>CM070083.1:12847901-13447901 GCA_036250285.1 Pyrocoelia pectoralis
ATAAAGGTCAGTGGTTCAAATGAACATAGGTCTATTGTACTTTTCACACCGAGAATTCCAGCATAGGCAATGCAATTTTAAATGGGAGAACCGAAAATAAAAGGCATTGTTTATTAACAAGATTATTGTTCATAAAAATAACGTTAAAGTAAAGTTAGATCCGAGCGGAGCAGTTTAGTTGAGACCACACTGATTGCTGACCGGCCTGCGCGCGCCGTAAAGGCTCGATACTGAATTCTCGGTATGAAAAGTACAATAGATTGAACGTTGCTTCCTGATGAAATAAGTCTTCCGATCACGCAACGTCATGAGGAGCCGGGCGGCCGCTCATATTTTATATTAATATTGTTCAATCTTTATTTAATGAATTGTATAATCGATAAGTTTTCTTGACAGTTCTTTCTTCTCGATAATCGTCGTTAAACTGCGTACTCTCCTTGCGACTTCTTTTACAATAAGCAATTGAATTTTAGGAAAAGTTAAATAAATGCATTTTTTGATCATCTCTCCTGATTACAGTTCACTGCCAGTGTATACAAGTCTTTTTCAAACAATAGGGGGGACCACACGTGCTGGTGTGGGGTTGCCGGGTGGGTTAAACTTTACCGCGTTTGTTCAAATTAAGGGTGGGTTTGTTTTGAAGTTTTGGAGGGAAAGTTTAGTTTAGTGGTCATTTTTAGATATTCCCTCCTCTGGTTTGAATTTTGTATATGTAGTGCGAAGTTAGCGTTTGGACCTGGGAGTGAAACACTTATTTGCACTACACACCTGTGAAGTTTATTTTCTCAAGGGTATTAAACAAATTACTTAACGAGTGGTGCAACAATAGCAATAACACTTAAACTTATAGGCTTAAACACTTTATTATTATTGTGTACCCTCCTAATAACTATATAACGTTGTAGGATATTTTTCCCCCCTTGAAATGGAGGCCTTCTCGTGGAGTTGGTGGGTGTGGTAGGTGTTATTGAAACGACATGTACTTCAATTTGACTGCCGACGTTTCGACCATACCAGGATGGTCTTTATTAGGGCTCTTTATTAGGTAAAAACATATTAAAATTAGTATGGCACAGCTAAACACTTTACTACTTAAGTTATCTCTGCTACTTAGGGTGTTGCGCACTTAGATCATATATACTCCGTAGATAGAGCATTAGCCTTTCTTGCCATGTATAGAAAATGAGCCAAGATGCCAGACAGAGAGACGATATCTTTTTTGCCTTTAAAGGCGACTCCCACATGCGCACTTTAAACACGGTTACGAGCGTACTTTAATGCGCATATGCCGAACGCTCTTCATGAAACCAATATTTAGTTTCTTTGTCATTCAAGCTGGCACAAAATAAAAGGCCAATGCTTTATCTACGGAGTATATATGATCTAAGGTTGCGCACAACAACAATGCTTGGATGGCTGCGGTCGGTAAAACAATTTCCTATATATATAGAAACTCTAGGAGCGCGCCTCTGTGTTAAATGATAGAGTTTGAGCCTGCGTTTCTTCACTCTTTTTTGATCAGCGCCGAAGATTTGCTTGTTTTTTGTTGTTGTTAAGGCCTATAACGACTTGCAACTGAGATCGAGGGGTGTCTTGGGACACTCCCTCTGTAGTGTTTGTTTATATTCATCTTGAAAGGTAAAGAGATCCATTCTCCTACGGAGCCCAGCAAAGGGACGACGAGGTCAACTACAGTTTTTCCAAGGGTAGCAGAAAATTGGCGTGGTATCTATATTGAGGAGCGGCCTACCTTCCATACCAGATACCAGTCAATCCACTGCCAGTAGCTCTACAGAAGTCCATCCAGTTGGTGATCTGACGCTGACCAAAGTAGTGGGTTTTGTAAATTTGACTCCGCCCCAAAGGGTATCTCAATTACTACTAATCACCCCCCTCCCCCAGCACGTTGAGGTAACAAGTGAGGAACCAGCAGAAATCTGGAAAAAACCAGGATTTATGGTGCACCTTGCAGGGGCGGGGTTTACTTTTCAATGTTGCCATTTGTATAAATTTTCGCAGCGGCTGTTTCAAAGATCATAATTTGAAGTACTTTTATTAATATTTCTAATTGTAAAAATTACTATACAAAAATTGTTTTAAACTTAATACTAAAACACCTATTTAGGATTTAATATTTGCATTAAACGTTCATGCACGACAGTTTGTTTATTAATTGCCGCCGTCTGCCGATTAATAGCTTGAATATGTTGCTCTAACAGTGCCAATTTTCGATTATAATACGTCTTTTTTATATGCAATTTACGTTCGGCGAAACTTCGTAATCGTGTTCTAAATCTTTTCTGTTTTGGAATTGGTGGTGGTTCGAGTACGGGAAGTAGTTCGGGTTTATTTTCCTCCCACGTACCCGCACTATTACTGGCCGCATCTAATTCTGGCGCGTACATTTCATTTTCTTCCGGTTTAATATTGTAATAAACGACTGGCTCCTTAAGATCGTTCTCCTCAATTAACGCACGTACCTTCTCCTGTATCGGTGTTAAATCTTCCTGTGACGTAGAACGGCCTTGTAAACGTAACTTTGCAACCTTCTCCTTTGTATTACGACGTAAGTCGTGCCAACACTAGAAATGTAAGGATAAGCTAATCCGGGTCGCATATTTAACTAACAAAGACAATGTACCTTCCGCCATCCGCGTGAAGATTTTTTAGCACCATCCAAACGATTTAGTGTTACCGATAGTTGCTCCCACAACGTGTTGAGTTCTTTTACAGTAAAGGTTTTATCGAATTTCGGTTTCACCATCTGATAATGAGTTTTAATAAAATCGACCAAGACAGATTTCTGATCACACGTTACATATTTTCTTTTATCGGTAGCCATCGTCATTTTTAGTACTATTTTCCAATTTACTTCATGTAAATGATTATAAATTTCATTATTAATTATTATTTTGTTCAATTTGCGGATCAGATGTTTTACAATTTGAACTACCGATACGAAAGGGGCTACTGACGAAGCAATTGAGGCTACTAATATTTGAATATTTGAGTAAAATAGAACTACAGCAAGAAGCTGTGTTTATTGTTTAAGCACAGACAACTAGCATTGAATAACCATATCTTGGACGAGTGGAGGGTTGAAGTGTTTATTTAATTTCCGACTGCTGCAATATTTAGTGCGGACGCAATTTGGGGATTTATAGTTTTGTGCGTATAAAAGTGTGCAAAGGGTAAAGGGCACGGATGAGCGAAAGAAGGGGGAGGGCAAGTAGTTGGAAAAATTTGGACGAGTTTTTGAAGAAGAAAAGGGAAGGTGTAAAGACAGAAAAGACATGAGAAAAAAGAAGGAAGGGTTCGCTTGAGAAGTAAGATGACAAGGAGATCCACACAAAGGGGCGGAGGAGGAAGTAGCAATAAAGATAGGGGAGGATATGGATAATAAGGTACTAAGTATGCAGTGCTGTAAACAGATAATTTTTAAATTATCTAGATATAGCTAAAGTTTTTTTTTCAAATAATTATCTAGATGCAGATAATAGATAAACAATACACAGGTTATATAGATAATATATAACAGATAATAAATAATAATCTAGATAATAACACAGATAAAAAATAGTATAGTATTTATTTGATTTGATTTATTTAATTGTTGATTAAACATAGTCATTGAAACAGCCTTATTTGTACTTGTACTAAGAGGTGGTGATATCACATTCACATGATTACAAACACAAATACTGTCAATTGAACTATCGATTCTTTCTTTTGTGCATTTTTGAATAAATTTATGTATTTATTCGATGTAAAACAAATTTTTGAAAATTAAAAGCTTGTCTTAACATTTGACAGTTACAGTTCGCAAAATAGAGTTTTTTTTTGTGTAAACACCTCGATTGGTATGTTCAGAGCATCTACACTAATCAAAACCGCGGAAAAATAAATACTTTAATAAGGCAAGTAAATAAACGGTCGACTAAAAAAACTTTAATAGATTTTGAAAATTCATACCTTTATTAAAAGTTAAGATGACAAATCCTAAAATATGTAAATAATTCAAGACTACTATAGTAGTGCTACTAGCTTTAAAAATTTTAATTTCCCTAGAAGGAGCGTATAATGTATGGTCTAACCTAACGTGACTAGTGACACCACTGAAAAAATTTTTAAAAACCAAAATTTGGACGCTTTATTTTTTATCTATATAACTTAAATCATCTAGATGGAAGAAATATTATACAGGGTTTTTCAACGAAAAGGAGCCACCCTTTATAACTTCTAACAGAATCAAAATTTGAAAAATCGGCGATACCCGTCTATAATAATATCGAGGAGAACTGATATAATTTTCTTCAAAATGGTTGTTTTTTATTTTTTTTTTTGCTTTTATAGTCAAGATAAATTGATACGAAATTCATTGTATTAAACTTTTTTTTAATTACATGGAAATAAAACTTAAAATAAATTAAAAAGTCAGTAATATTTTTATATTGCATTATTATAACGACAAATTATATCAGTTCTCTAAAACTTTAAATTAAAATATCTCACAAACGAATTGAACGATTTTAAAATTTTAAACGCAGTAATGCAAGATATCAAAAGACCTTTCAAATGACGTATCACATGACCCATGTTGCCATTTAAAAAAATTAAGGGTATGTTTGTGGGACCCAGGGGGTTAAGGTATGAAATCTCAAACTTATGTCAAAAAGTGTCCCCCTCGATATTATTATAGACGGGTATCGCCGATTTTTCAAATTTTGATTCTGTTAGAAGTTATAAAGGGTGGCTCCTTTTCGTTGAAAAACCCTGTATATATACATATAATATATATATTTTTCTAAAATTATCTAGATACATATAAATAGATAAAAAAAATGTATCTAGATAATTTATCTAGATTAATTTATATAGATAATTTACAGCACTGTAAGTATGCTAGAGAACAGGAAGAATGAGATAGAGGCGGAGCTGGGGGAGATAAGAAAAGGAGTCAGGCAAAACAAACAACGAGGAAAGCAGAAGACTAAGAGAGGGCGGGGTTAAGCAAATGAAGGAAGAGCATGGGAAGAAAGAGAATGAATGGAGTGAGGAGAGATTAGAATTAAAAGGGGAGATAGTAAAAATAAGGAGGGAAATGGAAGAATTAGATGGGAGGTAGTTGTGAGACATAGTAATATGAGAGATCCCGGGAGGGCGACCTGGAAGGATTTATATGGGACAAAGTGGGAGTGAGTGTAAACGTTAAAGAAGTATAGGCAGTGGACAAGGAGACAGAAAAAGAACTAATAGTGACGGAGCTAGGCCGTTGGGGAGATAATGCGGAAAAGCAGCGCAAAAAACTAAAGGGGAAGGGGACATAAGGAGAAGGGGGTGAGACTTAGTAAAGGGGGGATTGTGGTGTAAAAAAATATTGTGGGGAAGACGAAAACTGAAGGTGTAGTGTAACGGGCGTTATTTTTGGTTAAATTAAATTAATTACTTTTTACTTTTCAAGTTTGTATATATGGAAAATGTTTTTAGGAAAGTAAGTAAGTTCTCAGGTTAATATTTAAGAAAGTTAAGCAGAATGGATAGTATATAGGAGCGCAAGTGTCTTATCTGGAATGTGCAGAATAAGATAACATTTTATTAAATTGTATATGAGGGTAAGCGGGGAGCGAGTGCTAGTGGACAAAGTCAGTCGAAGTAAGGCCGTAAGAGTGTGAAGGTGCTAAAGACTCGCACCATAATTTTGATTTTATTAAGAGATTTTGCTGAACAAAGCGGTGTAAGGTACCAAAAAGGTACCAGTAAGTGCGTTTAAGGAGTGTCACTAAAGTGATTTAAAGGCGTCAATACGTTTTAATAAACAGTTTTATATCAGCGTATATAAACCATATGTGCATTTAATGTGCGTAAAGTGCGAATGAACTCCAAGAAGTGAAATTAAATATCGAACGAGAAAAGGAGCTACATCAGTCAATAACGGTGAGCTTCCTAAGTTAGTTTACCAGTGAAGAAGATCCTCGAGGGGGTAACGAGCTCGCTTTGTCGTTTGAGTATACGCTTTGTGGTTTTAAGAGTAATCGCGTTGTAGTAGTAAATGAGAGACTCGCTTCGTTGTAAATTGGAACTTTTCTAAGTGAATTTGACACCAGTAAAAGGAAGAAATTTGAGGCAACTCGCTGTCAAGCGGTTAGCGGACCACGAATTGAGCTGCCGTTGGATGGTACTACGAAGATCGTCGACGCTATCGCGCTACGGTATATAAACATTAAGGTACTGTGTAAAAAATTTTTATTTACTTATTGATTTAGACGGTTAGTGGAAAGAAAAACTGAATTTTATGCGTATTTTATAATTGCGTTTAAATTAAAATAATTGCGCTTTTAAATTAAAGTATAAGCGGATGTAAAGCAGCATTTTTTAATCTTGATGTCAACGTTTTGCTAGCAAGCGATAAAATTGGCCATTCAGCTTGTTTTATTTAGGTAGAAATTAGGTTATTTTTCTAGGAATCGTACATTTTGTTTTCATTTTGAATAACTTTGTAATAAATTGATTTTGATATTGATTTTATGAAAGTTTTCAATCATTATTACCTAATTGTAAGGAAAGTAAAAACGTATTTTGCATAAAGCTCGACGCTAAATGAAAGGTTAAGGACCCCATCACATGTGCTTGAGTTATCCTAAATAAGCGTTTGCATTTAAATAAAATCATTGTTTTCCAAATTAATCGATGATAGCATTCTTTAATGATATCGAACCTGAGTGAATTGAGGAAGTTTTACCAAATTTATATTTAATCCTTTTCATCCCCAACTGAGCTAGCCTGGGAAGGAAAAGTACGAAAAGGTAGGTCCAAGCGTACTACCAAGATAGAAAAATTATCGAACATTTTAACCACGAACCTGAAGAATTTTATCAACATGTTTGTAACTTCCGTTACAGTAGGTAAATTGTGCGGTGTGGAGTGGAAAAATTTGGCACACATGTTAGGGGAGTGTCATGAGTTGAGAGAGGAGCGTAGGAGTTGGAAGAAGGTATTAGAGGAAGTAGGAGATAAGGGTTAGGGTGGATGGAAGAAGTCATAGAAGGAAGATTTGTAAGGGTAGTAGGTGAAAGGGAGAGTTATTAGCGAGAGGAGGATAATGAGAAAATTAGGTTTATGTAAATGTACAGCTTAGTGTAAGAACTATTTGTAAAAATATTCTTAAGCAAATATATGGAATTAGTTGATTGATAGTTTCAACATCTTGCGACCCTAATAGAAATTTTACTGAAGACAAAGTAATAAAAGCGATTCTAAACTGTGTATTACACATAGAGACAACTCAGCTTCGATACCTCCCTTGCGTTAAATGCGATCCTAATACAAACTTTGCTCAAGACGTTTGAAAACTTATTTGAAACCTGTACCACATATAAGACCCTGTACTATATACCTAAAGCGTTGAAGAAGATTACTAAGTCTGTAACCAAACAGATTAGATTCGATACCTCCTTGCGTTTATGTGACCCTGAAACATACCTCGCTTAGGATGGAGTTATAAAAGCTACTCTATGAGGCTGCACTCTGATCTGATTAGGAGAGAAGAGGTTTCTGGGTTACGCCTGTTTGCACTACCACACTAAGATCGTTTAATTGGGGGTGGGATAATGTAAAATGAACCTGTTAAAGCCGCCAGGACCAGAGACCCTGGGTGTTTTTGAGTTTCTTGAGGATATTAAAGCTAACAGGGTGAGCAGTGGAGTGGAAGCGTTCCAATTACAGGATGGGGTTGCCTTCTTGTTGTTTACATTATTGCAAAGTTGGATTTTGGAAGCGCCATCAAAGAGGTTTACATGGATGGGAGGTGTCAAATTTCTGTATGGTTAGAAAATAGTTTTTGGAAAGTGGTCATAGACCGATTCGACAAACGCGTGTGGTATTATTGGTCGAAGTAGGGGTATGGTATGAAAACAAGGAAGTTGTCCTGTAAAAAAAACATGCCGTTCGTCAAAAATTCCCTCACGAGTGACAACTGACAACTTGCAAATTGCGGATTGTGATGCGAGTAAGCCAGAGATTCCCGCTTTTTGCGGGAGAGTTGCGTATAAAGTAAACTTACTATAAGCATTGATTATACACACAAATCAATGCTATAAGTAGTAACAAAGCTAGGCAACTAGGACAATGATCTGTGAACTAGGATACGCAATAATTAACAGGCTGAAGAGGATAGATAATGATCCTGAGCAGCCCGAATAAAACTTACTATATAACAATACTAACACAACATAAACTGTAAAATGAATAAAATGGCCATTTGTACCGTTTCATTAAACGTCGATCAAATTATTAAACACTGTTTAGTGCTATAATTGCATTGCACCATCCATTAATCATTGTTTAAATTACTCTAACTGATGATTAAATTAAACACCAAAGTTTGGACGTTTAAAGGTCCGATTAGTTTTAAAAACATATATTATAGGTATATCCCATAAATTGAAAAAAGATTTGTGCATTCTTACTAATCAGAAATAATAAAATGGCTTTTGTTGAGGAAGAATTTTTCATAGATGATGATTTAGATATATTAGATATAGTGGAATTTGGATTTCCTCGTAAAATTTACAATCGTACAAATCATTTTGAAGATTTGGATAACTTGACATTCTTTAAACGGTTTCGCTTGACAAAAAATACAGTTCTCCACTTGCTAGAATTAATAGAAGTGGATTTCGAATATGATAACAATTTGTATGTTCTTTTTTTATTTGTTATTATTACTTGCATTTTTAGAAACAATAGTGTGACTCCAATTGATCAGCTGTTAGCCGTGCTTAGATTTTATGCTAGTGCAGGACATTTGAGTACAGTTTCTGATTTTATCGGAATGGATGTATCTACAGCTTCAAGAATAGTTGCAAAGGTTACACGAGCGATTGCTAGACTGTATCCACAATTTGTTAAAATGCTAGGTCCAAATGACTTAATTCAAGCACAAACCGATTTCTACCGAGTTGTCTCTTTCCCTCGAGTGATCGGTTGTGTTGATGGTACTCATATAAGGATACAATCACCAGGTAAGAGTTTTCATCATTTAGCTGTCAGTATATAATGTTTCCAGGAGGAGAAGATCCTGAGGTTTTTAGGAACCGAAAAGGATATTTTTCAATTAATGTGCAGGGCATTTGTGATGCAAATCTCACTTTATTGGATGTTGTAGCTCGCTGGCCAGGGTCTACAAATGACTCCACTATATTTAATAACTCCAGAATTAGAAGACGATTTGAAAATAACGAATTTCCAAACTGTTTATTGTTGGGTGTGTTTATTAATGCTTATAGACCATAGGAAATAGGAATAATAGTGACTTTCTAGGAGACAGTGGTTATATTGTGAGAAATTACTTCTTAACACCACTTCTTAACCCATTATTAAGAAATGAAAGGCTGTATAATGAAGCACATATTCGTAGTAGAAATGTAATCGAAAGGTGCTTTGGTGTATGGAAGAGAAGATTTCCAGTTTTAGCATATGGAATGAGATTAAAATTGAATACAGTATTGCAAGTTATAATAGCTACTGCTGTCCTACACAATTTAGCAAAAAGAATGAACGAAGAGGAACCACCATTACCGGATGATGTTAATCAAGAGGAAGTAAATTATTTGATTGCTATTGCAGACATTGGTGATGTTCCAAATATAAATCAAAATGTTCATGTGAATCACTTCAGGGATCACTTAATAAGGGATTATTTCTCAAGACTGTAGAAATGTGAAATAGTAACAGTATGGTCTGCAGTTTTATACACATGATTGTTTTTCATAAAAACACAAATCTACAGAAATGTAATTGTATTTTAAAAAATAATGTATAAAAAGTTACATTATACTATAAAATTGCTGTTACTACTCTGCTTAATTAGTATATTATACTTTCACAATCTGAACTGTAACTGCTTCAATTTTTCCTTTTCAACCTTAAGTTGTAGTTCCAGTAATTCTACTTTTAATTCTCTTTCACGCTTCATTGTTTTTATTTCCTCTTGGATTTTTTTATTCTGGTAATCCACCATAACCATCCTTTTGTCAAGTAACAAGTCTTATTTCTCAGCCAACTCTGATCTTGTTAGTGCTTTAGTCTGGGTAGTTGGACGGCGCCTTGACGGAGGCAACGTTTGATGTTTTTTTGGTGTTGGTGTGTTTTCTACAACCAAATGACAAGTTAGTCAATTCTCAATTTATAATGAAATTAAATACCTTCAACATTACTTGTTCTTTTTACATTTGAATTAATTAAACTTGAAGATACTGGTTTCTGCAAATCAGCTGGAGTATGCTTTTTCCATGTTACAATCTGAAAATAATTGATTTGTAGTTTTAAGTGAAAGAAATTATGATAGGGTTAATAACACATGACCATTGTGTTGCACATTATTACAATAAGGGCAATAAAAATTTGTTACAAATTCATATAATGAGTAAAGTAAGTCACACTTACATTGTCATCATCACTGAGATGTACGGATTCATATACAGCGTCAACAATATCATTTTGTGACTCTAAAATATCCGCATTTATAGGCTGCAATTATTATATTATTACATTTCATTGATATTACATAAAACTTACTTCAACATTTTCATGTCTCTCTGGCTCCGCATCAACATCGAAATCGTTTTGTAACCCATACACTGTCTTCGTATTCATTATAGATAGAATTATATCATGACATGGTTCCTTTTTTGGTACGTTATTTTGGCCTCCACCTGTTTCAAACATTTCTCTTTTTTCTTCCGCTGCAAGTTTCCTCACTCTTCTTTTCCGATTTTCGTAAAATCTCTTTAGCACTTCGGGTGTACGGTGAATGGTGCTCAGGGCATTAACTTCGTCTGCAATTTTCTCCCACTGGTTGTGTTTCACTAAATTTGATGTTTGATCCGTTTTTTTTATTTTCAAGTATATTTTTATATTTTGCGCAAACACTCGCAATCATGAGTTTTTCTTCCGCACTAAATGTCGCACATCGATTTCTTTTTTTTCCTGCAGGTTCCATCATTAAAATAAAACAGGAAAATATTTGGAAAATGTATAAAGGTAACTAACCTAACAAAAACCGCGTGTGAAGTTAGCCTTCTACAGTGTTGCCTAGTATATTTTCCCGATTAACTAAACAGTGTTTCGTTTTAGTTGATGCAATTGATTATAAAATAATCCCTGATTAAAATTTAAACAGTGATTAGTTAATCAATGTTTATTACATAAACGGTGCAAACGGCCATAAATGAATAAGTATTCAATTCAATTCAACAACGCCAACTTGTTAATTATTGCGTATTGCATCTTTTGGCGAGGATTTATCCACCTTTGCAATCGGATCTGCTAATCGTCTAAAACCCTAAACCTCTCTAAGGAAACCACCTTGAATGGAAAGCTTTAAATTTAAATAAATACGTTCGATAATCCTTCAGAACTACCACGAACATAAACTTAAGTATGACGTGTACCTAATACACTAAAGTACCTAAACGTAATTGAATATTCTCATATACAAAATTACTTTTACATGCTTATTTCTACCTTTGGACAATAAAATTACCTATATTATGTATCAATACGTTCACTTTATAATAAATTATATGTTTGGCTCAAGGAACAATTTGAAAAATAATTTGGAAATAGAGGTCGGACCATCTAGAATGCGCAGTTACGGCCAAATCCATTATTGTTTTATTGATTGTTCGTATGTTTAATACGTTTGTTGTATTCATTTGTTTGCCAGCTGTCTGGTGCATTGTGCATTAGAACGTTTCTGCGTTTATTCAAGTGAGTACATATTTTGCCATAATTTTTCATTTTCGGTGCAAACTAGTATCAATATCAATCCAAATGAAAGATTTGATATTCGTAACGTGGCTCTATTCAGTGCCAAATTTTCGTTAATAACTTGAATGGATCGGACACGCAACTAAAAATGTGTATTAAAAAAACGATAAACCATTTATTTTCACAGAATGACACCTTGAACTTGATCTTAAATAGTAGTGATTTATGTGAAGATGCGATTTTTGAAATGGGCACTACGCGTCCGTATATTATTTTAAATATGAACTCTATTAATGATGTTAATAAATTACAGTATAATGGGCAGTTTATAATATGCCCAAAGGATATACATTCTCTGAATCGCGAAATACGTAATGCACTTGGTATTGCACTAAGGAATAAGAGAAGTATGGGTAATTGTAAAATTCTGGTTATTACTAATATTATCGACGTCTCACAGCTGTTTCGTATGTTTTGGTTTTACGGCATTAATGATGTGATTATTTTGGTTTATGGGCAAGGAAGAACGAAATTGTTGACGTGTAATCGATTTGCTCCAGAAAATGAGTGTGGGAAAGCAGCAAAATTAATTATTCATCAAGATTGCAAAGAAGAATTGTCTCTTTCATCTACCAATTTAATACATCAAATGAATAAATGTCCAGTTAATTTCGCGTATAGGCCAAACGATATGTATGCATTAGATGAAAAAAAATATCCAACTGCTCTTACTGTACTGTACGTCATCAAAGAATTATTACACCGTCTCAACGCAACCTTTCAACGTACCATGTTTACTGAGCAATCGCAACTTGATATTTTGTTAAGAAACGTGACAATGATTGTAATATCGTGGACGCCATACAGCCGACTTGATAATTACGCAATAACGGAACCATTGCTAAGAATAGATATTCTATGGTTGGTACCCTATGCCAAACAAATTTCTAACGTGAATGTCTGCGTGCAAGTCTTCACTTACGATATTTGGATAGCAACAAGCGTCGTATTTATCTGTGTAGCGTTGACGTGGTTTTTAATTATATCTTTTAATGGAGGTTTTACATTCAATAAGTTGTGTATTTCATTCTTAAATGTCTGGTCACTCACTATTTATGGTAACGTAGCACAATTTCCCAGATGCAGATCACTTGCTTTACGCATTATATTATCGTTTTATTTATTTTACGTTATTAACCTGCAATTTGCTTTCACCTCAGAAATGTCAACTGTTTTAACAACACCACGGTATGATTTTCAAATACGGAACTTAAAGGAGTTGGCTGATTCTCAGCTACCCATATATGCTATTAAAGATTTTACAGAGTTTTACTTCAGCGAGACCAACACCAATCGGACAGTTTATACCAAGCTGAAAAACTCAATGCATGGTGACAACGTTCAGCAATATCTAGATCATCTGCTCGACTTAAAGCTTCACCGGAATTATGCAGTTGTTACATCAATGGAAGATATGCGCGATTTAGAAATCGCAACGAGGGAGAAAGTTGAAGCTTACGAAATAAAGGATAATTCAATGACTGGCGTTCATACAATTCGTCTTTACTTACACATCGATCATTATTTCACAACTACCTTAAACACATTTATAAGTAGAATGGTAGAAAGTGGAATACGTGATAAGCGTAAAAATGATTTCTATCAAATACATCGTGTACAGAAAGTTGATACGATGCAAGAAGATGAACTAACATTGAAACATCTCGCGTTTATATTCATTTTTTTTGGATTTGGTATGTGCACTTCACTTGTGGTGTTTTGCTTTGAGCATGTTTTGAATAAGTATCTTTAAATTATTGTTAATGTCATTTAATGTGTGAAACAGTTATCTATTATTCTCTGTACTATAGTTATAAGAAGATTAAGTAAGATTAGTATCTTTTGTAGTGTTGTTTGATTGTTTTAATGTATTTTTCTCTACATCTCTACATAAATTGTTTCTTTCTAGTAGTATTTAATTGCACTAATTTTCAGTATCGCACAGAAACACTGGATAAATTTTAACTGATCAAGATTAATGTTTCATTATTGTAGTTCATTGCACTGTTTCATATGTATAATAGTTTACATGTTATGCTTAGACCATATTAAGAGTGCTCTAAGGTGTTATGTATATTAAATTGTGTAGTATTTAAATTTGAATCTCCCGCCTATAGTTCCTCTTTAGAAATGTTATGTTAAGTTAGCAGGAAAATAAATAGGGAGTGACTGTGTAAAAATGGCGCACGCGTTTTATTTGTATAATATAAGACCCACGAACTTCATAAATAAAAATGGACTTTATAATCGCATGTATTCGAAATGACCCCTTAACAACGTCCGCCATGATGAGCGTAAATTCAACCGCGAAAATTTGAAATGTAATTCGGATCACGTAAAAAATAACTTTTTTCAGTTCATTTCATAGCTGAGATTCTCACTTGAATTTGATAAAACGAATACAACTATTATTATAAACAACATTATTGTCTTATTAACTGTTAAAATCTAAAGGGTGATATCACGACTGACCACAGATTACATAATAGTTGTGTAATCTGTGGCTTGACACAAGAAAGTAGATAACAATGCGATCAGCTGCTAGCAGAGGTACCAACAATGGCCGATCTCCAACACAAATATCCAAATGTTACCAGAATGATACTAATATTTGCGCTCATCATGGCGGGTCCTCGGTGGGGTCAAAAACGAAGAAGTAGGCATAGGGGGTATCCATTAATTACGTGAACTTTTTTTCGATCAATTTAGACCGCCCCCCCCCCCCTTAGGTGAGATTTAGTGAGATGTGCCTCCCCCCCCCCTTACGTGAGATTGACGCTAAAAATATTTTAAATTAAATTTATTTTGATTATTCAGGAAAATAATAAACCGTTCAGCCGTGCGTAAGGGAATAAATTGATACGTTGCCTAATACTACCCAGCAAACACATTTATATATAAAATACATATAAATCACGTAAGAGCTTTTTAGATTTATATAAAACTGGAAGAAAAATAAGAGATATTTAATGTCAGGATGTCAGCAATTTTCAAAATAATATATATGTCTATTAGATGTAAATTCTTCTACCTGAATTTATATACGTTTTATGTATATTTTATGTAATATTTACTTAAAAAATATTAGTTGTAAAAGCGTTGCGATGACCAAAATGGCAGCTACTCGAGCATAATGTAATTATTATCAATGTAAAAAATTATTTAAGCAGTTCCATACAAAAAATGTAAAAACTACATTTTACGTGCAACTGTACTTTTAATTATATTTAACTTAATCCCGTTTTTACCTGAACTGAAAGCCGACAGTTTATTATGATATACTTGCTTGAAAAGTGTCCCTTAACCGGATTCGAACGTTTGGGAGTGGGCGTTTCAAATTCCGAAATCCGACATGTGTTTTCATTGTCTCCGACATTGTACCACTGCGCTAATCTGTGACATGCCTTTTTTTATTTCGTACTTCGTAACTGTGTGCTGTTTCGCGTTATTAGTTTAAATTTTGTTTGATTATACCGTTGAGTGCAGTCTCATTCAATAATTATACCTATCTTTAACTTTATGTTAAAAATGACCAGGATTTAATTTATTTTATATTATTTATTTTCTATATAAATTAGACGCATTTTAGTCGATAAGGATTTCATATTAAAGGTACGTGAACTACAATTTTTGGCGTTGTAGAAAACACGCGCGTTCGATTACTTATGTGGCGCCAATATAGAAACGGACTTTATATATGCAATCATAATTTCTAATTATATTTACAGAAGGCATACATAAAAAATTAGTAATATTACATATAATATTTTACATATAACATACATAAATCGAATCATGTAAATATGACAGCACATGAATTTCATGGGTGATATGTAATTATCTATATGTAGAGGAGAGGAGGGTATTATGGAATACCATTTACATTTCTAACAATAACTTACTGATTTTTGAATAAACATCCCCAAAATCATCATGAGTACATACTATAACTAATTGTAATGAACTGTCACTTGTAAAAAAAATACTATTTATTTTGTTGTTATAAAAAAAAATGTATTTAAAAAAAAGTTACAAATGGAGGTTAATATGGAATAGTCGGGTAATATGGAATAGATGGTGTAAACCATTGAAAAACTAATTAGACTTCATAAAACATAGTTATTTTTAACTATAAAAACCATATTTTTTAAGATTATGTGCAAGTCATTTCTGCTTCTAATCAGTAAATTCAATAAATTTTGTGGGGTTATATGGAATACCTAGTATTCCATAATACCCTACACGCCATCTTGGAAAATGAACCATTAAACTGATGGGCAAAACATTGTCAGCTAAAAAACGACCACAGTATAACAAACTACAATTGTTTTAGTGTACATTGTGCTTAACTTCAATGTTCCAATCACGTGTGTACTAGCAGGTTAAAATGTTTGAAAACTTATCTACAAAAACTCTTAAAAATCAAAAAACACACTTTGTTCTGTAGCGAGTGGTACGATAACAACAAGCGGTCAACTCTCACTGTACTGAATTATGGGAGTCTTTCTTGAGTAGTTCATGGTATTCCCACGTGATAGTAGCAGCAAACAGAGCCAAAACATCGGTATTCCATATTTCCCGACTATTCCATAATACCCTCCTCTCCTCTATATATTATATGAATTTCTGCATACAGAATATCCGTAAGTTTCTATACTATTATGTAAAATATACGTAATTGTGTGACATACGGTTTATATAACTTATTAAAGAATACTTACATACTTGATATATAAAAAAGCATATGTAGGAGTATTTACTTCAATTTACATATGTTGTATGTATATTTTATATGTGTGTTTGCTGGGTATTATTGTCTTTTCTTTTAAATACCCGAAGCATTTTTTTCTTTTTTTATATTACTCTCGAACTGAATGATCTTAATAGCCATCAGATTTATTTTAATAGCGGGTAAAATGAACGCACTCAAAATAATTTTTTTTAATATACATAAATCTGTAATATTTTATATTTGAAGTTGACGTGAGATTTTCGATTATCCCCCCCTCGGTTTAAATGAGATTTGGTGAGATTTCATAGGACGCCTCCCTCCCCCAATCGAGCTCACGTAATTAATGGATGTCCCCATATATGCTATCAGCAGTCCATTTTTATTTATGAGGTTCGTGTATAGAGCGGATAAAACGGTCTTTAAAACACGCGCGTACGCCTTCGTGCTTGAAATAGAGCAAATGTTTTAAGGACCATCAGTTATTCACGAATAGGTACTTTACCTACGCTATTTTTTTTATTGGTTTGCTTTGAAATCATAAATGTTGGTACATATTAAAATGGAAATAAGAACTAAACTGTATTCAAATCCAACGCGAACTTAAACAAAAAGCGATAGACGCGTGATCACTCGTTTCCAGGGAGATAGCACAGTTCTTATTGTTCGATTCTGACCAGTGAACTCTATACATAGAGTTCACTGATTCTGACATAAAAAATGAATTCTGACGTTTGACATGGGACGAATGTCAAACGAAAGGCTCGTGAGCTTTGAACTGTACGCTAAAACAACTGGAAGGGAAACGGGCTATTTCAATGCATTGTGGGCGTTGAGGGCTGACAAAGGCAGATGCGGAATGGGTACTTCTGTCGCCTTCTAGCTTGTTGCGGTAGTAGTGCAGACGAGAGAGAGAACTGCTGCAATATATTTTTTCTATCTGTCACCTGCATTTTATGCTCCGTGTCATCGTTTGTATGACGTTGCGTGTAAAAGAAAAAGATAGAGATACCCATTCGTTTGGCTTCAGTGTTACTTATGCGCGTTTCCTTTCCAGTTGCGTATAGCGTACACTTCAATGCTCGTGAGGGGCTCATTAGGTCCCTATTATATGTTTTCCATCGCGGTATGGTTTGATTAGGTACTTTTTTGTTTTCGCGGTTTTTATCGTTGTGGTTCGTCTTGTTATTGTTATGTTAGTACTTTATTCTTATAATGTAGAGTAGGAAGTCGGACGGTAAGGTTCACTTATGAGAATGCCTAAAATAATACGTCAACGATTTGAATAGGGAACTGTGCAGGAACTAAGTAGAATATTGGACCCACTTGAACAAATAAAACTCAAGCGTGAGTACAAAAGAATGGCAGGCTGTTGAGGGAAAGGAGGATCCTAATGGACAATTAGCTACCGAGATAGTCTAGGGACCACACCTAAACTTCTTCAGTCAGAGCACAGACAATATATAAGTAAGTTATTGCGGGACCAAAAGCTATGAGAGGTACTTTTTTAAGGGCACAGGTACCCTGTTTAAGGCTGTAGGGTACAAATAGGTTCCACATATCTACAGAAAACCACCTATGAGAGAAACCATGTACAAAAACATTTACTAATGAAACAAATGAAACCTTCGAATTACAGTATTTATTAAAAATAAGTCTTCATTGCGTCTGCTTACGAGCTTCGGCTTCTTTGGCTCGTCTAATCTGCATCTCTCTTTGCTGTTGAAGAACTTTCGCAAAATTCTCCTCATCTTCTTTTCTGGTATTACCGAATTCTGAAACATCAACAGTCGCCATTAATTAATTAATTTAAAAAATGGGACGTAGGTATACGAACCGTGTACGTCTACTTCTTCGCCCTCCGAATCGGAACTGCTATCATTGCCGGGACGACGTAAATACACGTCTGTAATCTCACGGCCGCTCGGTATTGTGGTCACGAGCGAACTAGATGGGCTGTCGGTTGTACTCTGTTTAGCGAGAGCACTGTGACGTATTTTCTCCCATTCGGCTTTGTAATCTCTACAAGCAAAAGATCAAATCACAAGCATATCAAATTTTTATTTTTATACAGACTGTTTCAAATTAACTCGGCACTATTGCTATCTTTGTTATTACTGATTTTACAAAGTAGGTTAAATTAGCAAAGTAGTAGTGTTTTTGGTGCTGATTAATATGCAATTAATAAAAAAACAATTGAATAACGCATTTTCGAGAAAATCACAAATTTAGTATTTTTTTAATGGAACACCCTGTATATTTTTATTGTAAAGGAAAGAGAAATGAATTCTCGACAAAAATTCTTATACAATACACTCTTACATCAAAATACTTAAGATAAAGTAGATATTGACAACCGTAATATTTAATCAATTTTTTCCAATTCTGGAATGTTTACACGGATGACTGCAAAAGGTTCCATTAAGTGGCCACCTCGCTCACCCGACTTGTCGCCTTTGGATTTTTTCATTTGCGGGTACGTTAAAAATAAGGTTTGTGAAAGAAGATACGCCAATGTAGCTGAGAAAATAGCATTCGTGTTATGTATTAATTCAATTGACGGTAAAAGCACAGCTTAATGTGGTAAAAGTATATCGAATGCTACAAGGAGCTTTCATAGGAGACCTTTAATGTGCATACATGAAAATTGTGGTATTTTTGAACATTTAATGTAATTTTGAAAAGTTAAATAATGTTCTATTGAAAGGTCACGGCTATCTTAATTAAATAATACAGTTGTCAATATCTACTTTATCTTCAGTATTTTGATGTAAGAGTGTATAAGAATTTTTGTCGAGAATTCATTTCTCTTTCGTTTACAATAAAAATATACAGGGTGTTCCATTAAAAAAGTACTAAATTTGTGATTTTCTCGAAAATGCGTTATTCAATTGTTTTTTTATTAATTGCATATTAATCAGCACCAAAAACACTACTACTTTGCAAATTTAACCTACTTTGTAAAATCAGTAATAACAAAGATAGCAATAGTGCCGAGTTAATTTGAAACAGTCTGTACTATATAACCAGACACGTTTCGACACTATGTCATGACTTCTCTATTTTTTTTAAACACTATATTGTACGTAATTTCGGTTATTATGATCGTTTTGGTTTATTCTGTGGTTCAATGTTTTCTTTCTTTTGTAAAAAAATGTAGAAAAAAACGAGATTCAATCAAACCTCCTTTCGCAAAGGCTAAAAATGAAAATGGGGTCTCATTTGTTAGATTAATATCAATAAATTGTGCAGGTATCGGTGCAGTGCTGTGAAATATATTGCACGTGCTAAACGGTTTACTTAACGATCTAGAACAAAAAGGTAGTTGAAAACTGTAATGAACGGCCCAGATACTCAGGCCCATCATCCGTGCGAACTCGACTCAAGCGGCATGGAGTCTTTTTTGCCGGGAGACGTGGTCTCGAAAATAAAGGGGGATCGGATAATGATGACTTGGTGCCTGGCGCGTCACTTTATCTGACAACAGTCGCGGTCTGGTTACAACTTGATATCGGTTCAACAAGCCGATAAACGGCTCGGAATTTTGCACCGTACGCGGTGAAGAACACGAATCCGCGGACACATTGTGTGAGTAATGCTGTCTAGCCAATTAAGTTCTGCAAAGTTTTTGAACAGGCCTTGGATGCATTCCATAGAATTAACAGCTTGCACTGTCTCTTATATTTGTATAAAGACGATATTTAGCCATCATGTTGGGTTGGTATGTTGAAGATAATGGTAACAGTTTAGTATCCGCTCGGTACGTAATTTCGCTTGTCGTCACTGTTTGTAATAAAGTCACTGTATTAAATTAATGTTGCTGCCAAGTTACTTTATCGGTTACCCTTGGCAGCGGCCGTATCTGATTACTTTATGACCGAATTTTTGTATCATTTGGTATTACTTTAGCATCATATAGGCAGAAAAAATACAAACAAATAGTAAAGCATTACTCAACACATTATCGATAAGTAAAGAAATTGTGGAATAATTAAAACAGAGTGGATAAAACGACTTTCGGAGTTCGTGACAAAGTTGGAAAGTCAACGTTTCGCTAAGGGGCGAAGCGTTGACTTTTCCAGTTCTGCAAGGTCCAACGCCGGAAGTCGTTTTTATCTTACATTCTCTGGCGGTCGCGGGAGCCTTCGCTGTAAACATAAAGTAGTACTCAATACATACAATACAATGTATAAAGACACATGTCGACATGTCTACTGTATGCGAGTAATAAATGGGAAAGATTTTAGCGAAGTAAATCCTCTTCTTAACCTATAGCACAGAGTAGAATTATTATCGTTAGCTTGGGAATTAGGTTTACATAAGTAAAACAGTGGCATTTACATGGCCTTCTTATATGTTAGCGGACAACCTGCAACAGTCGTTTCACATAATTATAATCGATAACTCAAGATTTGTAGAATAATCAAAATTCACGATTGCTTTGAAAACAAAACAAACTCGATTACTAAGAAAGATGATTTTCAGGCAGTGCAGGAAAATACGGCAGCTAATAACACGGAAGACAGACATGCGCATAAATAATTGTTCTTGATTCACTTATGATCACGCGCGTGAGCAACAGTATTGCCATGTAAATATCGATGCTTTTATAGTCCCTATAGTTAATTTTAGAGTCCCTAAGGGACTACAATAGTTAATTTTTTATGATAGCACCACCTATGGGACAAATCGCCAAGTTTTTACATTTTGGTATTATTTATTTATTGAATCTTTAACCAATTTAGCGACTTGCGCTCATTATGTTATAGCTTTTCTTAGTTGTCTAGTTAATATTTCTTTTATAGGGCAAAAATTGAAACGGCTTGGTGTATCACACCGGATTCTAAATAATTATGTATCATGCGTGATTTCCAATTATCCTCCCCCCTTTTATTTACAAACACTGACTTGTGACACAATATTACAATCATGTTAATCCCGTTTGCTATGTACTGTACAAGTCAACCACCTTATTATTAAAGTGTTGAATGTGTTTTTAAACTTCACAAGCCCTTGATCTTGACACCATATTAACTACAGAATATGTGATGGGTCCTAAAGCGAATACTAATCAACTGTCCCTAATACCCTTCTAACATAAATGTATAACGCTGGAATGAGGTGAAGAAAGAGATTATGACATGGGCAGAAGGTATGGAGGCTACATTATGAAAGAGGGCGATATGCGCGGGAAAAGAGGTGGGAAGAGAGATGGTGGGCGGTGGAGGAACTCATAAGAAGGGACGAGGATGTGCAAATGCAGGAAAGAAGTGTGAAGATTAGGGAGGGGAGATACAACCAGAAATACAGGGAGTTGGTGACAAATGAGGTACTTGATGTGGGGAGGGGGTGAGAATAGGAAGGAAGAGGACAGGGTGGGTAATGAGGAAAATGAGACCAAGCATTGGTCGGAGGGGGAAAAGAGGATATTAGGCAGGTTGTGTGGGGAAGGAAAAGAAAGCATTGCATATGGCGGAGAAATGTGGAGAGGTGTGTGAAGTGAGAACAATCAAAAATTTAAAACAGGGAGAGAACGACTCAGAACGAAATTTTTTACACTAACAAGTGCACAATTTACTAACGTAAACGTACTCACCTTTCGTACTCCAATTTCGCATCCTCGATTAAAGAATATAAATCTTCAATCCCCTGGCCTGTGGCGGAGGAAACGCCGCACACGCGTAAATTTTGATAAAACTCGTCCAAGGCGAGAGCCATCGAACGCGTTAAATTACTTATATAGGACTCATCGGCCTCTAACGCCTCGTGAAATAATTCGAAATCCTTCATCCAATTAACGGCGTAACTGTGCTCAACTATATCGGTTTTATTCATGACAACGATGAACGGTAAACGGGTCTTGTATAAAATTGAGCAGGCGTACAGCATGTTTGACATGAACGTTACCGGTTTCGTACTCCTTACCGTGTCAATTACGTATAGTATGACGGTAGGAAACGTAGATGCGAGCGCTTCGGTTATTATCGTACCTGAAAACTTTTACGGTAATTTGATAATTACGGTTTGTAATCGTCGCTTACCGGATACCGACCAAGTGAACACTTCTATTTGGCCGGGTGTATCTAAAATACAATGCTCTGTATCGCATTTCGATATGAAATTTGTAACGTCTTCGAATTTCGTCGAGAATAGGTTAAGGGAGGTAACGATCGCACCGTTCGGACCTAACTGATACTGTTTCATGATTTCTTTATAATCGACGGTGTCGCGGATATCTATGGATTGTTGCATCATTACATACAGTTCGAAGAATTTTGGACTTACCAATGTGTGCGAAGTATGGTACCTGTATACATGCGGGGTCTAAGTTGACCGTGTAGGGCTTACGTTCTGATCGACTGAGGCAACTAACTAATGACGTTTTGCCGGCACCGGCCATTCCTAGCACCAGCAAACAGGTGGGAACCTTTGTAGTTTCTGTATTCATTGTTTGTGTTTAAAATTATTATACAAAGACGCCAGTAAACTTTGCTATTGTATTTCTAGGTTAGAAAGTTTATTTTATTTTCATTGTATAAATAGCTAACTTCAAATGGTAATTCACAAGTACCACCATTGAATAACTATTCTTTATTCAATGAGTACCACAGAAGCTAGTGTTCATCGAACTTTGTGCTCACAGTTTGAACATGTTATATAGGGTGGGGCAGAGCAACTTGCTCATTTAGATATTCAATTAAAAAAAAAGTAATGCAGATACATATTTAATTCTTTGATGAGCATAAAGTACAACAATAGTTATTTTTGTATCTAGTGCGCTAAATGCCACTTTAGTATTTAGTATTTCCATCGACATATAGAAATGGATTGCGCGTGGTTATGCTAAGCCGGGATACTGCAGGTGAGAGAGAGGGTAAACGTGGAGGCCTAGTTCTAGCTTTATCTGTCACTATTTATTGGTCGTTGCATTCCCCTAGCTTTATCTGTCGCGTATTTATTGGTCCCTGCATTCCCATGAAAATGCAGCAACCAAGATACGCGACAGATAAAGCTAGAACTAGGCCTCCACGTTTACCCTCTCTCTCATCTGCAGTATCCCGGCTTAGCATAACAACGCGCAGTCCATTTCTATATGTCGATGAGTATTTCGCGCACGAGTTGCAAACAAAACGTGAAGAATTTGACAATTATTTTAACGTTAAAATACAAAACTCTCATGTAGTTTGCGTGCAGTGCGTACTTCGCGCCTGGCGTCGTCATTTCGGGCACGCTGTCATGGTAACGTAGGTAAGTGAAAAAAGGGTCACTTCGCGTATTGTTATCGATGCGCAAGCCTTGTCATTTTTTGACGTTTGTAGAAATAATAAATTTTAGTTACCTACATACTTCTAAAGATTATATCCGGTAGATGGCCTTCAGTATTCTCACACACTAAAGTCACTAAATATTCTAAAGTACCGCAACGTTCGCCATTTTGGGGTTAAAATTTTGGCGGCAATTTCAAATATTGAAGACCTAGTCGCTAGAAAATTTAATGATTTTATGAAGTGTTTCTTAAAAACTAAACTCACATTAGATACTTATCAATATATTTCTTAAAAATTAGTTGTCATTGTTATTAAAAGGTACAGTTTAATTGAAAGATAAAAAATTTGGAACTTTGCCACATGAACCTAACATACGTTTTTAAAATTCACATTTTATTTTGTCGTGTTAATACTTCATTTAGAATCGTTATTTAAATCACAGAAAAGGATAACTAAAAAATACAGCAAGTAGTGTGTAAGAATAAGAAGACGAGCCTGTCTATGGGAAACTACAAGTTTATGATGTTTTTCAAATTGCCGCGTTTCAAACCAAGTGTCAAACGTCAAACTTATAGTAATAGTAAAATTTTAGACCAATGGTCTAAGAGTAAAATATTAATTTTCATCGTATGTCAAACACAGATGTCATTTTTCCGCCATTTTGGGGTTAAAATTAGCTTTCTCCCTCTAACTCATTGGAACATAAGGTTGCGGTACTTTAGAATATTTAGTGACTTTATCACACACTACAGTGACTCTATTACAAACAGTGACGACAAGCGATGTATCGATTTTTATTGGCCGTGGCATATTTTGCCTCATAATGGCGGCCTTACTGTGTTTACCTTTGATTAGCGTGTGATTTTTATTTGGATTTAGCACGTTGCTAGGATACCACCTTTGAGTTCGTAGAAACACGCCCAAAATTTTGCCTCCTAATGGCGAATGGGTGGAGCTAATCGCTGCTTGCCGTCACTGTTTGTAATAAAGTCACTGTATCACACACTAGAGACTTTTTAATAATCACACACTGTGTTAATCGAACTCTGAAGTTTCATTCAACTCTTTCCTTCTCTCTCTAATCTTTGCTTTCCAGCATATCAACGTGTATATATTGGAAATAGCAGAGTCTTAGAACGATCGTTAGATAGCCCAATAAAAAAAGTCGCAGGGGGCTAAATCAGGCGACCGTGCTGGCCAAGTACAGATCGCCCCTCAAGGAGATAAGGCGCCCTAGAAAATGTTGCCGCAAAACAGTCATTGACAATCGCACTGTGTGTGCCGTGGCACCGTCCTGCTGAAACCATACTTCTCCCACATGCTTCTCGTTAAATGCCGATAAGAAAAACTCCTGAATCATATGGATACGCATAGAAATCGAATTTGCTAAAAGAATAAATTGAAGAGTGGAAGTAACAAAGGGGGTAAGTGCCATTTTTTTGCAAATTTGGGTTATTGCTATAGAAATGTGCTATGGCACATTATAGCACATTTCTATAGCAATAACCCAAATTTTCAAAAAATGGCACTTACTCCCTTTGTTACTTCCACTCTTCAATTTTGATCAGTTGATAGACACTTTCGCGGAGGCAAAAGTCAGAAAGCAAGCTTTTTAAGTAACTATAATTATAATATATTATGCACACTCTTATATTATGTTATAAAGTAATTCATCCATATTAGGTTTAGGTATACATACATGTAATATAGTTATCACTTCTTGTGTGTGTTTTCATCCTTTTTTTTATACAGGGTGAATCGGAAGGATCGCACCGAACTCCAAGACTGCATTCTACACATCAAAATAATAAGAAAAAACTCAAATGTTCTGATTCGATTCTCATTTGTTTTAAAGTTATAGCGAAATTAAAAAAAAAATACAATGTAACGGTAACATTTGTTTAATAGTTATGACTTTTTATAAGGTGTTAAAAAATACCCCCATTGAGTTCTAAACATGCTTTGCTTCGTCTGCAAACAGCGCCTGTTGCAAAATTGTTACAAACAGACTTTGTATTCATATTTTTTCAATGAACATTAGATATTAATTTATTTTTTAAATTTTGCTATAACTTGAAAACAAATGAGAATCGAATAATAACATTTGAGTTTTTCTTATTATTTTGATGTGTAGAATGCAGTCCTGGAGTTCGGTGCGATCCTTCCGATTCACCCTGTATAAAACATATTAACATTTTTTATGCACAGCTACATAATAATAAGGTTATTACTACTTGACTCAGCTGAACATAAAGGACTCTTTATGGCCCGCGGCCTCTTTATAGCCTGTCGAGCCATAAAGAAACGTCAATTAATTAATTAATTCTGATTTTTCGGGTATCAAAAAGCACTACTTCTTGCTGTCTCAGCCACCTCGGCCTCGCAAGCCATCGCATTTTAAACAGTTTTTGAACATAGTTAAAATGGATACCCTTGTTTACTGCTTTTACTATAGCAACGTATTTCAAGCGACTTGATACATCTACTCCAATATTTAAACTATTTGAGATAAATACTTAATTTGTGCATAAAATATTAGTGTATGTATTTCTGGCGTAACTTGCTTTTATGGCCCTACAACCTTCTCCTAGCCCTCGCTCACCGCTCGGGCTTAAAATAATACTTCGGGTCATAAAAGCTTCTTTACGCCCTTAATGCATAAATAACTATTAAAACCTGGCTATGACCATTGTAATGTACTCTTTTTGAATTTTTGATGCTCAAATAGGCGCTCACGAAACTGTTGCCCCCCTCCCCCAGATGTAGTTACGCCACTGGATTGTATCTGCTACCTATTATGTGTGTGATTAGATTAGTATGCTTTTTATTTAGACAGTGAACTCTATACTGTTGTCAGAAGATGATGTATGTCTGATGGTTGTCCTTTGACCGGAGACATTTCCCCTGCTATTTCCTTAGAATTCACTCCTTATACCGATTCACGGAACATCGTGGAATATCCAGGTACCCATAACATGTTTTGTCAGCTGGCTACGGCTTTGGATGCTGCCAAAGCTCGTAATTTAGACTTCCTTGCATTCATGTAATTCTAATACTCTAGAATCAAACTTTAGATATACATTCAGCACCTTCTTGGGTTTGTGAGAGCCTAATGTTCATAATTTCCTGAAGATAAACCAAATAGGTGCTGTTACATCAGTAGTATATGGATAAATAAAGTCTGTTGTACACAAAAACAGTTTAGTTACTTACCTACAATAACTGAGTCCTTTGGTTTGTGTGTTGTTCGATGTGAAACTTTAAAAGCTACACAAAAGTTTGCATTAAATGAAAATGATCGAGTTCGAGCACCTCCTTCCTAATGCCATTTTCCCTATGGATTAAGTACCTAGGTATTAAAAGCTGCACAAGTCTACGGTAAGTAAAAACGATCTAGTTTCGAACACCTCCTTCAGTCCTTCCCTTTATGTGATGCTAATACCGCATTATCGTTCTTGACTAAGTATGTATTACAAGCTACACAACTCTTTGCGGTAATTAGACGTACACCTCCTTCCCTTTATGCGATCCTAATACCATTTTCGTTATGGGTTAAGTATTAAAAGGTACACAAACTTTTTACGGTTAATGAAAACGACCTAATTCGAGCACCTCTTTATGTGATCCTAATACAACTTCGCTCTAAATGAAGTATTAAATGTTACACGATTGGCTCAGCCACTTCCTTCTTTTTATGTGATCGCAATACCATTTTCATTCTGGATGAAGTGTTAAAAACTATACACAAGCCTCTACGGTGAATAAAACGCTCTAAGTAGTTCGAGCACTTATCCTTCCCTTAATCCCATCTTAATCCCATTTTGGTTCTTGATGAAGTATTAAACTGCACAGGTCCGCAAGTCATAAAAACTGCACAAGCCTCTACGGTGAACAAAAACGATTGAGTTCTCGAGCACCTCCTCTCCTTTATGCGATCCTCTTACCGTTTTCGTTCTGGATTAAGTATTTAAAAGTTTTTGCGGTAAATAAAAACGGCCTAGTTCGAACACCTCCTTCCTTTATGTGATCCTATTGTGATTTTGACGGTGAATTAAATAGTAAAAGCTACACAAGCATCTACATGTAAATGAAATTGATTTGGTTCGAGCACCTCTTTCACTTTATGTGATCCTAACACAATGTCGGTCTATATAAAGTAGGTATAAAATGTTCCACAGGTCTGTAAGTAATAAAAACCATTCAGTTCGGGCACCTCCTTCCCTTTATGTGAACTTAATACCATTTTCGTTCTGGATAAAGCATTAAATGCTACCGTAAGTAATAAAAACGATCTAGTTCGGACACCTCCTCCTTTTTATGTAATCCTAATACCATTTTCATTCTGAAGGAAGTGTTAAAAACTGCACAAGCCTCTACAGTGAATAAACACGATTGAGTTCGAGCACCTCATCTCCTTTATGCGATCCTCTTACCGTTCTCGTTCTGGATTAAGTAGGTATTTAAAGTTTTTGTTTGCGGCAAATAAAAATGACCTAGTTCGAACACCTCCTTCCCTTTATGTGATCCTAATACAACTTTGCTCTAAACGAAGTAGGTATTAAATGCTACACACATTAAAAGGATTTATTTGTTCCCGATTAGTATTTAAGCAGCAGACAATTAACGGGAAGATTTGTGTGATGAATTGCTAAGAAAATTTACGTATGAAACTTGAATCTGCTTGTGTTTCCGACGTTACTATTTTGATTTCTCTTCCTTTCTCATCAATTTTTTAAGAATTACGAGCAGGATACGATTTCCTTCTTGACGAATTCCATGAATAGCATGTCCATGACCAATTTTTTATTGTTGCTTGATTAGCGAAGAATGGGCAAGGTTGGAATGTGCCACACTTTACGTTTTGAAGCGCTTTGTTTGCTTCCTGTTACAGAGAAATTATGCAAACAAACACAAACAAGGAAGTACGCAATATGCAATTGCCCTTGTCGAGTACGCAAATAATATTGATGATTACGCTCATCTTTCTCTCATATATATTATGAACATTTACCAAGCACAATTCAGCACCGTTGCGTTAAAATGAAGGTAAATCGAGTGCTTAAATCTGCAATAATTCTACAATTACTGTTTGTACTATGTAAGTGGGTAAAATACTACGTTTAATTACCTAATTAACTTATTTAATTACAGTTACGAAATGCCAACCTTTACGTAAGATAAGAAACGCGAACATTTCACATCATAAACGACTATCGGGAGAGAAGCTGGATGCCTTACAGCTTCGTACAGATATTACGAAGAAATTACGTACCTTAACTAGTAAACACAGTTTTGCGAGAGACGCCCAGGTGCATTTAGAAGATATTCGAAAACAACTACAAGAATTAGTGCAACGACGAATGACGCTTAAACCGAGAGTTGCTCAGGATTTGAAGAAGCTCGAGAAACGTAAGCGATTACATAAATTGAAGAAAGACGTCAATAGGGTAATGTCGAGAACAAGTATACTTCGGGAATCGCCCTCCGAAAATGGGGAGGCTACTAGCGAAAAACCTATCGTCGTTGAACCCGAAAATTTGTATACATGAGTAAATTACTAGGTACCATTTTCTTATATTTGTAAGACATTTTTGCTAATAGTAAAACATTTTTTTAACGTGTTCGTTCCTGTAATATTCGCACCATTCCTCCTCTGCTTAATTTAAGGAAACGTGCTACTTTTCGACGAGTCCTAGTTGATCATGCATTAGGATAACATGAACGTAAGGAGGTGTTGTGAATAAACTGTCTGTGTAATACAGGCTTTAGAGTAGCTTTTAAAACTTCATCTTGGGTAAAATTTGTGTTGGAATAACATAAACACCTGATGGACGATGGTAATGTAATTGTATTGTTCCTGTGTAATACAGACTTTTGATGAGCTTTGGAATCCAAAGCAAAACTTGAATCAGGATCACATGGACACAAAGGAGATGTAGGTAGTAGGTACTAACTAAACTGTTTCTATGCGAGAAACATCATCATTGCGTAAGCATCACATAAACCAAAGAATATTAACGTAGAGACGTTAATATTCTTTGACATAAACGAAGGGAACCATCGTAACTGGATTGTTTGTGTGAAATGTAGCCCATCCAGAGTAAAATTTTTATTAAGATCGCATAAATTCACAGACTATTTCTGTGTGACACAGGTCTAAGAGTAGCCTATAAATCTTTGTCTTAGGTAACAAAATTTCTATTAGGAACACATAAACAAACCTAGGAATGTGTTATCAAACCTACATCTTCGAGTACATTTTTCATTAGGGTCTCATAAAAATAAGGAGGTACTGCAACTAATTTTTTTCTGTTTAACACTGATTTCACAGGCGCTTTCAGACTTCATTGTAATATAAGCTTTAACACAACTTTAGAAACCTCATCCAGCGCAAAATTTTTATTAGGATCGCATAAACTCACAGGCGTGGTTAAATTGTTTTTGTGTGACACATGTCTAAGAGTTGCCTTTAAATCGATGCCTGGAGTAACAAAATTTGTATTAGGAACACATAAACAAACCTAGGAATGGGTTAGCAAACCTGCATCTTTGACTACATTTTTCATTAGGATCTCATAAAAAATAAGGAGGTAATGTCACTCATTTTTTTGTGTTTAACACTGTTTTCAGGGGTGCTTTTAGACTTCATCGTAATACAAGCTTTAACGCAACTGTAAAAACCTCATCCAGAGTAAAATATTTATTAGGGTCGCATAAATTCACAGAGGTGGTTAAATTGTTTCTTTGTGACACAGGTCTAAGAGTTGCCTTTAAATCGTTGCCTAGAGTAGCAAAATTTGTATTGGGAACACATAAACAAACCTAGGAAGGTGTTAGTAGCAAACCTGCATCTTTGACTACATCTCATAAAAAATAAGCAAGTAGTGTGACTCATTTTTGTGTGTTTGACACTGTCTTCAGAGGTGCTTTTAGATTTGATTGTAATACAAACTTTAATGCAACTTAAAAAACCTCATCCAGAGCAAAATTTTTATTAGAGTCGCATAAACTCACAGAGGTGCTTAAATTGTTTCTGTGTGACACAGGTCTAAGAGTTCCCTTTAAATCGTCGTCTGAAATAGCAAAATTTGTATTGGGAACACATAAAAAAACCTAGGAAGGAGTTAGCAAACCTGCATCTTTGACTACATTTTTCGTTAGGATCTCATAAAAAATAAGGAGGTAGTGTAACTCATTTTTGTATGTTTGACACTGTTTTCAGAGGTGCTTTTAGATTTCATTGTAATACAAACTTTAATGCAACTTAAAAAACCACATCCAGAGCAAAATTTTTATTAGGGTCTCATAAACTCACAGAGGTGCTTAAATTGTTTCTGTGTGACACAGGCCTGAGTTCCCTTTAAATCGTCGTCTGGAATAGCAAAATTTGTATTAGGAACACATAAACAAACCTAGGAAGGAGTTAGCAAACCTGCATCTTTGACTACATTTTTCATTAGGATCTCATAAAAAATAAGGAGGTAGTGTAGCTCATATTTCTCTGTTTAACTCCAGAGGTGCTTTTAGACATTGTAATGCAAGCTTTAACGCAACTTTAAAAACCTCATCCAGAGCAAAATTTTTATTAGAGTCGCATAAACTCACAGAGGTGCTTAAATTGTTTCTGTGTGACACAGGTCTGAGTTCCCTTTAAATCGTCGTCTGGAATAGCAAAATTTGTATTGGGAAGACATAAAAAAACCTAGGAAGGAGTTAGCAAACCTGCATCTTTGACTACATTTTTCGTTAGGATCTCATAAAAAGTAAGGAGGTACTGTAACTCATTTTTGTATGTTTGACACTGTTTTCAGAGGTGCTTTTAGATTTCATTGTAATACAAACTTTAATGCAACTTAAAAAACCTCATCCAGAGCAAAATTTTTATGAGAGTCGCATAAACTCACAGAGGTGCTTAAATTGTTTCTGTGTGACACAGGTCTGACTCGGCGTCTGAGTTCCCTTTAAATCGTCGTCTGGAATAGCAAAATTTGTATTGGGAACACATAAAAAAACCTAGGAAGGAGTTAGCAAACCTGCATCTTTGACTACATTTTTCGTTAGGATCTCATAAAAAATAAGGAGGTAGTGTAACTCATTTTTGTATGTTTGACACTGTTTTCAGAGGTGCTTTTAGATTTCATTGTAATACAAACTTTAATGCAACTTAAAAAACCACATCCAGAGCAAAATTTTTATTAGGGTCTCATAAACTCACAAAGGTGCTTAAATTGTTTCTGTGTGACACAGGCCTGAGTTCCCTTTAAATCGTCGTCTGGAATAGCAAAATTTGTATTAGGAACACATAAACAAACCTAGGAAGGGAGTTAGCAAACCTGCATCTTTGACTACATTTTTCATTAGGATCTCATAAAAAATAAGGAGGTAGTGTAGCTCATATTTCTCTGTTTAACTCCAGAGGTGCTTTTAGACATTGTAATGCAAGCTTTAACGCAACTTTAAAAACCTCATCCAGAGCAAAATTTTTATTAGGGTCGCATAAACTCACAGAGGTGCTTAAATTGTTTCTGTGGGACACAGGTCTGAGTTCCCTATAAATCGTCGTCTGGAATAGCAAAATTTGTATTAGGAACACATAAACAAACCTAGGAAGGGAGTTAGCAAACCTGCATCTTTGACTACATTTTTCATTAGGATCTCATAAAAAATAAGGAGGTAGTGTAGCTCATATTTCTCTGTTTAACTCCAGAGGTGCTTTTAGACATTGTAATGCAAGCTTTAACGCAACTTTAAAAACCTCATCCAGAGCAAAATTTTTATTAGGGTCGCATAAACTCACAGAGGTGCTTAAATTGTTTCTGTGGGACACAGGTCTGAGTTCCCTATAAATCGTCGTCTGGAATAGCAAAATTTGTATTAGGAACACATAAACAAACCTAGGAAGGGAGTTAGCAAACCTGCATCTTTGACTACATTTTTTATTAGGATCTCAAAAAATAAGGAGGTAGTGTAACTCATATTTCTCTGTTTAATTTCAGAGGCGCTTTTAGACATACAAGCTTTAACGCAACTTTAAAAACCTCATCCAGAGCAAAATTTTTATTAGGGTCGCATAAACTCACAGAGGTGGTTCAATTGATTCTGTGTGACATGGGTCTAAGAGTTCCCTTTAAATCGTCGTCTGGAATAGCAAAATTTGTATTAGGAACACATAAACAAACCTAGGAAGGGGTTAGCAAACCTGCATCTTTGACTACATTTTTTATTAGGATCTCATAAAAAATAATAAGGAGGTAGTGTAACTCATATTTCTCTGTTTAACTTCAGAGGTGCTTTCAGACATTGTAATGCAAGCTTTAACGTAACTTTTAAAACCTCATCCATGGCATAATTTGTATTAGGGTCGCATAAACTCAAAGAGGTGGTGTGACTAAACTCTTTCCGTATGATATAGGCCTTAGAATAGCTTGAATTGTAAGTACCTATGTATTAGAAAATCATAAACGCATGGAGGCGTTAATAGCTTATAAGTTGTTCACTAACTAATTTATTTTTTGTAAACATTACACGCGCCGAATTTAACTTAAACTTTATTCTTAACTTGAGGCATTCATGTTCTAATAATTTGTTCCTTATATTCAAGGTTTCTGTGTGATACATGCGTTATAGTGTAGCTTTTAAAGTTTAATCCTGGACAAAATTTGTATTAGGAAAACATAAAACCCATGGAGGCGATTTATTCCTGCGTAATACAGTCCTTGATTCATTTTTAAATTCCTTATCCAGAGCAAAATTTGGATCAAGGCGACCTAAATTCAAGATTTGTAATTTACATATATACTGTTTCTGTGTGGTACAAACCTTTTTAGAGTAGCTATCAGACCGTTAGCCTGGACAAAATTGGTATTAGGAAAACATAAACCTGGGGAAGTGTCATAACTGTTTCTGTTGTAACTCCAGTCTGTGTAACGGAAGCATTAGCTTTTAAAACTTTATCTTAGGAGAATGTGCATCAGGATCACATAAACGCAAGGAGGTATTGTAGCAAGCCACTTTTAGATTTGTATTCGGATAACATAAACTCAAGGAGGCGTTTCTCTATAATATAATCTTTAAAGTAACATTTAAAACGTTGTCTTGGGCAAAATTTGTATTAGGGTCACATGAATGTAAGATGTCGTTGTAACTAAATATTACTGTGTGATACATACATTTGAATAGGTTTGAAAACTGCATCTTGGGCAAAGTTTGCATTTTGGATCTCATAAGCGTGAGGAAGTGTAACTAACCAGTCTTTGTAACACATTCTTCAGTATAGCTTCTAATCCTGATTCTAAGCAAAATTTGTAATAGGATAACATGATTGAGGAGAATATATGGATTAAGATAACATAGTAAAAATTTTGTCTGTGTAATACAGTCTCTAAAGTAGTTTTTAAGCCGTAACCTGACCATAACTTGTATTAGGATAACATAAGCGTGAGGATGGTACACTGTCTCCGAGTAATACAGTCTTTAAGTAGCTTTTAAACTTGATTCTGAGCAAAATTCGTATTAGGATAACATGAACGCAAGGACACATTGTAGCTAAATTGTTTTTTTTTGTGACACAGTATCTTTTACGCCTTATCCTTGCGCAAAATTGTATCAGAGCATAAACGTAAGGAGGTGGTGTAACTAAAGTGTTTCTGTGCAAAACAGACTTTGGAGTACCTACCTTTTAAAACTGATTTTTCGTTAAAACTTGTTAGAGCTACATTACCAATAGAAAAATTTTGGATCAAATTTCCTTTTTCGTCAACAGCGAAATTTGTAACAAGATCACTCAAAGAGGCAGGGCCGACCAGGGGGGGGGGGGGGCAAAATCTCCAGGGCCTGGCCTCCAAAGGGGCCCGGCTGCGTTCCTACCTGTACAGGTACCTATTTTGTAAAGTAAACTTCCCTTTTTTAAAAAGCTCAAATATTATGCGTTTGGGGGGGGGGGGGGGGGTAAGTCTTTATCCCCGGGCCCTGCTCGCCTCTGGGGGCCTTGCAAAGAGATATTGTAACTAAATTGTATTTCGGGTTCATACATAAACAGGGAAGTGGAGGCTTCGGCTGGGTGCAAACTATCGGAGTAAAAATGCAAGGCCTCTGACTTTAGAAGCTTGTATCTCAGTAATTAGCAATCATAATTTAATGAAATAAAGTGCATTTAAAAGATCATTTATTCCTACAAAAAGGTGTACAGTTTTAGATTTTTGCAACACATCGTTAATTTTCTGTATTAATTTATGAGCGAAAAAGCGCTAATTATGACTGAAATCGCACAAGCGCTCGACTTTAAAAATTAATTACGGCTATATTATTGAAACTGAGTGGTAGATACTTATATATTTTTCAAGTGTATACTTTTTTTGTCGGTGTGAGATGCTTTTGAGGCCAATTAGTTTATTAGTCTTAAAGCTATAATGAAAAAAACGACATCTTGTGTAACTCAGTACCTGAACGTTCGATATTAATAATATTGACAGTAACATAACAAGGTTAAAGCAATTATATTGTGGTCTAACACGATTCACAAAATAATGCCATGTATACATGTTTTGTTTAAAAGAAATTTGGAAAAAAGGATGGATGCAAGGGATCGCGCGGCGAAGTGCAGTACGGGGTGGAAGATGGTGTCGTACACTATTGCTATGAAGCGCATGGTTTTGTACAATGCTAAAGAATAATCACATTGTTGTGGTTTGCCGCTCACGATTTACGATGTGGTAGATTACCTCTCGCGGGAATATGTGCGTCTTTCTTTCGCGATAATTATAACATTTACTTTGAATTACAAGAAAACAAATTTTGTTTTCAATAAAGCAATAATGCAGCTCGATTTGAGTAATACAAATTTAGCATTTAAAACAAGAATTTTTCTTTAGTTACCGTATATTGCAAAATAATCAAATTTTCGGTTAGGGCTTATAAAACCAGTTAATCATATGAATAATCAATATTTATTGACTGTCGACTTTTCAGAAGTATGTGTGCTACAACATTTGTAAATTTGGTAACAATTTATGAAACAATAACAATTTTATGATAAGTTAAAATTGACGGTCAGGCAGGAAAATACTAAATACAGCGTTTTTATTGCTGTTAATTAAAATAAAAGTTAAACAACTGATTCTACCAATTTGATTTTTACACATGTTAAACATATATAAATGACTCATGTACTGTCCAAAAATGAAGAAATTTCACCCTTCAGTTTTTTCGTTATGACCACTTAAAGTCAGAGGCCTTGCATTTTTACTCCGATTAGTAGTTAGAATTAGTAACAGCCGAATGCCATATAGATCTATGGGTTATTCCAAAAAAAACGTAACATCCAGTGGTTTTGCAAATTAAAGAGCCAAAGAACACTGGGAACGCTCCAAGGTATGTACTTATGTAAGAAACAGTAGAACCTGGGTCATAGAGTTGCTCAAGATCCTGTTCCTCACCAATAACTAAGCCTTTTGAAGCTACTGTAATGCGATTAACGTAAATAAAGCAGAATCACAACAACAAAAAGGATGTTTACATATATCTTACGAACAAATAATTTTTGTATGTGGCCAACCGCCACTTCCTTTATACTTCTCTAATAAATTTAAGCTGAACAAACTTTCGTTATTTTACAAAAATGTCATCCTCCAACGACGACGCCACCACCGATCGACAAAAATTACGTGACACCGAGGCGGTCGAACATTTTCGACAGTACCTTCGCACACCGGCCGTTCATCCCAATCCAAATTACGGTACGACTCACATCTTAGTGTTTCTTTTAGTCTCCACGCACGTAATTTATAGATGAATCCGTCAAGTTTCTCATAAAACAAGCCGATGAGATCGGTCTTCGGCATCGTACCTACGAGTACTTTAAAGGTAAACCGATTTTGGTCTTAACGTGGACGGGATTGGAACCTCAGTTACCTTCGGTTCTGTTTAATAATCACATGGATTTGGTTTCGGTTGACGAGGTGATTGACGATCGCCAATCGTAGTAATTTGGTACAAATTTTTGTTTGTAGAAGGAATGGCTGCACAAACCTTTCGATGCCGATATCGACGAAAAAGGTGATATACATGCACGCGGTGCTCAGGATATGAAATCGACGAGTATTCAGTATTTGGAGGCCATCAGGCGATTAAAGCAGGACGGTGTTCAGTTACGAAGAACCGTACACCTTTCGTTCATGCCCGGTACTACCAACAATCTTTTAGTTTCGTACTTTAGATACAATTTAATATTGCAGATGAGGAAATTGGCGGTGAGCATGGAATGAAAGCGTTCGCACCCTCGGCCGATTTTAAAAATTTAAATGTGGGATTCGCCGTTGACGAAGCGTTTCCGAATGAAGATGACGTTATCAAAATTGCCAACGGAGAGAAGACAACGTGGCGTAAGTATACAAATTGTCCTTGTTTGGGCCACGTTCTCATTTTGTAATCCGTTAAGAATTTCGTGTCCACTGCCCGGGACAACCAGGGCACGGATCGCAACTTTTCGATAACACAGCAGGCGAAAAGGTGCAAATTTTGCTCGACAAGTTTTACAGTTATCGTAAGGCAATGGTCGAAAAGTTGAAGGATCCCCTTGTAGAGGAAAGCGATGTAGTTTCGATCAACTTAACACAAATACAGGTTGGTATCAACATGGTATTTGCAACTGAAATTAACGTTGGTAGCACTGCAAATTGTTACAAATGGCGGATAGTTATAGGTAAACGTGGGAACATATTTCGGTATGACCGTTGTAAGTGTTAGAAAAACGATGTCAACTTCTCTTTGGTACTGTGCTAGTATTCCATGCCTTGCTAAAAATATTTCTATACCATTCATGGTCATTTAATACAACCCTTTAAATTTTAATTCAGAATAGAATTCGTATTATGATCGTATGAATGCAAGGAGGTAACGAAACTGTTCGTGTCAACTTGTCAGACTTTCAATATAGCTTTATCAAAATCAAATTTGCAGTTGTAATGCTTCTGTGTAATGTAAGCTTTACAGCAACTTTTAAAACATGATGCTACGAAAAAAGTGTATTAGGGTGATAGAAATCCAAGGTGTTGTAACCAAATTGTTTCTATGTAGTGCAGACCTTACTGTAACTTTTAACACTTCATTCAGGTGACATTGTATTAGGATAAAATAAAAGCGGGGAAGTGTTCTAACTGAACTGTTACTGTGTGTAATACAATTAAAACTTTAGATTAGCGTTTGACACTACTTGGACATTAGGATATAACATGAACGTAAAGCGGTGTTGTGGCTAAACTGTTATTCCCGTAATACAGGCTTTAAAGTAGTATTTGAACCTTCATCCTGAACAAATAGCGAGTTTTCAAGCACGACGGCGCAGCCGGAGTGCATGAAATAGAGCAAGTGTTTTAAAGACCACTTATCCACGAATACTTTACGCTATTTTTTTATTGGTTCACTTTGAAATCTGGTATTAAAATGGAAATAAGAACTAATAATGTGAAATGGTTGAATTCCGTAATCTGAAATCAGTATACCTTTCGTTGTCATGGAAATGAGAAAAACGGAAATTAACTTGCAATCTGTCATTTTATTTGACGTAACAAAGTACAGGAGAACGCCGATTATCCGAACGCCAATTATCCGAATCGGTCCTAAGCGTAATATAAAAAATTAAAACCAAGTATTTTCAATTGTTATGGTTGAAAGATAGAGGCAACACACTACATATGTCTCGACATATGTACCTACATGTTTTGCGTCGCGCGGCTTTTCAACTCAATAACATTGAATTACTGTCAGTGAGCTCCTCCCTCTCTCATTGTGCGGATCGCTGTTTTAAACGGTTATATGATATGACCCCGGTCCCAATTGATTCGGATAATCTACTCTACTCCTGTCAGATCAATAACCAATAAACGGAAATTAACTTGCAATCTGTCACTTTATTTAACGTAACAAAGTACTCCTGTCAGATCAATAACCAATAAACGGAAATTAATTTGCAATCAGTCATTTTATTTGACGTAACAAAGTACTCCTGTCAGATCAATAACCAATAGAATTTAATTTTTTTCAAATTTGTTGATGTTGGCATGGCATTACATTTAAACACTCGCGTTTTAAAAAGTGCGATTTAACACGCTGGGGCGTGATTTAAAAGGCTAAAATAGGACACCAATAAAAAAATAATATTATGTGAAAGGAATAAGATAAAAACGACTTCCGGAGTTGGAAAAATTAACGTTTCGCCCCGAGGCGGTTTTATCTTACCGACTCTGGCGGCCGTGGGAGCCTTCACTGTAATAGTAAAGTAGTACTCCACGTATATAAACACAAGGGTCTAATGTATGTGAGTAATAAATGGAAAAGATTTTAGGGAAGTGGATCCTCCTAACCTAAGACACAGATCAAGGTGTACAATGTTATCGTTAGCGTAACATCGCTATACTCTACATAAGTGAAACAGAGGCATTTAAATGGCCTTGTATTATGCTAGTGGATAACCAGTAAGAGACGCTGTACATTATCGATAAGTCGAGAAATTGTAGAATAATATAAAGGGATAACCTATAAAAGACAAGTTAACACAAGTTTCAGAATTCAAAATTGCTTTGAAAAAACGAGAATACAAATGTGCTATACAAATGTAAACGTGATAGCGCCACCTATGGACAAATCCGCCAAGTTTTGATATTTTGTAATTATTTATTTATTGAATTTTTAAACAATTTAGTAACTTGCGGTCATTATGATATAGCTTTTATTTCTGACAGTGATATTATAAGCTTATATTGTCATAGTTACGATACCAATAAAGAGTGTCATAACTCCCTTGGGATATAAAGACGCTATAATTCCCTCTACGGCTCTTTTAATATGAACCAGTAACCTAGCAACAACCAAAACTGCAATCGACGATACCTGAATCAAATATAACGGAAATGAACAAATTTTATTAAACTCGGTCAGAAATAAAATTATCTATGTATCACGGGAATTAATAGGTCTCAATTACCTCGGGTAATTGCTGTCCCTCGGGACGCAAACTTTACCCTCGGTAATTAAGACCCTTATAATTCCCTTGATACATAAATAACTATTATGTCATAGTACCTTATTATTTCACCATAACAACTGCTGAAACAAGAAATGTTAATGACTAAATAACGCCTCTTTACATGACAACCGCATTTTACCTACATAGCAACGGCCGTTATTTTTTATATCGCCCGCAAATGTAAAATTATGCCTCATCGCTATAGACACGATCAAGGATGTTAAATGCGTTAAATCTAAGTCTATACTGATTTTATTGTTATTATCTTAATCAACTTCTTGCAAGTGTGACATAAAATAATGAAGGCATCATGGGCGTTATAAGCATAACGCCTACGGTCGACCTTAGGCGTTATTTAGTTTATAACGCCCTAGATACCTTCATTACTATTCTTAGTTGTCTGATAATACTCGCTTATAGGGAAAAACTTGAAACGGCTTGGTGTATGGTCCAGGATCCTAAATAATTACCCCTGTTTTTAACAGTTTAACGTTACAGGGTGGCGTACAAGTAAACGTAATTCCAGACGAGCTTATTCTAACATTCGACTGTCGCCTGCCGATCAACACCAACATAAACGAGTGGGAGAAAACTTTAAAGACGTGGTGTAAGGACGCAGGTGACGATCTATGGATCGAGTACCTACAGAAAAATCCACTCTCGGCGGTTACAACCCTAGACGACAATAACATCTACTGGGTGGCATTTAAGAAGGCCGCCAACGAAATGTAAGTAAACTGTGTTGGTACGAAACGTTTACAACCTCTCGATTTTGCAGAAACCTAAAACTGAAAGTGATGACGCTCGTCGGCGTCACCGACATCCGTCACGTACGCGCCCTGGGAGTTCCGGCAATCGGTTTCTCCGCAATTTACAACACACCAAACCGTGAACACAAAGATAACGAATTCCTTAATGTCGATATATTTTTAAAAGGCATCGAAATTTATTATAATCTTATACCTGCTATCGCTAACGCCTAAAATAAATAAGTGTGTGTGTGATCACTGCTCCTCACGTAATTTCTCGCCCTTCCTCAAAACTCGATTGAGACGTTTTCCGATTAGTTTCGGATAGGTGTTGTTTCGAATACGAAACTCCTTACTCTGGTGACAAACGGCGCCATTCTGCAGCTGAAAATCGCATAGTAAGTTTAACGGTTTAACGAGTTCCGCACGATATCGGTTATCGCCCTCTAATACTGCGAGCGCCTCGGCTACCGCCTCCAAAGTGCTCAGACAGCCGTCAGTCGGCTGCGTACGTATCGTATAATAACTAATCGAGCTCGTCGTTAACTTGACCGGCTGAACGTGCTTTAAGAACGAATTCGAGCTATAAATCGCTTTGGCCTGTGGCCACGTACCGTCTATTACGATTAGATTGTAGCAGTTACCGTTGAGAGATTCGGCGGCAGTCTCTATACGTTCGGAGTTTGGACTCGGATAAAGTAGTAGGGTGTTGGGCGATTTGCACAGTTCGTCTAGCTGGTCGATTTTCGATCGAAAATGTTTTCCTTTGTAAATCGTACATTTGCCGTCGACTAGTCCGAGAGTTAACATTGGTACTGTACGTAGGGCTCGTTTTTCCTCGGCGGGATGCTGTAGGATAATTACTTGACCTCGTGGATTTAATCGGTCCTTTGGAAGAGCGGGACACCAACATACCGTTGAGGGACGCCTTAAATGGAAGTGTTAGTATATGAAATTATCAATTTTTTTGTGTATTACTTGCATGTAATGCAGATACTGCGTTTTTTTACCGGTTCAACGTTAATTTCTGCCAAATTTTTAAATGTTTCACTTTCATTTTCCATAATTTTCTAGGTTAGGTTGTTTTATGGATGTGGCTAATGAATACAAATGTTTGGATTTGGATGTGGCTCAGTGACAATGTTGCCATTGACTTGCTTCTCTCATGCAACTGAAAATAGGTGTTTGGGGTGTTTCCCTTTTCATTTTCACGTTGTGCTTGACTTAAGTTAGCCCTGCCAATAACACCCCATTCGTTTTATAAAAATAATTTGACTCAGTTCTCAATAAACCTATTCGTTTTAAGAGCTTTATTTAAGTTTTATATTAACCTGAGGTAGAAATGTCTTATGACGCAAGGTGCTTCGATCACGTGATAATTGTGACTTTGACTAACCCTGTGGCGGTCCAAACAGAAAACACCTATAATAATAGCTCATTGGATCATGCATGTCCTCTGAAAGCGACTAAAGGGACCCTAATAACCATCCTATGTGGTGTAGGGGTAGGGCGTTCAAACTGCAGAAAATTGGCTGAATAAACTGTAACAATAAAGAAAGAAAGAACAAAGCCACAGCCGACTGGGAGGCACTACACGGTGGAGGTGTCAAAAAGAGGCATGGATGAGTTCGCTTGGTCTCGGCTATAGCCTTGATAGAAGGGATGATACTTAAGCTGGATTTATAGTGTCAGTATCGGTATGCAATAAGAAATAAGCAATAAGCAGTAAGAAATAAAAACGCATTTATAGTTCTTTAACGGTAAGAGAGTAGACATGCGCATTGCGGGTTTAATTTAAATTATTACTGTGTTAATGGTACGATTCTTAGATTACCTAAGGTACGATTGTAAAATTAAAATCAACTTGACATAATATTCTCCCATCGATTCTTGAATAAGAGATATATTTCACTCAAATATTTCTTTAACACCTGATTTATATTGATATTATTGATGCCATTTGTCTTTTCTTAGCTCGTAAGCTCACAGCTGTACACGAATATTTCCGATTCGGTAACGGTAACGGTAAGAAATAAAATGGAACCAATTCCTTATTTCTTATTTCTACTATAAATGATATACAGGTTATCCATAAGTTCATTTCCTTACCGCTTATTTCTTATTTCTTATTGCTTACCGATACCGACACTATAAATGCAGCTTTATACGGGCAACCTCTCAGAAACAGTAGTTAAGGTGCTAGCAGACGCCTACTTCCCTGTAGTGACCATTACGTCCTACCCTATCTGACCAGAGTCACCCAGAGTAAAGTGCACGTGGCGATGAAAGTCCTCTGGATGATAAAACCAGCGAGACGGGACGAAGAATGGTATACGGCGCATTTCTTGTGGAGAAGGGGTTAAAGGGATAGACTGCGACGCCGTTGGACCGGGCACGATTCTCGTTCGCTCAAGAAAATCTTTGGCATTTTTTTTCTTCTCGAGGTCGACTCAGTCTCCCAAAATGCGTATCTGGAGATTTTCTCTGTGGTAATAATAAATAGGCGGCTATGGCGCGCAGTGCTTGCATACTATCTCCCTGGATGTATTTCAGATATGACCGCGTTAACAATTAGCTTCGTGAGGTGAGCTTGGACTCAACTAAGCGTACGGTGGCTCAAAGTGAAAATCCTAGACAATATACATCGTGTTTTGTACCAGGGACCAGAACCTTTTTGAAATATGGGTTTCGGTTCCAGTTATAATTCCACCACTTTGAAAATATGGGTTTCAGTTCCGGTTCAGGTTCTAAGCAAATATATGAAAAAGGTTCCGGTTCCTAAACTTTCGGGTTCTATAAAGGTTTATGATTTCAAAAGTATTTTTAGTTCTGTAACCGTTATCAACATAACATAACTAATTTTGTAATTGTAATACTTACTTGTATTAGTTATGAAGTAATGCTTACTTTGAGGGATATAGAAAAATCCCTCTACCCATTTTAATTAGAAAAACTGAGAACACGTGTTTTGTGGCTGAGAATCATACAATACAGAAAAGACAACGCCATAGGCAAGCGAAAGCACATTAAAGCCTCCGCCATCAGTTGCTAAAGTAGCACCTGTTCTATACAGTGCTAATAAATGCGTATAATTTTGAATTTTTGATAGTGTTTGGGAACCTAAAAAAATACCGGTAGTACTGTAAAAATAAAAGGGTTCCGATTCCGGTTCAGGTTTTAAATAAAATACGAATAAAGGTTTCGGTTCCGGTTTCGGTTATAATAAAATCAAAAGGTTCCGGTTCTTTTCGGTTTCGGTTCTAGTCCCTGGTTTGTACGCTACGAGGCGATTCGTAATAGTAAATGATCGGATTTTGGAAGTTGGGTGACATCTTTAAAGCTTTTAGCATTGAATAACTAATACTTGAAGAAGTGCAACTATATAGGCTTATTTTAAGTACGGACGATATACCCTACGCTTTAAAGCGCTAGTGTAGGCCTCCTATAGTCGGGTACATTAACTACAAGCAGTATAAAAATACAGGATTCTTACAAAACTAGTGGTGCAATGAACCATTGATTACATACTTCAATGCCATGAGTGGAAGTGTTTTTGTTTAGAATGAGATAGGATTAGCAACAGGTATAAAGTGCACTTACATAAATACAATGTCGAATCTGAAAAGGTTTATTTGCGTAAACAATGACCAAAAATCCTTTTCTATAACTTCGTCATTTAGTTCTACGATTATGCAGTAATTGACTTTGAGCAAATGTGCGTACATAACATGAATTATGTGAAAGCATATTATTCATTATTTTGGCTGGGTTAATAATATAAGACCAATTTCTTACGCAAATAAACATTTTCGTTGCGCTTCTTCTTTAATAGTTTTTTATAACATATAATTTTTTGTTTTGCAGTTGTGTGTTTGAATTCATTTCGGATTTACATTTACTTGGAGAATGGAGAGGGTATTTCCAATAAATTGGTAACAAAAACATTAGATTCGGGAGAATTTGAACGATGGAAATAACGTTTCAGTTTCGACTGTTTGAGCATTAATTTTTTTTTCGCTCGTATGTTTTGGTGATTTTGATCGATTTAAAATCATGCCAGGAGAAGATTGTAATGAAGGTTTTTTGGTAGATGCAGCTTCTTCTGTTACTAATTTTCTTTTGCGACAAAGTGATTTTTCATTTCCACAATAATTAATTGGAATTGCAGTTTTACTTAGTCTTTTATGATTTGCATTTACAAAACAGTACAAAATCCATTCTTGAAAACGAATTTTATCAATACGAAATTTAAAAAAAGTTATACAGTTTATATAAACACACACGTGACTTGCGACACTCATCGTTAGAATCAAATTTAGATCACTTGTTTATAAACAAGGCTACTATCAATCCGAAAGGCAAAAACCAAATCGTAAAAAATATCCGTAATTCCAAATCAAAATTCAAAATTAAGGTGAAAATCAAAAACAAAGCAAAGCGCTACCATACAAAAACACAACCGAGAGCAAAGTAAATAAAGTAGGTACTAATGTAACCGGAATTGATTGTACAAAAGATTTGAATTTGCATGACTTCTTTGAAAATGTTTAAGAAAAGCAGGTAACAATGGGTTAATGTAGTTGTTTACAAGTTCCATGATTCATAACAGGTAGACTTCTTCAAATCTTATTGTTATTAGCGTAAGAAGACAGGATGTAAGCACATGGTAATTGGTATGTACATGTATGCAAACAATAATAGTCGAAAGATGTCGATCAAAGATTAACGGAAGATTTTCGAATTTTTTTGCAAATTATCCGTTTTAGGTACATACTTTAAATAAATGCCTACAAATTTTTTGGGTAGGTACATACCTACTGACAATATAACATTATCAAACTTATTAGATTTTATTAATGGATTTCAAGTAGTATTTGTCCTATTCTATGAAAACTTGAAAACTAGGTAGGTACGTACGTACACCTTTAATCTATTTATATATTTACCTATAATTATGTACGAGTATAAATTTATACATTTGCAAATTTACGTTAGTGTACAACTTGTTACTACTGTTATAGAACAACATTTTTCTATAGCTAATCCGATTTAGGTAAAAACTTTGTCGTAAAGAAAGTATTCATACCCTAGACGCCAGGTAAATAAAAATCTACCTGAGCAGTGTACGATTTGTTCCGTAAAAATAGACGTAAAATAAAATGAGACGAAGGGCTGGAACGTATATTTCTATATTTTCCCGCAAAACGTTAAAGGCAGCATTTTACAACTTCTAGTTTAGGGGAAAAGGGCAAGGGGGGTAGGGCTGAAATTTTAACATTGAGGTTGCACTTCTTCAAGTATTAGTTATTCAATGCTTTTAGTCAAAATTTTACTAGGGGTGATCGAGATTAATCCACCTCCTGTGTCGCCCGACCAAGTCGCCGACTGCTTGGGCTTTTATACGGATCGCATCCTACTCGTAAGCAAAATGGAGCATGAATGTTTTTATCATTCAACTTGGATGATAAATTAAAACTTGGGCGTCAATTCTTAACAATATAACAAAGGTAGGCCGCAGAAAATAAAAAGAAGGAAGTGTCCCAACGTCATCCTCCAACCAAAAGCACGCTCCTTGTGCCAACATACGGTCAGGTAAACAAGTGGGAAGAAGGGAAAAAGAGCCGACCATTCCGCTACCACGGCTATAAAAAAAGTCGGTTATGTTTCTACGATCTCAAGCAGTTGCTGATCTTGTGCAGGTGTACAGGTGTACTCATCATCTCTGATTCCGCCGCGTTACTAACTTTCACCTTTAGGGAGGACGTTTGGTTAACCCGATCTTTTTCCTCTATGCCGACAACTATCAGTCTCCCTTCGGCTTAATCTTTTCCGACGTGGAAGACACCACAGCTGCTTACTCTTGCGCAGAGATTTTCCACTTCCAAGTGCCGTTTAATTACCACAAGGTCTTCTCGTTCTCCCGTAGCCTAACGGAGCCTTGTAGGTACTTTCTTTAGGCGACGATGTGAGGTTGCCAACCACATAAATGCAGTTGTTCTCACAATAGATATAATTAGGATCTTGCTCGAGGGCCTCCAACCTTTGAAAGTGAGTGCTACAATAACGCCTGTTGAGATAAAAAGATGCTGGTCAAAGAACCTTGGCCAAGTGTGGTTTTGTAACAAGCCACCTGGTTAACAGTCAGCTTACCCAGCGGGTTGTTACTGTTTATTATCGCTATTCTGAGTTGGTTTTTGGCCTTTATTATTTGGTTGCGGCAGTGATAAGTACTTCTATGTCGGGTGTTGGATCAATGTTGAGTCGTCCAACCTCTATCTCTTCCTTTGTACGCCTGCCGATTTCCCCACCTTACAGGAATTGGTTTTAGGAGCCTGCCTCTGGGACAAAGTTGAGCCTCGAGATGTGGCTTAAGTGAATGACCGTAAGTGGCGCTTAGGGATAAGAATTTGTTTTGGTTTCGAGTTGCGCAGTGGTTCTCGATTCCAGCTTACAACCAAACTTACAGATGTTTGCCTTTTCCTCAAAAATAAACTATTGTTGATAAGAAAGCAAATGAATTTTTGTTGGGAGACTTGTTTTATTGTATATTTTATTAACAGTTTGAATTATTAAAAAAATGTTCAATAGCAAAGTTGCCCAGCTTAATACCTTGCATTATTTGTCTATTTATTACAGCTTGAGAGATATGGTAAATTAAAAATTTTAAAATCAATTATATCAATACTGGTTTGATATATCAAAATGTGTTCAGCAGCAAATTTATTCATCTCAACACTGTTAACAATAAAACCTTCGGTACCACTTGTTTATCTATTACCGTTAAAGAGATACGCAAACATCTATATTTGACTTTTGACCTCAATTATCTCGATAACCATTCGTGATATCAAAAAGTGAATTGTATATTCGTAACCAACGTCAAAATTTACATAAAATTCAAATATCATTTATATAGTAGCACTACGGGAACCGTGCGACCAGCACACAGGCAGACTTATAGAATTTAGTATTCAAACTGTAAGTTTGGTTGACTAGTAAAAGCGGAAAAGCTTGAACAACCCGTACAGCGAAAACGAAGCATTTCTGTACCCATGTTTATATGATCTTTGTTTCGTGTTTTGACATGTAGAATCTGCACTTAAATTTTTCTCACAGCCTTCTGTAACACCCTGTATACTTGGGAATTTTTAGGTTATATTGGTTATAGTAGTTCTAAAGGGACAAAGGAGGCAAAAACGGTTCGACAGCTAATAACAAAACCACCATCTCTCCAATGTACCCCCAGTTTTTTCTGTTGGGAGTAGCCTCCTGAGGGTAGTTTATTGAATTAATTAATTAATTAACAGTAAGTATTTAACCTACAATTTTCTTATTAATTAATTTACAAAACTTTCAAAGTATAACCATCGTAATGGCTCAACCACCAATTACAATTAAAACCGAAGTAGATAGCGAAGAGGATATTAAGCCGAAAATTATCTCGGAGGGTACCTTGAAAGATGTTAAAGTGGAACCATTAATTACCGACGAAATCGATCTGAAAGTGATCGAAATACGTGTAGAATTAATATGTCACAAGTGTTGGTTTCGTACGTTTAATAAGGAGGAATTGATCGCTCACATGCCCGTATGCGACGGTAAACGTTACAAATGTAACATTTGCGAGTTTAAAACGGCATATAAACCCGTATTTAAGATTCACATCGCCCGACACTTGGGCGAACGTAATTTCCACTGTAACGAGTGTAGTTATAAGGCGTATTCGACGTCGAAATTAAATGTACACATGCAGACGCATTCGAAGGACGTGCTACAGTGTTATCACTGCAAGTATACGACGAATTCGAAACGTAACTTGAGATATCACGTCGCGAAGCACGTGAGTAAGGAGTCGTTCGAGTGCGAGAAATGTAGTTACACGACGAATCTTAAGAGGAATATTCAACGTCATCGGCTGGATCACACGAAACCGTCGATTAAATGTAATCGGTGCTATTACCAAGCACGGAACCGTTATTTATTAAAAAAACACGTGGTGAAGCATCACGATAAGGTTAAGTTGCACGCTTGCGATCAATGCCCGTTTAGGGCCTACGACCGTGCCGTCTTAAAACGTCACATGTTCGTTCATTCTAATAATTTTCTGTATTGTGACAAGTGTAGCTATAAATCGTTGTATAAGGCAAGACTCGTACGTCACGTACAGCATCACGGTTTAAAGCCCATATTTAAGTGTACCAAGTGCGATTATTCCACGAAAACGAAGGCTTTGTTAAAACAACACGAAAAGAAACACACTCGTCGCAATTTTAAGTGTAATCAGTGTACGTTCGCCACTCGCTGGCAACATTTACTGTTAATCCACCAAGAGAAGCATGTCGTTACTAAAAATCGATGTTGTCCCCTGTGTGCTTACAAGACTTCTAATAAACAACGCTTGTTGGATCATTTACGTACTCATTTCAAGCCTGAAAAGTATCAGTGTCACGATTGCACTTATCATACGTTTAGTAAGGCGCATTTCATGCGACATATGAAGGTACATAAGTCGGTCATCGCGCCGCCAAGTGCACAGTCGTTCAAGTGCGGTGACTGTGATTATACGACACCCATTAAGTACCATTTACGAATTCACTCGTTAAATCATCGACAGAGTTTAAATTGTGACACGTGCGCTTACAAGACTTATTATCCGGGCTTATTGAAACGTCACCAACGTACCCATCACTTAAAAACATCCGCTCCACCTAAAGTTCGCACGAAATTGCGGCGTAACAATAATCTAAAGTGTGATAAGTGCGATTTTTCGACGAGTCGATCGTTCGTTTTACTGGTACACAAGTTTCTACATAATAAAGTGCAGAAATTCGTCTGCACTCTGTGCGGTTATAACACGTTTCACCGAAACGATTTGGTCGATCATCTGGTTACGCACGCTGTCGGTTATAAGTGCGGTATTTGCGACTACACGGCAAGGACGGAAGGTGATCTCCGTTTACATTCCGAAACACGTCACGCAAAGACCGCTACAAAATTGAGGCTACAATTAAAAAAAGTTCAAAAGGTGTACACGTGCGAAATATGTAAGTATAAGACGGAATCGAAGAAAATATTCGATCGACATGTTCTCGTTCACCAGTATGAGAAGAAAATTTCGTGTCAACTGTGCAATTATCAATGTAAAACCGACGAACAGCTACAAAGACATTCGCTACTCCATACGAGTCGAAACTTGAAATGTCCAGAGTGCGAGTATGTCACATCGCAAATGAAGTACCTGAACAGGCACTCCAAGATTCATTCCAACACGATTTTAAAATGCGACCAGTGTGACTACACGACTAAGTACGCGGAAAATTTGAAAAGCCACCGACGAAATCATTCGGACGAAAAACCATTCGGTTGCGTAATGTGCGGGGCCAAAATGAAAACCAAGGCCGGTTTACGTGGTCACATAATGACGCACGTTGTGTTCCGCAATTTTCACTGCGACCGGTGCGACTACAGTACACGAAATGAAACTTGTCTAAAACGGCATAGGCTAAAACACAACGTTTCGAAATTACTGTCGTGTAACCAATGTGATTATAAAACCCACAACAAGGACAGACTAACGAAACATTGTTACACGCACTCTTCGATTCGACAACCAATCCAATGCGACCGTTGCGATTACAAAGCTTACACAATGGGCACATTACGATACCATTATCGTTACCAACACCTGCCGCGAGCTGAAACCGATTACTTGTACTGCGCCGACTGTGAGTACAAGACTTATCGAAAATCCGGCATGAGATCCCACGTCAGAAGGCACTTTAAAGTCAAGAACGTCAAATGTGGCGACTGTAATTTCACCACCAACCACCAGCACAGCATTAAAATCCACGGCTTGAAACACGACGACATCAAACACTGGTTTGAATGTTCCGAGTGCGATTATAAAACTCAACATAAAGGTAACTTGAAGAAGCATAAGGTTAAACATACGGGTAAGAAGGATTACCAGTGCGATCAGTGTCCTTACAAAGCGACACAGAGCAGTTCGTTGTCGACTCATAAAAAATTGAAACACGCGGTGGTTGTTTATCTCAAATGCGAGAAGTGCAGTTATAAGACTGCGCTGAAAGGTAATTTAAAGAAACATATGTTGGTACATACGGGCGAGAAACCGTTCGCGTGTACCCATTGCGATTATAAAGCGAGTCAGAATAGTGCCTTAAAAACTCACATTAAAATTAAGCATTCTAAGCTAGAGGTATAGCAAGTGTACTGTTTTAGAACAATAAAATCATATTATTAATTGATTTGTGTTATTATCAAAATGAATAACAATTGGAACGTAAACTGGTTGCGAGGGGGCCTAATTGGCGTACAACGTGGGGGCCGAAGCGCAACCGAGAGCGAGTCTTGGCTTTAGAAAAAAACGGGTGCACTCGTAACGTACTAAGGAAACTGAAAATTTGAAATATAGGATTGAGATCGGGTTACAAGACGCCAAGATGGAAAATAGTTCAAAAGACAGAGCAATAGTGAAAGCAACACTTAAAAGAGAAAGTTAAGAAATGCAACAAACAAGAGTAAAGGGAAGGTGAACTCGAGCAACAATCGAGAAAAGAAAATGGAACAACTAGGAATCTGTTTTATAAACACTTCGCGCGCTTTGTATTCTAACAGCAGGACGTATCGTCTTTTGATTAATCATCTTACGTGAAGTGTGGACCAAGCAACGGTGTGAAGGTGTTTACCGTCTAAATCAGTGCAAGAATCGTCGCCGGTCGCCATCAGATTGCTATGGAGGAGAGCGGAGGAAAACTATCTCTCGGTTTTGCGCGCACACCGAAATCTGGATAAAATTGTACAGACTACAGAGACTTAGTCCAGTCGCCATATATAGAAAAAGAGGGACTCCCTTAAAATAAATGCCAAGTTGATGAAACTTGGGGGGGGGGGGGTCGATGTGGTACAGTAGTGCTCCACCCGATTTATCGAACAACATTTCCTTGTGGATTTGACCTTTTTTCAGTTTCTCCTCTATAACTTTTTTCCTTTACGTCTTAAGACATAGACCACTCTATTCACTTTTGTAGAGCGTTAAATTTCCTATAATCTATACTAGTCAAACATATTTTTGATCCAATATTGGAACGTAAACTGGAGGTTGGAAAAGTGATAAATTTCCCAAATTGTCGGAAAAAAAACTGGTTTTATATAGGTATATTATGGTACCTGCATTTGATTTCCTTTCTTTCCTCATCAAGAATAAAGAAAGAACACATGCGGTTCGTCAAGCTGGTAGGGGAAACCACAACCTAACGGGATTCTGCTCATTTATACGTCTTATTTATTCTGTTTATGTTTTAGTAGTAAATGGAGAAGATTTTAGTGAAGTTAGGTACGGAATCCTCTTCTCGACCTAAAGTTCAGATCAAAGTGTAAAATTTATCTCATTAGCTTAAGAATGACATAAGCAAAACTGGCATTTACATGGCCTTATATACTAGCGGATAACCTATACAAGAGAAGTAAAATTCATGATTGTTTTGTTATGTTTATGAAACGGTATTTGTATTTTTTATGATAACGCCACCAGACAAATCCGCCAAAGTTTTGTCATTTTGCTATTATTTATTTATCGTATTTTTAAACAATTTAAAACTTGCGCCCATTATGTTATAGCTTTTCTTAGTTGTCTGGTTATAGCGAAAAAGTTGAAACAGGTTGGTGCATCCCACCGGATACTAAACAATTACGGAAAATTTATGGGGAATTACACTTTTCAGCTGTAGGTACGATCTTACTTTATACGTTCGGTTATAGATTTGGCGGTTTCGCTTGTAATTTAAATTCGTTGCTTCGATTGTCGGGAAAATAACTCCCGACGGCTATTAAGAAGACGATGAGACCTTCAACGAATCTGTTTCCAGAGTTCCGTTGCCCGATGATGTTTGACCCACGTTGGGCGCCAATTGTTATCGAGATACAATTTACACACATAAGTTAGTAAGGAGTTAACTAAAATATATTTTTTTGATACCAAATGGAAGATAAAGTACAGGCAATAATGTATAACTACTGTAACTCGGTAGTGTCTGTTCTATAATAATTATTGTGATTCCTTGATGAAAAATACATTGTAATTAAAATACCTACAGATAGAATTTTCATTTATTTAAAAGCGTAATATAAATTGGCAATTAAATAGACACATATGATTATAAAGAAAGTATCACCTGAAGTCGATTAGGCACTTGCATAACGTCAACAGTAATAATTATCACAGAGGCATACAATTAAACATCTTATAACAAATTTATATAAACTCTGAAGCGCCACAAACATTAATAATCTTAATCTAATTCCTCATCTTTAAGACTTAGATTAACAAACTCGGTAACAAGATCATCGGCCCCTACACTCTTAGCAATGTGTAACAAATTACGATCCAGTTTATTTCTCAAGTAGTAATCGGCACCTTTTTCAAGTAGTAATTTCACAACTTCTACGTTATTAGACGACACAGCAAGAACTAAAGGTGTATCGCCATCACCGTTCCGTACGTTTAAGTCACTCCCTCTATCGATCAGTTCCAGTACTAGCGAATTGTCGCCCATTTTTGTTGCATGATGTAGATAGGTAGTTTGAAAATTACCGTTATCGACAGAAGCGCCGCGCGATAATAATAATGTTACGGTACTGGCGTTATTCTCGATAAAAGCAAGTCGTAGTGGCGTTTCACGTTGATTGTTTTCGCGGTCGATATCAAGACCCTTATTCAGCAGATCGTCTACAATATCGTCGTATCCAGCACGAGCTGCGTAGTGTAAACAGGAATCTCCGGTGGAGAAACTGGTAATGTGAATGTCTGCCCCTTTCGCGATTAGGAAGTCGACCATCGTTCTGCTCCTCTCTTTAAAGGTGGTGATGAGAAGAGGATCGCTTCGAGTTAAACGACAGTTGAGGTCGATTCCTTTATCAATTAACGCTTCCATGATTTCGACGTCATTCAATGGAATCACGTAGTCTATCCATGTTGTGGCGCTTGATATACACGAGTGAATGTCCGCCCCATTTTCAATGAGATGTTTAACCGTCGCCGTGTGTTTACCTTCGAGAGCCGCTAGAAGTGGGCTACCGTCAGAATGTGTTTGGTTAACGTCCGCCCCTCTCGATATAAAGGTACGCACCAGCTCGGTAAATCCAAACCGGGAAGCGTAAAACAAACAGGAACCGTTCTCGTTATCGCTAACGGTACAGTCTGCACCTTGGCTTAACAACACGTGAGCATATTCTAACTTTTCGTTTTTTAACGCTCTTAGTAAAGGGGTCTCGCCGAGTGTGTTCCAACAATTCAAGTTAGTATCTGTGGCAATTAACAGTGAAAAAAGTTCCATATTGGATTGATCGACTGCACAATGCAAACAGGAGTTGTATTGGTTGTTCCTGATGTGTACATTAGCACCTCTCTCCAGTAAACGTTTTACGGTATCCACTGCTTCAGATTTGATAGCAATCAGTAGTGGAGTGTTACCTCGGTCATCCTGCTCGTCTGGATCTAATCCCAAATCTAACAGTTCAGCGATAATGTCAACTCCTTGCGAAATTGCGTAGTGCAAGTTTGAGCCGCTTCGATTTCTGAGGTGAACATTGGCATTTTTGGATAGCAGCATTTTGGCGTAGGTAGTGTTGCGTGTTTCCAATGCCATGGTGAATGGTGTGTGACCTTTGTTGCACTGACCGTTAAAATTAAGCTCTTTCTCTAGTAAGTCTAAAACACAATCGTCATTGCTTTCAATTGCCTTCAAAAGATAGTTCTCGCCAAACCGATTTACTTGATGTGGGTTGGCACCGTACGAAACCAACAGTTTTATAACACCTACACAACCGTTATGTACAGCAAGATCTAGGCAATCGTCCCCCTCCACATTTCTCTTATGTATATCCATTCCGTTATCTACAAGTTGTCTAACTATTTCCTCCGAACCCGCTTTCACAGCGTAATGAAGACAGTTGCTACCAACGAAATCCTTAACCTGTATATCTGCACCAACTGAAATTAGCAACTGGGCAGACTCGGTATAACCTCCCTTTAATGCATACAAAAGAGGTGTCAACCCCTCCAAGTTCTTCAAGTTCAGATTACATCGATCTAAAAACAACATTACCATTTCTTCGCTGCCACACACTGCATGGTGCAAACAAGAATCACCTCCACTATCAGTGACATTAACATCGGCACCTCCATCGAGTAACAATCTCACCATATCTAAGTCACCACTTTTCACAGCTAATTGTAACAGACTATCACCACTCGAAGTAACACTGTCAATATTACAACCCCTATCTAAGAGGTGTCGGGCAAAACTGTGATGACCATTCTTAACCGCCTGTGACAGTGTGGTATCTCCGCCCGAATTTTCAAAATTGCCAACGCCGACTTTAATAAAAGTGTCGAGTAACCCCACGTGTGAAAGATCAACCGCCTGAAATGCCGCAGATTCTACATGTTTCTGATCAACTTTGTCGAGAAATGTTTTTAAAGTTTGAACGCAAGTGTTTCGGATGCAGTAATCGAAAGGTGTGTCGTCGTAATTGTTCTGAAATAGTGGATCGGCGCCATGCGCCAGTAGTAATTTGATGGTGGACAGGTTTTGGAACTGTGTTGCAATATGTAAGGGGGTCGAGCCAACGTTTGTTTTAATGTCAACGTTAAAACCTTCCCGTAGCATTTTCGAAACCATATCATCCCACCCGTACTGGGCGAAGTAGTGTAAACAGGAGTTGCCTTCGCTATATTCGATCATATTGTAATCCGCACCTTCGCTTAGGAGAAGTTTGGCCGTACTCAGTTTTTCACTTTTCAATGCGCGTAGCAAGGGAGTCTCACCAGTGTAGGTTTGTTTGTTGATATTGTACCCTTTATCCAGAAGGGCTGAGACAATTTTATTGTCCCCAAACTCGGAGGCACAATGTAGGTAATTATTCTGACTATCATTGCAATCTTGCGCCAGTATTTCCTTGAACAGTAATTTGGCGACGTTAACCTGCGATTCATCGATTGCCAAGTGTAAGGGAGTGGAGCCGTTATTGTTCCTGTGGTGAATGTTATCGCCATTTCGTATGCGTTCACGAGTAAGGTCTTCCCATCCGTTTTGTGCCGCGTAGGTTAAAATTGTCGAGAAGTTTTCACTGAAAATGTCTAGAGAGGCACCTCTGTTGATTAGCATCATAGTTGCACTTAAGTTTTTCTTGCTAGCTGCCGCATAGACGGCAGTTCCGTCAGATATAGTACTTTTGTTAACGTCGAAACCCTGATCTAATATGGTAACAGCGACATCAGTCATTTCGTTAGTGACCGCAGCATGTAATGGGTAACCGGGCCACGTTTCTCCCAAGTGAACATTAGCACCTCTCGACACTAGTAATTTAACAACTTCGCGTTTCTCATTCGTTAACGCATCTCTTAGTGGAGTAGAGTTACATTCATCCAAACAATCGATCTGCAATCCTTTATCTAGGAGTAGTTTGATGATGTCACAGTATTGATGAGTTATGGCTAATGATAGGCAAGAGTCTAGACTATCATCAACTATAGTGATATCGGCACCTCTTTCAATGAGGGTTAAAGCGATCTGTCGATGCTGTTTTGAAACTGCATGAATTAAGGCAGTTGTTCCGTTTGTACCGAACGTATCTATGTTAAAGTCGCTTTGCAATATACGTGAGACAATCTCATAAGCGCCACTCCGGCAAGCGGCATGAAGACAGGGACCTTTGTAATTGGTTAAAGGTATTATGTCAATTTGCGCATTGTGGTCCAGTAACAACTGTGCGATGTGGAAGTAATCTGATGCAATGGCGTCAAGTAAAGCTGTATCATTATTGACTGTAAGAGCATCGATTTCGCAACCTCTCTGGAGAAGTTGGCGCATAATTCTAAGGTCACCCAGTTCGACAGCGTAATGTAAACCGGTAAAACCGTTATTATTAGACACGGTTACATCGACTTCTTTGGAGAGAAGGTAATCGATAACTCCTATTCGACAGTTGGCGAGTGCGAGAAGAAGTGGTGTGTTACCTTCCTCGTCACGCATATTAATGTCAAGACTGTCGTCGTCGATAAGTTTCTTGACAGTGTGTACTTCCCCTTTCGCAACTGCAGAGAATAGGACAGCCGAGTTACTTCCTGCGGGCACTTTTGTAAGTAGTAATGGTACGATGCTCCCATATCCCAATCTTAGAGCTTGGCTCATCGGAGTTTCACCACTTTTATTTGCCAGACCCGCATTAACACCATGTTTCAGTAGGGCCATAACTATCCGATCATTCTCTGCACTAGTGGCGCTATGCAAGCAGGTACTGCCTACGTTATCTCCAATGTTTGCATCGGCTCCCTTTGCAAGCAGCAGCTGGGCGATCTCGTAGTGATCACGTTTAATGGCCAAGTGCAGAGCGGTATCCCCTTCGTTATTCTTCAAGTTAACACTGACTGCAGTACCGAGTAAAGCCCGCATCACTTTAGCTTGTCCTCTTTCCGTAGCCAAATGCAGTAGTGAGTTACCGGTTTCGTTATCAATTATATTGACATCGGCACCTTGTGCGATTAACAAGTTGACGGTACTCCACTCTAAGTGCCAATCGCGAATGTGTAAAGACAACGGAGTGTTTCCATCCCCCGTTTTCTTGTTAACATTAGCTCCTTTGTTTAGTAAATCGAGTATAATGTCATTTACGCCATAACGGCTAGCGTAATGTATAAGTGAGTAACCGGCTTTATTTTCGGCAAAAATATCTGCACCACTTGCGATGAGTAACTTAACCACCGGCATACGTCGTTCCTCGGCTGCCACGAGCAGTGGCGTATTTCCATCATTATCTTCGCGGTTAAAATCAAGACCCATTTTTAGTAAGTCGTCCGTAATGGCAAACGAAAAGACGGCATGATGCAAGCAGGAAAAGCCCTTTGCATCAACAATCGTTGCATCCGCACCTTTTCTCATTAACAGTCTGGCAATGAAGAATTCTTGGAGACGAATTGCAGCAGTCAAAGGCGTCTCGCCATCATTATTTTTTTATCAATAATAGTACACCCGCACTCAATTAAGACTTCGATAGCATTCACTTGCTTGAAAGAGACAGCATAATGCAAAGTACTGCAACCTTCGACATCTGAAATATTCGGATCGGCACCTCTCTTTAATAACAGCACTACAACATCTAAATGTTGATACATAACGGCTAGCCTTAAGGCGGTCCCCCCGAAATCGTCTTCTCTGTCAATTTCGACACCCCTATCTAACATTGTGTTAACCATGTCGACGAACCCGGAATGAACTAAGAAATGTAAACAAGTCGAACCTGAATCCATTGTACCATGAACATGAGCTCCTTTCGAAAGAAGAAGCCTTGCTATTCGTATATGTAAGTTGTTCATGGCCATTAGCAGTGGGGTGTGGCCTTCTTCATTAACAACGTTAACATCAACACGATTGTAAATCAATTCCAGTGCGGTTTTGTAATCGTCGATATCGGCGGCGTAATGGAGACAAGTAGAGCCCGATTTGTTGACGAGGGTAACATCCGCTTGGTACTCCAGTAATTCACGAACGATTCCACGACAGTTGTGTTTTAAAGCCAAAAGTAAAGGTGTATCGCCACTGTTGTTTCGCATGTTGACATCGAGACATCGATCACGCGAGATACTGGTTTGCGGGGAGAAGAAAAGCGAGTAATATTTATCGGGGAGAAAAAGTTCCGCGCTTTGCTCGCAACTGTGCTTCAACGCGTGGTGAAACGGTGTATCGCCTTCGTCGTTTCGTATACTGATATCGGTACCTTTCTTGATAAGTTTCGTGACTAGTTGAGGGTTATGATTGCGGCAAGCTAAATGTAACGCGGTGTTACCGAACGGGTCGACTACATTGATCTTCGCTCTAGCAGTGAGGAGGGTGTCAACGTTATCTGCACGATTGTGAATGACGGCGGTGTGAAGCGGAGTGTAAGATCTGTTGCCCAAATTGTTAATCTTGGAACCTTCTTTTAATAGACTTAAGATATTCTTCTCGGATCCGAAAGCGGCGGCTAGATGTATGTTGTTGAAGTACCTCGCGTTCGCCTTCTTCAGCTCGAGCTTCTCCATCAGGTGACTTAGTGTCGTTGCTTCGAAACGTGTTATGTAGTTGTCAATAATCTGGCACGCCACGTCGTCGTAAGGCAAAAATGTGGAAAATGAGGCAGCTTGCAGATTTTCTCTTAGTTGGGTTGTCGCGATTTTGTCACAAATGATATATTTAAGTAATGTTTTGTACAGATGCATGTAACTGTCAATTTGGTTGCAGTAATGTATGTAACTTTCGAGTTGGGAGAGACCGATGCTGACACAATTGATTAGACGAGGAAGTTTCTCACAAATAACGTTTGCGATAGCCAAACATCCACTGCTTAGGGCGTAATCTAAAGTGGAATATCCCAACAGTGTATCATTCGCCTCTATCGTTTCCATATCGGACAACATCACCACGTTTACCAACTTATCATCAAGTTGAACGCCTCTAATGATGTTAATCACGGGATGAACGACACCGTACAATGCGGCTAGATGAACCATGTTTCGGCCTCCCATATCAGTTAGGTTAAAATCCGTATTATTCGATATCGGCATATATTTCATTTTACCCAGGATGAGTGCCGTATGTAATGGAAGGTCTCGTGCCAACATAAGATCGAACATCTTAAAGGTATCACCGTACCGATCCGGGTTACAAAATCTTCGCCTATTTAACGCCTTAACCCAACTTCGCCGGTTGGCAAAGTTCTCAAACATCCACTTCGCAATCAGAAAATGTGCAAAAATTGGGTAAGGCAACTCGCTCTCGACGATTCCTTCTTTTGCAAACTCCGGCACGATGTCGTCCTTCAAACCGTCGAAGTCCTTCAAATCGTTCTGCTCAAAAACGGAACGGAGAGCCAAGATCGACAGGCGATGCGAAAAGAACTTGTTATCGGAAAGATCGTATTTGTCACTAAGATAATTGATATACGAAACCGAAAGCGCGTCCAAAAATTTGATTGACACAAAGTTGTCCTTCAGTCGCAAACCTCCGGTCATAAAGTAGTGTTTTAATTCATCAACGTAGAGATTAGCAATGAAAGTTAGGTATAAGGGTGAATCGCAGAATCCGTCGATTTCAGTTCGAAGTAAGCCCAGTAGCGTTTTGACAAATTCGGTTACGTCCTCACGTCGTGTACCAAATTGGTTGAAGTATTTCGTAAGAAAATCGTGCTGATTTTGTAAGGTAAAGGGCTGTATTGACAGTGCGATTGTACCGAGACGATCTTCGAGTGCCGAGACGTTTTTGGAACTGGCGACTATCCACAAATCGAAATTGGCCTCGTGCAGCGAGGCTATTACCTCAATCGCCTCGTTGCAATGGTTAAGTACCGCTTGGTCGTAATTGTCGAGAAGTACCAGCACTTTCCTTAAGTTGGCAAACTGCTCGAATAACTGTTGGGTCAACAGGGAGTTGTCTTGCTTGCGGAAACGGCGCAAGTGGCCGAGCGCGGTATTCGGCTCGTAATTCAAGAGAAAGCGGTTTAAATCCACGTGAAGAACCCATTTATCCGGTATCGAAAGTGCCAAATAGTCGAGGAGAGTCGACTTTCCCGACGAAGTTTCCATGGCAAGTACGTGCACCTTGCATACGTCAACGTGAATCAACTCGGAGACATCGGATGCGAGCCTCATTTCTTGTGAAATGTCAAACTTTCGTAAATTATCGACGGAACCCCACGAAGCTTTCCACTCTAACCAGCCGTCGCCGTACGACACAAACAAGTGAACCGGTCGTTTGCATTGCCTCGCTTCTTCGACTGTTTCGGACACACGATCTTCAACAATTCGCAGATTGGACAACTGGGAATTTTCCAAAGTTTGCAAGGGTAAATTTAGACCATCGGCCTTATTTTGTACGACGAATATCTCGTCACGTAAACGGTTGATAACATCGTACTCGAAAATGGCCCTCACATACCGTCTGTCGATAAAATACTGTGGCAGTTTCTTGTAACAGTAGTCGACAATGAAATTATCGGTTACCAAACGTATAAAATCGCCAGATTTCAAAGATTTCATCATCGACTCGCCAACAAATTGTCGTAATTCCATCGCCAATTTTCCTTGCAAGTTTATCTTGCAATCGAGTAACCGTCTCGCCTCGTCGTCTGTCAAATCAAACACAGATTCCTCGTGATCGGAAACAGTCGAAATGGTGACACGTACTAAATTGGAGGAAAACGCCTTTAAAATACTAACAATATTGTCGAAATCGTCCGAAGAGGGTGCCGATGTTAATAACGAAACCTCCCCCCTCGACCAAAGATTCCTGTAAGCGAGCTCCGAAGAGTCACCGTGTTGGGTAATGAGTCCGACCGTGTGCGATCTTAAAAACGAATCTGTTAAGAAATCGGATTTAACGACCGTAAGTAAGTTATCTCTAGTAATATCGTGCCAAAATTGGTTATAGTGCGATCGGGCGTCGTAGAACAAATCAACTTTGTACTTACATAGAAATAAATCGAGTAAAACGTGTCTAAGATCGCTCTTCGTGAAGGTACGAGTCAATCTTATGTACGAATAAAGCCGGTCCAAAATCAACTGGGACGGATAACGGCTTATACGACAACGACTAGCTAAACGTTGTAAGGCTTCGATTAAATTCAAGCACGAAGGTAACCGGTCTATAAACAACGTAACGTCGTTTTCGACGACACATAAATTTACAAAGTTTAAAAAATTAAATTTGTCAATAGGCGGTTTCTTACACTTAAGTTGATCCGTTAGGCAGTTTGTAAAGATAAAATAATTTGTTTCCGCTTTCTTGTCTATGTAAAATACGCCCCCCTCGTTCAAGTCGTTTTCGTGTAGCTGTCGAGGTTCCTGTAGGAGGTGAAAGTGAATTTCGGCAACGGTTTCTTCGGAGTCTTCTAGTATTAAATGGAAGTTGTCGTCATCGGAAACTGTACGAAAATCGTATGTTTCATGTTCGAGGCATCGTATGAGGACGAGTTGGAGGAATTTGTATTTGTCCGCTTCCTAGAAAAGATTTTTGTGGTTATGAAATGGGGGGGGCGTGTAGTGTGATTACCTGGGGTGGATGACTTTTGTGCGTTTCCATTGCTTTATGAAAGAGATTCGTATGGAGTGTGTTCCTGTTGAAATTACAATTAAGCAAACTTCGACCGCAAAAAATAATACTTACGAAATTGTCTCGTTTAATTATTACATTTTAATTATTATTATTGTATGTAGTATCCTTGCATTATCCTTGTTTATTTTATATACATTAACAAATAACAAGGGTAGTATGTATTGATTTTTGAAGTTTCTTAACAATTTTGAATATTGACAACCAAAACATTAATACTGCCAACCTTAGTTTTTATTTTCCCCTAATTGTTACTAAAAGTATTGTTATATTATTATATACAATGTGTATAGTCATTAGTCAACACCTTAATCCGCCTGTTGTAACATCAAGTACCATCTCATCTTGTACTGTACTGTACTTCTTAAATCAAGGATTTACATTACCTAAGTACTTTTTTTTTCATCAGCAACTGAGGCTATTAGCGCACCTAAGTTATTATTATTATTATTATTTATACGTTTCTGCCATCGAATTGAATGGTTTCTGCGCACTGCGATCTTTTTAGTTTATTGTGCTCCCCGCTATTGTTTACCCTTCCAGAGTACCTGTATCTTTAATAAAGTCCAAGATTTTAGTAAGGCGAATTTTAGTAGAGTACCTAGTTTTTTCATTTCCAAGTAGGTGTTCCCTGGCTTTTGATGTGTAAAGCTGGATTTATAGTGTCGGTATCGGTATGCAATAAGAAATAAGCAATAAGCGAATAAGGAAATGAACTTATGGATAACCTGTATATCATTTATAGTAGAAATAAGAAATAAGCAATAAGCAATAAGCAATAAGAAATAAGGAATTGGTTCAATTTTATTTCTTACCGTTACCGTTACCGAATCGGGAATATTCGTGTACAGCTGCGAGCTTACGAGCTAAGAAAAGACAGATAACATCAATATAAATCAGGTGTTAAAGAAATATTTGAGTGAAATATATCTCTTATTCAAGAATCGATGGGAAAATATTATGTCAAGTTGATTTTAATTTTACAATCGTACATTAGGTAACCTAAGAATCGTACCATAAAAACAGTAATAATTTAAATTAAACCCGCAATGCGCATGCCTACTCTGTTACCGTTAAAGAACTATAAATGCGTTTTTATTTCTTACTGCTTATTTCTTATTTCTTATTGCATACCGATACCGACACTATAAATCCAGCTTAACTATACCTCACATTGGCAAATGACGTGGTATGGCATTTCTTTTTCCGCACTACAACTTCCTGCATAACGGCCGGGCTATCAGTGAGTCGCAGTTATTGAGTTATGCAGGTGTTTGTTCAGACGACAGTGGCGTGTCACCATCTATGTCGCAAGTTTGATCTTAACTTTAAGATGGACGCTGCTAAGTCCCTGTTTGGGATCTCCAGAAAGATCTTGGAATATGACTCTGTCCTGGAATTTTCGACCAGTGTCTGCAGTGCTCTTTTGTGAGTATTGCCTGAATTCTCCTTTTGGGTTGTGTTATATGTAATCCCACAGACCGGTTCTGGTCTTATAACTGGTTTCGCGCTTGCCACTCTCGCATGCTCGTTGACAACTTGGTTACCTGCGATTCCCGCGTGACCAGGTGTCCAAACTAGTGTGACTGTGTTACACGTGCCTAGTACGTTTAGCATTTGTGTCAATTCATGTACGAGTCTTGAATTGACCATATATTAAATCTACTGTTGCAATCGCTGTTTTGCTGTCTGTAACTACAACGATTTTCCTTTTGACAAGGCTCTCTTTTACATAGCCAACAGCGATGTGGCTTCCCTCACTTAATCGTCTCAGCAGTCGGTCCACCCCCAGACAGTACAGTAGAGGGGTCAGAACTCCCCCCTGTGGACATCCTCGTGTAACTCTGACCGCTACAGAGTCATTATATTAAACGAGACTGTAACGTTCCTTTGTTTTAACGTGGTGTGTACCTATCCATCTACGCATGGTTGCTTCCCATTGCAGTTTTAATTGAGCCTAGAAAGGTATTGTCAAACGCCACCTCTATATCTAAAACCTCCCCTAGAGCCACCTCCTTACAGGACTCCGCCCTTTGGGCTATGTCCACTACTTTGTGGATGGCAAGTTCACAGGATCTCCCACATTGGTATTTACTAATGGGCTCAAGTCACAGCACCTCGTCCCATAAGTCGCTCGATGAGTTTCTGCAATAGTTTTAGGAGAAACGACGTATGAATCTCGCCCAGGTTTCGGTATGAATACGACTTTTACGTCCCTCCGCGCCATAGGTTTGTATATCAGGTGCTTAAGTAACGTAAATACATAGTGTGCAGGTTAACAGGTAATAAAGTCTTATTGTAGTAGAGCAGGGAAAATTTCATCCATCTCTGGAGATTTATACGGATACAAATTTTTCACTGCCCACCTAATTTTGATTAGGTTCTGTTATGTCTTTTTGTATTTATTTAATTTAGCTTTAGGTGAAGGTAATTAAGAAACACGTCTTCACAACATGAACATCATTTATTGACTGACTTCCTAGTTCCTCTACCACATTTTACATTCTTAATGTTGCAATATGCAACACATCATACACGTATCTTTACAGGTTCACTATCTGATGAGCCAAAATGCAATCTCCTCAGCTGTCCCACCTCAAAATTGGTTCCAGAGTTGTTGCGTCATATTTAGTGAGGGTTTTTGGTGTGATTTAAACAAAACTTCCAGGGTCTCATTCGCGGTCTCTGTATAACCCCCCTTACATTTCTTCAAATAATAGACTTTACCCTCTGTTCCTCCTTGTAAAACTCTTTCTAGTCTGTGTCCGCAATCGAAAGAGTTCCTCATGCCACTAGGGCTGCACTTCACTTGAGGTTCTCTTTTCTTCCGTGGGACTGCTTGCCTCATAGGCATCATTGATGGCCATGCGAAGGTTTGCGTCAATGACGTCCAGTTCCGCCGAGTTATTCACTTCGGCAGGACAATTCTCTTGTGTCGCCTTTAGGTTCTTTATATAGAAGTCCCATCACTTGGTTTTCTCGGATTTCTGTGTACCTACGGCTGTAGTCGCTTCGATTGAGTCAATGTTAAGTTTAGGTAAGGGTGATGGGGTTAGAGTTTAAAGTTTAGCATTATGTTAACCCGGCGACGGTATGGTGGAAAAATGTTACATCAATGGTATGGTGGGGTATTAATATACCCCATGTTTAATTAATAAAGTTCAGGAAGAAATAAATTTGAAAAAATTTTTTTATAAAATTTTATCAATTTCTAAACATATTTCAACTACTGATATAGTAAATACTACATTAATAAAATAGCATATTTCATATTTATAGAAAATAAGAAAAACGTAATTTGTGATCAAAAGAAAACCCAAGAGCAAACTTTCAAGCCTCAATGTTTTAATTAAAAGTTTAACAAAATATAACTGAAAAACTTATTTAGTTTGATAATTATTACAGCTATATCTAAAGGGAAAAATTATATTGCTAGTCGTTAGACACTATTTTACACTCATCACATATTGGTATTGTGGGGTAAATATTTACCCCAACAAACTTTGAGAGCAAATTTTTCACGTTCGGTCAGTTCAATAGCTGTAACCCAACTGAGGCAGGTTGAGGAGTGTATCATTTGAAGGTACAGGGCCGCACTCAACAAATTATTGACAATTGCGGAAATTGTAGAAGTTTCAAATCGGCTGGGGTATGTTTTTACCCCACCATACCGTCGCCGGGTTAACTGTAACATTCTTTGTTTCAAGTTCTATGTTAGGGCTACGGTGTAGGTTTAAGGCAGGTGTAAAGTTATTATGTTTCATGTTATTAGTGAATCTAGGAAAAAACCCCTGGAAAAAACCCCGGAAAGAAAACCCCTGGAAAAAAAACCCCAGGGAAAAAAACCCCGGAAGAAAAACCACCGAAAAATAATTATAGATGGCTGTGAATAAATTTTGTTGTTGATGAAGATTGTCATTTGTGCCGAATGAAACATAAACGTTGAATAAATGATATAATAACATAATAGGTACTTTAGATTTATACTGCATTATATTTTACATCAATATTACAAAATCATACATAATATATACCTAAGGTATCAAAGAATGACAAAGTATCAATTGAAAAAAAATATACTAAATCTGCAAATAACCTAGGCGCTTTAGTGGCAATCTACGTTTAAGTTTGGTATTACTTTTATTTCCAAACTTTGTATATTTATTCACAGCCATCTACAATTATTTTTCGGGGGTTTTTCTTCCGGGTTTTTTTCCTGGGGGTTTTTTCCCGGGTTTTTTTCCAGGGTTTTTTTCCGACTACCGTTATTAGTATATTAGATACGATAGGTTAGGTTCAAGTATTTAGGATTTGAGGTACAAGTTCGAGATGTATTTTTTTGCATTACTTATACCTATATTAGAATTATAAAGGGCAGTTACTAGGGTCGTGTTTTAGACTAACTGTACTATACTAAGTGAAGCGGCTTGGTAAAGAGGCACAATTTTTTTGGAAAGAATCTTCGGGTAATGAGATAGATAAAAAGCGGAGAGGAGGTCGCATCATTTACCCTTCACATAGGAATAAAGCGGGTGTAACATAATCTACAATAATTATTATGTAATCTATTATAGGTAATTAATAATTATATTAATTACTTATGGAGTTCTACAGCGTAAGTTTGGAAAAAATTAATTATGCCCATTTGGGTTTGTAACTTCAGGATTTAGGACTTATCAATGAAGCGATGGTGGTGACCGATAACATTACAGTTTTCAGATTTTAAGTTGTTAGTCAGAGCGTTGATTGAAAAATCTTATTCAATCAACGCAACGGTTAGAGTTAATGGGATTATTAGGTCTCCCGATCAAGGTTATGGACTAGACTGTGTGTATAAAATCTCGGATATTTTAATTATATGGGTTATTAGGGTTTAGACTTTAGAGCAAATAAGGTTTTATTTTCGAGGGATTTACGACCTAGGTTGGTTTAAATTAGATAGCAACAGTTCTAGGTTTTGCATTCTACGTTTGTAGGGTCAGGTAGGATATGCATTCGGATTTTAAGTCTCTAGATCAAGGGCTCGCCAAAAAAATTTAAATACTTAATAGGCTTAAGCCAGGTTGGGCACCACTGCTCTAGATTAATGGTTAATGATCTGATTAAATTGGGCTTTAGGCATTATAGGTATAAATGGTTTAGGGTAAGTGTGGCGACCACATGATTCTACTACATATTCGCTTACGTACTGAGCAACGATTGATTCTCATTGGCCGACCAATGACAACGCCTCGACACCGGCCAGAATCCTTTATAAGCGAACGCTGTTAGCCACAGAAATCAGTCAGAAGTCATAGCCGCCAATGAAACACCGACCAGTCCGTCTACATCGATCCGTCAGCCTGCATTCCAGAACCATCTACCCTCCAACAACCGACCTCCATTATTAACCGCATATCTCGTTGTTAAAACTTGTACATATTTGTAAATAGAAATGTTAGTGGTTTTCACAACTCCCAAAATTTGTTTTTTTCGCACGATCACCAAATAGCCGGTGATCCGATTCAACCGCCAAAGTAAGGTTCAAAGTTGAAGGCATATGTTATTTTAGATTAGGTCTCAGATGCAGGTTTCGGTTTGAGGTTTTTATGAATGGTTCGTCTAGATTTAGGATTTAGGATTAAAATCCCTTGGAAGGTTCAAAATAACAATAGTACGAGTCGTGTATTAAGGCAGCTTAATGCTGTAAATTTATTATCGTTTATTTTTTGGTACAATATTAATAATGTGTATGATACATGAAGGTTAGATAACACTCAAGCTGTAGCTTCACCATTAAACCAGGTCCTCTTATATGATATGTGACCATGGGACGAACCAATATTTATTAATTTTATAAGAACTATTTTTGTCCCAAACTTTAACTGCATCTGATTTTATTTCTCACTTTCGTGCACGACTTACGATACAGACACGTCAACGTGCTTTTGTGATTATAACCAACAGTGCTCAAATAGTGCCTGAATACAAAGTCGCATTTTTAAAATCAGCTATCAGCCTGTACAATATTCACATAAGCATTTTTGCAAAGATATATACATGTAGGAAGATATTGTAGACCTTTCGAGAATTTTTACCTCTCTTCAAGATCTAAGAAAAGGATGAACCAACATTTATATAATTAATATATCTTACAATATTAGAATTTGTAAAAAAAGAAACCAGTGCCGGGCTAGAATCCTTTTAACATTTTTCTTTCTTTTTTTTTTACATATAGGTAGGTATATAACGTAACAATTTCCCCCAACAAATTTGTGCTTAATTATATAGGTAAATCAACGAGAATGTTACAAGGAATACTAGCTGTGCGTTTAAAAATGGAGAAGGCACAACAAATTTGTAGCGCACTGTATTTAAAAGGTACAAAATTTACGAAACCTAAACTTTGAGAATTTAAATACTTTACGCTTTTATAATAACAGCTAAAATTTAAAATACTTTTTAAGTTGTGCCAGTATCAGTAGCTGTTTTTGAAACTTATAGTTTTTCATCCTTATACGATCGTTAGTATTTTTAGCAAATTCAGTCGTATTCTTCAAAAAAAAAATGGTTAACTATGATATAATAGTCTTCTAAAAACAATTACGATCGTAAACGGGTTCAGATACATTTATGAGCTAACTAAGCGACTAGCTAATATTATACTGATTGGTCAAATTTGAATTTGTACTCAAATATAGTAGTAGTTGAATATGTTATTTTTGCATTGATAATACTGAAATGTTTCCATGTTTAAAACCACGTTCGCCTTTTTATTTTCCGAATTGATTTTGGCGGAATGAGCTCGGAAGGGGGTGTCGGAATTAAGCTTAGTTCGCCGTACCCACCAACAGGCGGCGCTGTACGATAAAAAGGCGAATGTGGCTTCACCTCTTCTTTTACTAATTATAATACAATGAACACTTTTTTTTTTAGTTAATATAATTAATATAATCCGTAAAAAAATGTACGAAGTCTTAAAAAATCTGATTTACGAGCGATACAAAAAGCCTCATCTTTTGGAAAAATTCGATAATAAGCGCAGTTCCAAAAACAGCTGATATCACTATAAAAAGTAAAAATAAGAAAGAAAGTATTTGGTTATTTTCCTCCAAGTCCAAATTTCATAAAAATTAGTTCCTTTCCCTTCGATAGAATATCTCCACCTGGGGCCGTAATTTCATTTAATTTTTGCATCAAATTCGGACCTTGCTGTTGCTGTTGTTGTTGTTGCTGTTGCTGCTGTTGTGGTTGCGGTGCGGTATTTACTAATCCAATCGTTGGTATTACCTGAGGTATTCCCTTATGTTGTAACCTCGTAGCCGCGCCGGTTGCACCACCGCCACCAAATTGCTGTTGTCCACTGAATGGGGTCGATTGCTGTTGTTGACCGCCACCAAAAACATTCGTCGGATTTGTGCTAATTTGTTGCTGCAGCGATGTTCCTTGGACTATATTACCACCTCTCGCCCCTATCATTTCCCCTCTCCCCCTCCCCTGAAAAAAACATACCTCATTTTCAATACCTTCAACAATTTGTGAGTGGGACTCAGCATGCAATGAGAGAATGAAGTCATGCCAGTTTTTTATGTATTGTGGGAGTATATAGCGAGAGAGAGAGAGAGAGATAGAGAGAGAAATCTGGCTATGTTCATGAGGTCTATGTTGTTCTCTTTTTATGAAATTGATAATATTGACTTAGTGAAGCAATACACTGCGGCCATACATGCAAACACGTCAATACAGATAGAGCGGCGCGAGTGAGACAGTTACCTGGTGCTCGGTGAAGACTTGTGTGTTCGGTGTCGCAGTGTTGGTAGCATTGTCTAACTGAGAGGGTAACACAGGGCAGGCATCTAGCAACAGACAACACACAGTACAGTCAGGCGCCAGTTTGGACATATTCGGAGCTGTTAGTGCATGTCACCCACTCCCCATGTAGGTGTCAGTCGCTAGTCGTCATGTTTTAGTGTAGGTAGGTGGATGTGTGTTGTAAGAAAAATCAAACGGTTCCGTGTATGTCCGTCCCCAGCTTAAGATAGAAAGAGATAGAGCTAGCAAATTAGCATCCAATCCGATAGTGCAATCTCAACATTTAGACAATTAAAGCAGCTTATTTATTACATCCCTTCTTTAATCAACCAAAAAAAAACAAAGTTCTGATAACTCGAAAAAACCCAACATCACACGCTCTTCAACACTTTTTTTTTGTGAAACAACAACTGAAAGCGTGTGATGGACATAAGACAAAAGAAAGTCCAAGGCGAAATTGGGCCTTCAACTTTCTCATATACCTCTTTTAAGTGAGCGTGTTGGGTTCTCTCTGGGAGGTGGAGGTGGACCGCGTGCTCCGGGACCATGCCCGCGACCTCTCTGTCCGCGTACTCCGGCTCCTGGCATTTGCTGCGAGGTCTGTCCGCTTCCGCCGTACTGATCGGGCGCTTCCGTTAAGAAATTCGACGGTACCAATCCGCGAACGCCCTCAATTTCTGCCATATAAAAACCATCATCGTCCATCTCGCCGTAAACATTAATTATTTGTCCAGTTGTGAAAGATAATTCCACCTGCAGTTGGGGGGTAAAATAGGTAAAAATGCGAATTCCGAAAGTGTAATAAAACGTAACAGAAATAATATAGTTTTGATACCTCCTTCCGTTTATGTGTTCCTAATATAAATTTTTCTCACGATTATGTTTTAAAGCTACTCAAAGAATTTTACAAATTTTGCTGAGAACATAGGCCTTAATTGATTTAGATTCATTACATCTTTATTGTTGATGTGACCCTAATGCAAATTTTTCTGGGAGCCAAAGCTTGTATTACACATAAATGATTTCGTTCCCATACCTGCTTATGTTTATGTGATCGATACCTCTTTGAGCTTATGTGATCCTAATACAAGTTTTGCTAAGAACTAAAGCACTTATTCACAGAAATTTTCTATTTATGTGACCCTAACACAAAATTTGCTGAAAACTAAACCTGTATTACACATAAATTATTTAGTTCCGAATCCGATACCTGATGTTTATGTGATCCTAACAGAAATTATGGTCAAGATGCTAAAACCCTATATTAGGTACAAATAAACAATTTAGTTTTGATACTTTGAGCTTATGTGACCCTAAATTTTGCCCAAGACGAAGTCTTAAGAGGTAGGTACTCATAAACAATTTTGTTTCAATTTTATATGACCTTGATACAAATTTTACTGAGAACTAAAGCCTGTATTACAAATAATCTACTTATTCTCGATATACTCGTGCGTTTCATAAACAATTTTGTTTCAATTTTATGTGACCTTGATACAAATTTTACTGAGAACTAAAGCCTGTATTACAAATAATCTACTTATTCTCGATATACTCATGCGTTTATGTGACTCCAATACAACTTTGTCTAAGAACTAAAGCTTTTATTACACAGAAACAATTCAGTTTGTATTTATGTGACCCTAATATAAATATACTGAAAACTAAACCTGTATTAATAACACACTAATGATTTAGTTCCGATACTTGATTATGTTTATGTGATCCTAATGGTCAGAATCCTAAAGCCTGTATTACGCATAAACAATTTAGTTTTGATAGTGCTTTAAGCTTAAGTATGTGACCCTAATTAAAATTTTGCTCAGGATGAAGTCTTAAAAGATATAATTTAGTTTCAATTTTATGTGATCCTGATACAATATTGCTGTATTACAAAAAATCAACTTATTTTCGATATACTCGTGCGTTTATGTGACTCCAATACAACTTTGTCTAAGAACTAAAGTTTTTATTACACAGAAACAATTAAGTTTGTAATTTATGTGACCCTAATACAAATATGCTGAAAACTAAACCCTGTATTACACCCCACACAACCAAAGTTAACCCTAAGTGTCCTCATAGTAACCATATTCAATCCATAAAAGTCAATCTTTTACAAATATCTATTAGATATCTTGTACATAACCGCGTCAGTTAATTTTTAAACGTATTCATCTAGGTTTACCTATGTGTATGATTTATCATATCTCCTGAAGCCTTCCAAAAGTTAACTGCTTGGGTTTAACATTTGAACAGCATTTAAAGCTGACAATCTACCGAATATACAAAAGATAACCATAAAGGATACATAATAGTGTATGTGTCCTTTTATTGCCCATCATGAACACCCAAAGGTTACCTTAAAATGATACACGTTTGTTTGCACTGAAAGTTGCCTTTTGGTTATTTTTGTTTGTTTCATAGTAGGTAACCATATTCAATCCATAAAAGTCATTCTTTTACAAATATCTATTAGATATCTTGTATATAACCGCGTCAGTTAATTTTTAAACGTATTCATCTAGGTTTACCTATGTGTATGATTTATCATATCTCCTGAAGCCTTCCAAAAGTTAACTGCTTGGGTTTAACATTTGAACAGCATTTAAAGCTGACAATCTACCGAATATACAAAAGATAACCATAAAGGATACATAATAGTGTATGTGTCCTTTTATTGCCCATCATGAACACCCAAAGGTTACCTTAAAATGATACACGTTTGTTTGCACTGAAAGTTGCCTTTTGGTTATTTTTGTTTGTTTCATAGTAGGTAACCATATTCAATCCATAAAAGTCATTCTTTTACAAATATCTATTAGATATCTTGTATATAACCGCGTCAGTTAATTTTTAAACGTATTCATCTAGGTTTACCTATGTGTATGATTTATCATATCTCCTGAAGCCTTCCAAAAGTTAACTGCTTGGGTTTAACATTTGAACAGCATTTAAAGCTGACAATCTACCGAATATACAAAAGCTAACCATAAAGGATACATAATAGTGTATGTGTCCTTTTATTGCCCATCATGAACACCCAAAGGTTACCTTAAAATGATACACGTTTGTTTGCACTGAAAGTTGCCTTTTGGTTATTTTTGTTTGTTTCATAGTAGGTAACCATATTCAATCCATAAAAGTCATTCTTTTACAAATATCTATTAGATATCTTGTATATAACCGCGTCAGTTAATTTTTAAACGTATTCATCTAGGTTTACCTATGTGTATGATTTATCATATCTCCTGAAGCCTTCCAAAAGTTAACTGCTTGGGTTTAACATTTGAACAGCATTTAAAGCTGACAATCTACCGAATATACAAAAGCTAACCATAAAGGATACATAATAGTGTATGTGTCCTTTTATTGCCCATCATGAACACCCAAAGGTTACCTTAAAATGATACACGTTTGTTTGCACTGAAAGTTGCCTTTTGGTTATTTTTGTTTGTTTCATAGTAGGTAACCATATTCAATCCATAAAAGTCATTCTTTTACAAATATCTATTAGATATCTTGTACATAACCGCGTCAGTTAATTTTTAAACGTATTCATCTAGGTTTACCTATGTGTATGATTTAGCATATCTCCTGAAGCCTTCCAAAAGTTAACTGCTTGGGTTTAACATTTGAACAGCATTTAAAGCTGACAATCTACCGAATATACAAAAGCTAACCATAAAGGATACATAATAGTGTATGTGTCCTTTTATTGCCCATCATGAACACCCAAAGGTTACCTTAAAATGATACACGTTTGTTTGCATTTAAAGTTGCCTTTTGATTATTTTTGTTTGTTTGTTAAATGACGTATCATTTCGTATGTTATTTTAAACCAGAATAAATGTCATTTATTCTTATATCTTGACTGTCGCATAGAAAACCGTTATCCATAGGTCCTTTACAAATTGTGTGAATTTTTTTAATAAATTACATTATATAACAATGAACGTAATATATAGATATAGGTATTACGTTCTTTGATTATACATAATATTAACTTCAGAGAATGAAGTGTTAAAAACTATTTTGTACCAAATAAATTCCAAACTGATTTTAATAAATTGTCTCGCATGATCAGTTTTCTCTCTCTATATTTAAAGAATTTTCATTTGTCATCAAATTTAAATTTTATATACAGCAGGTATTTTAACTAAAGAAACGGACAAACGGTAGAGAAGTTAAGTTGTTGTGCACTACTTCTTTTATCTGGTCAACATAATTGATTGTCAATGTAGGTATTTATTAAGATAAGAAGTTGATTCATATCCTTCTTTGTTAACAGACTAATTGCAAGTTTGAATAGGTATAGGTAATATTTTTGTTATTAATAACGTAAGCTAGTCATATTATATGTGATCAGAAGATGTAAATGAAATTAATATTTAAATCGGCAAAACGTTCGTTCATAACGGCATAAACACGATAGTTCCGTATTTTCTATACAAAAATAAATTTCAATTTCTATTATTTAAAACTTGTTTTTAAACCCTCAGGTAAAACTAGTTATTTAAGGTTCCTTGATTTTTCTTACGAATTTTAAAAACAGGCATTTTCTAGCAACATTCTAAAATTCAAAAGCAGGGAATGTATTGTTCTTCAATATTATAATACATCTCTGTATGTTTTACTTAGTCGTTTAGTTGCAAAAAAAATGATTTTACTGCTCATGAGAACAAAAAGGAGAAGATACCTAGCATATTTTAATTTGCAGTTTTACAGCTCTGCGTATTCACAGGAAGCGGTTGCGTGTGTCGAAGACAAACAACTAGTAAAATTTGAATAATTCCTTAATTAATCGAAAGTTTTTAACAATTCGCGAATAATAAAATTCCACTTTTTTCATAAATATTCCAAGATTATTATCTTCAGAGTAAATACTAAAGTAGGTAAGCATTTAACCCAACGTCAACGTACAGCCATTGTCTATATACTGGGATACTACCTCAGCTTTACCTTTTTTCCGAGAATACGAGTAATATAAGCACATCTGAAATTGAGAATGACTAATGAACTTTACAAATTATTTAAATTTGCCTTATTATTATTAAAGATTATTTTCTATTATTTAAACAAAACTAGGTACATTATATTTAATACTTTTACATAATAGGTACACTAATTAATTTAATAATTTATTTATTAGATATTAATTCTTATTTATCCATCCAAATCATTAAAATATCCCTTCCTTACTTTGTTCCATAAGTACGTCTTTTGTATTTTTTTAAAGAGGACAGTTATTTGCATCAGCGTCATTATTTAAAACCTGTCCTTTTTTGTCCTTTATTTCGATAGGTACCTACTTAGCTTGAAAAAATCTCTACACAATTACCGTCCCGCGGGATGACTTTGACCATTCGCGAAGGATTTTGTTTTAAATTAATGTTGTACCGTTATTATGCGCGTTGCAGTTATATGATGTACGTTTTCTACTACTCTACTAGACTTTTTCTTCTTTCAAGGCCCAATTTCAACGAGGATAAGAAAAAATAAGAAAAGAAAGATTAATTTGGCATAGAATATTTTAATAACATTTTTAATTGAAAACACATACATACTGAATACTGAATTAGGTGCGCAATGTATGTGTAGATAGTGTATATCTAAGAATTAGTTGTTCTTTTCCATTATTTCTTATTTTCATTAATTATTTCCAATACATCTGTTTTGACGAAAAACAATTACTTACAGTTAAAATTTTAGTAGGTGAATGCACACAGTAATTATTAATTAATGGCCAACGATGACGGTAATCCATGAATTCCTAAAATATATATCGAAAACAGGTTTCTAGAAAAAATCCGTAGGTACTTTGTTCTCAAAATTTCAGGTAATTTTTGCAGGTAAGTTTATTTGTATTGTAGGTAGACGTAGACATTGAATGGTACCTGTATACAAACACAAAGTCATTTATACTTCGTCTATTGCAGTGTGTGTGTGTGTGTATCAGTTTCAAGAGGGTAAGTATTTTTTTTAATATATTTATAGTAGCAACTTATTTCCCATTTCATATATTATAGATGTATACGAAATATTCGAAAGGGCAAGACATAACAGAAATTAAAGAATTGCCATATAGCGAACGAACGTTTGACAGTCCACATGAAGAAGAATTACACTTACCTCAGTTTCCAGCCACAACAATTGAAGAATTTTTATTGGTAGAGGAATACACAAAGATTCCTCAGCGAGCCAATTCTTTGGTGAGAAAACTTTACGATATTCTTATTCATTTCGATTTTACGATACATGTTTTGTTTGATGAGGGACATTGATCATTAATTAAAATTTGTTGTATTGAGTATCCTAAACGAAATTCTATATTTTTATAGGAGATATGATTTAAGCCAATAAAAGACTCAATAAAATACCAATTCAATTTAAAGTAGCTAACTATGCGCTGTTGAAAAAGTTTAAAACAGCCGATTTACTATACCTAGTTTGTAAGTTCATGCAGTTTCATACATAGAAGAAACGTACATCACAATATGAACCCTTTGTAATAAGTGTATTTTCTTTTGTTTGTAGTTGCTGTCCGGAAAACAATCCCTTCGGCTACAGATATGGACATCCTCTCAGCAACCAAAGTGTGGATTAGAAAATCAGCCGAGCGAATGAAAAAGCAGCAGAGACCTGTTTCGACTGTTTAGAAACATAATAATTATATTTGTGTACATAATCGCTTCTTATTAGTCTTTTCATTTTTTATGTTAAAGCGTTGAGTGAATTTCACTCAACGGTTAAAGGTTCTTGTTATGTACGTATAATAAAGTGTTATTTAATCCAAACTATTTCACTTTTATTAACTTCTATGTAGTTATGCATTCCCAAAAGCCAGCATTAAGAAATCTGAAAAGAGCAACCAAAGGATATTTTTCTAGTACGGATTATTTCTAACCATAATATTTACTCTTTGTACACCTTTTGAAGTCGATCATTATATAGCAATTATAGTTAACTCTTGACCAGTTTTATAAAATGAACGAAAGACATTCTTCTAGCATGAGTTTATATCAACCGTATAGGTTAACCTTTGACTACATTTTACAGTAGGTAAAGGAATATCTTCAAAAGTGAGCATTAAGAAATCTGAAAGGAGCAACCAAAGGATATTCTTCTAGTTCGGATTATTTCTAACCATAATGTTTACTCTTTGTACACCTTTTGAAGTCGATCATTATATAACAATTATAGTTAACTTTTAACCAGTTTTATAAAATGTACGAAAGACATTCTTCTAGTATGAGTTTATATCAACTGTAATGGTTAACCTTTGAATATATTTTACAGTAGATCAAGGAATATCGTTTAAAGTCAACTTATGGACACTTCTATAATACCGACTTTTAGATTACTTGTGAAGTGAACAAAAGTCGATCCATAGACACAAAAATTGTGACATAGTCGACCCAGAGAACAGTTTTTGGATATATATTGTTAACCTTTCATGTCTTAGCAGGATAACTTTCGGTTAGCTTTTAGACACTTTTGGTTGTGTGGGACATTAATGATTTAGTTCCGATACTTGATTATGTTTATGTGATCCTAATGACCTAATGGTCAGGATGCTAAAGTCTGTATTACGCATAAACAATTTAGTTTTGGTAGCACTTTGAGCGTATGTGACCCTAATTCAAATTTTGTTCAGGATAAAATCTTAAAAGATATAATTTAATTTTAATTTTATGTGATCCTGATTTTGCTATGTTACAAAAAATCAACTTATTTTCGATATACTCGTACGTTTATGTGACTCCAATGCAACTTTGTCTAAGAACTAAAGTTTTTATTACACAGTAACAATTCAGTTTGTATTTATTATGTGACCCTAATACAAATATGCTAAAAACTGAACCCTCTATTACACATAAATGATTTAGTTCTGATAGTTGATTATGTTTATGTGATCCTAATTGGTCAGGATGCTAAAGTCTGTATTACGCATAAACAATTTAGTTTTGATAGCACTTTGAGCTTATGTGACCCTAATTCAAATTTTGCTCAGGATGAAGTCTTAAAAGATATAATTTAGTTTCAATTTTCTGTGATCCTGATACAAATTTTGCTATATTACAAAAAATCAACTTATTTTCGATATACTCGTGCGTTTATGTGACCTCAATACAACTTTGTCTAAGAATTAAAGCTTTTATTACACAGAAACAATTCAGTTTGTATTTATGTGACCCTAATACAAATATGTTGAAAACTGAACCCTCTATTACACATAAATGATTTATTTGTTGTAGATTGGTGGAAGAAAAATGTTTAGGCTAATAGTTTTGGTTGATTTATTATGTTATGACGTTTCGCCTAACATGGTAGGCTTATTCATATAAATAAGTAGGATTGACATCTTTATGTATTTATTGTTGAGCGTGATGAACTTCTTGATTGTTGTAGCTTGATTGCTTCCGTAATGTGTTTTCGTGTGGTGAATTAATGTAGATATGTTGTTGAAAAGGGGATGGTGGTAGTTGTATTCCATTTTCGTTTGTCGTGAAATCTTGATATTGAGTATTGTTGTAGCGCGGATTTCTTGTATTATTAAATCTCGCTTTATCCAATCGATCTTCCAACGATTGTGTATAATGTTTTATTATTATGTAGGAGTTTAGCCAACATGCTCAACAATAAATACATAAAGATGTCAATCCTACTTATTTATATGAATAAGCCTACCACGTTAGGCGAAACGTCATAACATAATAAATCAACCCAATGGCTAAACTCCTACATAATAATAAAACATTATACACAATCGTTGGAAGATCGATTGGATAAAGCGAGATTTAATAATACAAGAAATCCGCTCTACAACAATACTCAATATCAAGATTTCACGACAAACGAAAATGGAATACAACTACCACCATCCCCTTTTCAACAACATATCTACATTAATTCACCACACGAAAACACATTACGGAAGCAATCAAGCTACAACAATCAAGAAGTTCATCACGCTCAACAATAAATACATAAAGATGTCAATCCTACTTATTTATATGAATAAGCCTACCATGTTAGGCGAAACGTCATAACATAATAAATCAACCAAAACTATTAGCCTAAACATTTTTCTTCCACCAATCTACAACAAATATACCCCAATGGCTAAACTCCTACATAATAATAAAACAATAAATGATTTAGTTCTGATACTTGATTATGTTTATGGGATCCTAATCGTCAGGATGCTAAAGCCTGTATTACGCATAAACAATTTAGTTTTGATAGCACTTTAAGCTTATGTGGCCCTAATTCAAATTTTGCTCAGGATGAACTCTTAAAAGATATAATTTAGTTTCAATTTTATGTGATCCTAATACAAATTTTGCTGTATTACAAAAAATCAATTTATTTTCGATATACTCATGCGTTTATGTGACCCCAATACAACTTTGTCTAAGAACTAAAGCTTTTATTACACAGAAACAATTCAGTTTGTATTTATGTGACCCTAATACAAATATGCTAAAAACTGAACCCTCTATTACACATAATGATTTAGTTCTGATAGTTGATTATGTTTATGTGATCCTAATGGTCAGGATGCTAAAGCCTGTATTACGCATAAACAATTTAGTTTTGATAGTACTTTAAGCTTATGTGGCCCTAATTCAAATTTTGCTCAGAATGAACTCTTAAAAGATATAATTTAGTTTCAATTTTCTGTGATCCTGATACAAATTTTGCTATATTACAAAAAATCAACTTATTTTCGATATACTCGTGCGTTTATGTGACCCCAATACAACTTTGTCTAAGAATTAAAGATTTTATTACACAGAAACAATTCAGTTTGTATTTATGTGACCCTAATACAAATATGTTGAAAACTGAACCCTCTATTACACATAAATGATTTAGTTCTGATACTTGATTATGTTTATGGGATCCTAACGGTCAGGATGCTAAAGCCTGTATTACGCATAAACAATTTAGTTTTGATAGCACTTTAAGCTTATGTGGCCCTAATTCAAATTTTGCTCAGGATGAACTCTTAAAAGATATAATTTAGTTTAAATTTTATGTGATCCTGATACAAATTTTGCTATATTACAAAAAATCAACTTATTTTCGATATACTCGTACGTTTATGTGACTCCAATACAACTTTGTCTAAGAATTAAAGATTTTATTTTTTGTTTTGATAGCACTTTGAACTTATGTGACCCTAATTCAAATTTTGCTCAGGATGAAGTCTTAAAAGATATAATTTAGTATCAATTTTATGTGATCCTGATACAAATTTTGCTATATTACAAAAAATCAACTTGTTTTCGATATACTCGTGCGTTTATGTGACCCCAATACAACTTTGTCTAAGAATTACGGATTGTATTATACAGAAACAATTCAGTTTGTATTTATGTGACCCTAATACAAATATGCTGAAAACTAAACCCTGTATTACACATTAATGATTTAGTTCCGATACCTGATTCTGTTTATGTGATCCTAATGGTCAGGATGCTAAAGCCTGTATTACGCATAAACAATTTTAGTTTTGGTAGCACTTTGAGCTTATGTGACCCTAATTCAAATTTTGCTCAGGATGAAGTCTTAAAAGATATAATTTAGTTTCAATTTTATGTGATCCTGATACAAATTTTGCTATATTACAAAAAATCAATTTATTTTCGATATAGTCGTGCGTTTATGTGACCCCAATACAACTTTGTCTAAGAACTAAAGTTTTTATTACACAGTAACAATTCAGTTTGTATTTATTATGTGACCCTAATACAATTATGCTGAAAACTGAACCCTCTATTACACATAAATGATTTAGTTCTGATACTTGATTATGTTTATGTGATCCTAATTGGTCAGGATGCTAAAGTGTGTATTACGCATAAACAATTTAGTTTTGATAGCACTTTGAGCTTATGTGACCCTAATTCAAATTTTGCTCAGGATGAAGTCTTAAAAGATATAATTTAGTTTCAATTTTATGTGATCCTGATACAAATTTTGCTATATTACAAAAAATCAACTTATTTTCGATATACTCGTGCGTTTATGTGACCCCAATACAACTTTGTCTAAGAACTAAAGCTTTTATTACACAGAAACAATTCAGTTTGTATTTATGTGACCCTAATACAAATATGCTAAAAACTGAACCCTCTATTACACATAAATTATTTAGTTCTGATACTTGATTATGTTTATGTGATCCTAATGGTCAGGATGCTAAAGCCTGTGTTACACATAAACAATTTAGTATTGATAGTACTTTGAGCGTATGTGACCCTAATTCAAATTTTGTTCAGTATGAAATCTTAAAAGATATAATTTAGTTTCAATTTTATGTGATCCTGATACAAATTTTGCTGAGGACTAAACCTTGTATTACAAAAAATCAATTTATTTTCGATATACTCTTGCGTTTATGTGACCCCAATACAACTTTGTCTAAGATCTAATAAAAGTTTTTATTAGACAGAAACTATATTTAGCAAATTTTTGAGAACTAAAGCCTTTATTACACAAAAGATGCAGTTATAACACTTCTTTGCGTTTATTTGACCCTAATATAAATTTGCTGAAAACAAATAGGTACCTTTGTTAGAAGGAAAGGATTTACTTTTGATACCTATGCGTTTATGAGATCCTAATAAAAATATTGCTGAGAACTAAAGCCTTTATGACGCAGAGATTATTTAGTTTCAACACTTCTTTGCGTTTATATGACCCTAATAAAAATGTTGTTAAGAACTAAAGTTTTTGTTTCTCAGAAACAATTAAGTTTCGATATCTCTTTGCTTTTATGCGACCCTAATACCAATTTGATTGAAAAGTAAAGCCTTTATTAGACAGAAATGATTTACCAACTTTCGATACGTCTTTGCGCTTATATGACCCTAATACAAATTTGGCTAAGTAAAAAGTTATAGCTTAAAATCTTTTTTGGAATTGTACCTTATTCCTAAAAACGTAATATACTAGCTTCTCACCTCTGCATCAACATTTGGACTTAATTCCTGCGGATCGTAATCATAAAGCGCAACCATACGCTTCACGGGCACATTCGCATAAATATCACCCCACCGATCACGATTTTGTCCACCTCCTTCGACCTCCATTACCATATTATGCGGCACGTAACCTCTTCTCCCGCGACATTCCCCCCAGTAAAATCCATCCGCATCCTTATCTCCCCAGACTTTAATCGAGTCGCCCTCCGAAAAGGGCAATTCCTCCTCGCAAGCGTCTGGATTCGGCGACATGGTTGCGGGATCATAATCGAATAGTGCCACAAACCATCTAGCTCGTTTTTGTGCGGTGGGTGTCGTTGTATTCGTCGGTTGCGCACTACTCGGCGTACCTCTCGGTTGTTGCGGTTGCTGTTGAGTTTGCGCCACCTGTTGCTGCTGACCCGTTCGCATATTGGTAATGTTTCGCGGATTCGATTGGCCTAAAACTGACGGTTTACGTTAGTCGTCTTCGGTAGTTAAACGTACCTTGCTGGTAATACTGCTGCTGCTGCTGCTGCTGCTGTGCTTGCTCGTTACGTTGTTGCGGCGGTGCTCTATGCTGTTGCTGTTGCTGTTGCCTTTGTTGCTGCATGTATTGTTGCCTCGTGGGATTTCGTCGATCTTGCAGTTCGTCCTCGGACAAATTTGTTTCAAATGATTCCTTTGTTATTTCTGGGATTGATCGTTGCGCTACGATTAGACAGGGATGTAATGGCGTGAGTTGCCCTACTATAGTACACTCACCTATTGATGGTATTCCGCTCTGTTGACGATGAACGCCGGTTGTTGGAAAAATTTCTTTGTCGCTAAGATTCTCATCATGTTCGATTATCTGAAACACACGGATGAGTCGAAATCGAGACTAGGCGAACTCTCACCTGTTGCCCTTGGGGTTGCCTTTGCTGTTGCTGTTGCTGTCTAATATGCATTGGCACTGCCGAGTGTGGTTGCTGTCGACTTCTCGCAACTCCCCCTCTTAAGACACTGACTGGAATTGGAGTTGGAACCGAGTCGACAGACTGGCTGTCTCTCGCTTTCGTTTTAACTGTAACGTGTCTGGGATTTAAGCCGAGCAGTTTACTTATATCTATCAAGGCGTGATCGCCAGTTGGCGAGTCAACATCCGTTACTTTTTTCCCATCCGCGTATACGGCGTAACCGGTTATTATAGAACCGGGGTGGTGGGGTGGTTGGACAGGGTGCCATGTTACTAAGAGAGTACCATCCTGAGGACCTAAATGGATTCGTTAATCAAGTTGTGGAGGGTGTTATGGTTACGTACCTGGTTCGACCATAATTTCGCTTGGTGGATCCGGTAAACCTTTCGGTAAGGTACGAAAGTCGGTATGTGCCGCAGCGGGCATGGGAAGATCTTCTGTTAGGTTTGCTACATTTTGTGAAGCTCTGTGGTGTTTTGCCCTTACAGTTACGCGGTACTGCGTGTTTGGTGTTAATCCAGTTATTGTATGTCTGTAGATACCAGGCTTAACGGTGCGTACTTCTACGTTGTTAACGCACACGACGTGCTGATGGTTGGAGTTAGAGGGTAACCAGTTGATCACCGCCGATGTTGCCGTAACGTTAGTGGCACGAACGGCACTCGGACCGAGTTGATGCGTGTCGCGTCCAATGATCATTGTACAAGCAGCGTCTCGCGATGTTCGCCGATTTGCTGTCACCGAACGAACACTAATTCTGTGAGGCTATTGAATGGCAAATTTAGATGAGGTACCTATATGAAAAGTGGTGGTAACTCACTCTGTTGCTGTCAACACCTTCAACGAGAGCACGAGTACGTTCCGTTGCTTTTATTGTTGTTTTAAGCACACCATCGACGTACACATGATAACTTTCAATCTGATTGCCCGGCCCCACGTCGGGCGCCGTCCAACCGATTAGCACACTTTTGTTGAGTTGACGTTCCAGTGTTAGATTGCGTGGTGCGGGAACTAACACGGAGAAGAACAGGTCAGCTGTTGATTGTTATACCTAAATGTCAGTCCTAATTTCTACTCTTATAATGCCCTAACGATACTAGTCAGCTCTGTGAGAGATGGTGAACATTGCGGTGAACATGCAAGTTATGAGTGTGATTTGTGAAATATGTAAAATGCTTACTTATTGTTGTTTTTAACGACGATAGCAGTACAACCTTGTTTCCGAATAAGCTAGCTGGAATAGAAGGCGTTTAGATAAGATGGCATGCAGAAAGCACATAAAAAAAGATTAGCTTTTGGCTCGCCCTCAGCACAGTTGAAAGTCCGCCAATATACTAAGTACTACTGAGTAAACGGCAACATGTAAGACAGCCAACACATTTAAAAGCTTTGCCACTACTTCATTTCTATGAACATTTTCACAATTCAGTGAATAATTTAATGAATAAATCGTTACTGCTACTAAATTTCTTCTGCCCTTAGGGTTAAGGGTGATGACTTTGTTTCTACGAATACTTTTCGATGAACAAAACGATTGGGTACCTTTCTCCTGTATCTCCTGTCGCTACTTCGAACATTTTCGTTATTCAGTGAATAATTAACCGAATCAAGATTGTTAAGCTTTTTTTTGGTTTTATGAGACGATTCAGCGAACAATTTACGGTTACCTAGACTTTTTGGTGTTTTTAGGATTAAAGCACAAAGAATTCCAAGAATATTTTCAAAACTGTGAATAATTTGTCAAATAAGAAAATTATTTTTAAATAAATAAATAAGCTTATTAATTATTTAGTGAATAACTTGCCGAATAAAACGATTCATTCAATGAATAATTTGCTGAAAGGAATGATTTTATTTATATTTAGGACTAAGGCATCGAGAAGGGAATTGCAATTCTACGAATATTTTCAAAATTGTGAATAGGTTGCCGAATAAGACGAATATTTATTCGGTGAATGATTTACTGTAACCAAGTCTTTCTAGTGTCCTTAGGATTAAAGTACCGAAAAAGCAATTGCCGCTATTTCGTTTCTGCGAATAACAACGAACGGTGAATAATTTAAGGAATAGAACGAATATCTGCACGTTTATTCAGTGACAAACTGGTTTAACGAAACGTTTCATATTGGCAATTGTCGCTGCATCCTCGCACGAGCATTAAATCAGCGAATAATTTTCCGAATAAGACCCACATATCTTCGCAATTGCATATTCAGTGAATATCATACTACTACAATACCTACCCTTTTTGTGTTACCAATTTGTCTTCGTTTCTACGAACACTAAATCAATGAATAATTTGTGAAAAAATACGAACACTTTCCCGATTGCTTATTCAACTAAACAAGAATCTTTTCAGTATTTTTAAAACTAAATTTATTTCTACTGAAAAAGACAATTAACGCTGCTTGTCCCCTGTTAACATTAACTAAGTGAATAATCTTCAAAATAAGATGAACATTATGACGATTGTTTATTTAGTGAATTAATTGCTAAAAAAACTTTATAGTTACCAAGTCCTCCTCCTTTTGTACCCAAGGAATAAATTTATCTGCACTGGAAATATAACTACCGCTTCTTTGTTTCTATAAACATTAGTTTAATAAATAATTTGCTGAACAAGACGAAAATTTTCACGATTGTTTACTCAGTGAACAATGTTCCTAATAAATGAATCATTTTTTAAATCAAACGGATACTGTTACCAAATCCTTCTTGTGCTTTTAGTGTTCCTACCATTTCTAAGTAACATTGATTCAGTGAATAATTTACTGAATAGAATGATTACGGTTACTCCTTTTTCTATGAACATTTTCAATATTGTTAATCCAATAAATAACGAACACTTCGTCAGAGAGTAATTTATACTAACTTAGAAAATGGTTGTTGCTAAATATTTTATGTGTTTTTAGTGCCATTCTTACGTTTCTACTAACATTGTCATTTCACCGAATAATTTGCTGAATAAGTCAATTACTGCCACTCAATCTTTTACATCGCCATAATCTACGAATAAATTGACGAATAGAACCACTACTGTTACCAGAACTCTTTCGCGTCTTTAACGTCGCGTCTTAGTTTCTACGAACATTTCCTGTTCAGCGAATAATTTTTTGAATAAGTTTATTCCTCCAATTCAGAATTAAATTAAGCACCGGAAATTGTCATTTAAGTGCTCCATAATTTAATTCCGAATTTGCAGTAAATTGTCCACTTCAAAGTTGTTTATTTATGTGAATAATTTACTGAATGGGACGGTTATTGATACCAAAAGCAAAAAATTACTGTTGGTGTCATCAGTATTAAACTTAATTACATTTAAGAAGCACCGAAAAGGGAATTTTCTCAACTTCATCTCTACGAACACTTGCATCATTACTTATTCTGTGAATAATTCTTGAATAAGTTGGTTATTTATTCAATGAATAATTTACTGAATAGGACGATGATAATTAGATATCAAATTCTTTTTGCGTTTTTAGGATGAAATTTGCGACGAGAGTGCAATTGACGCATTATTGTTTCTGCGAACTTTATCACGATCATTTATTTAGTATGTATATCAATCGCCGATTATTGTTATCAAATGTTTCTGCGAACGTTTTCACTATAATTTATTCAGTGAGTAATTTTCTGAATAAGGCGGTTACGGTTATTTATTTTCCGCTTGGCTTTGGAATAAATTTATTTATATTTAAGGTGCACCGAGAATACAATTGTTGCTGCTTTGTTTCTGCAATCACCTTCAAGGTTGCTTATTCAATGAATAGTTTTCATAATGAATAAGACGATTATTTGTACAGTAAATAATTTGCTGCTGCCAAATAGCTATGGTGCCTTCAGTATTAAAGTTAATTAGATTTAATAAGCAACTCCGTTTCTACGAACACTTGCGTCATTACTTATTCTGTGAATAATTTACTGAATAAGATGATTATTGCTACCAAACATGTTTTGTGACTTGACATTGTTTACACCGACATTTTTATGATTATTTATTCTGCAAATAATTTTTGAATAAATTAGTTATTTATTCAATGAATAATTTGCCGAATAAGCGAATGTTATCGCTACAATTTATTCAGTAAATAATTTACCGAATAAAACGATTACCGTTACCAACATTTCCACGTGGCTAGTGGCTTTGGATTAAATTTATTTACATATTTTAAGAAGCACTTAAGATACAATATATTATTATCTTATTGTTTCTACAAAAATATCTTCTCGACTATTTATTCGGCAAGTAATTTACTAAATGTGACGATGTGTTATGTTGTTACCAAGCCTTTAGTGGCGCGACATCAGTTTTATGAACATTTATTCTGCGAATAACTTGTTGAATTTTTATTTCCTGTTACCAAACAATTCGTGTGTCTTAGATTAAAATTTATTATATTATAGGGGATGCTTCTAAATAAGTTTACTACATAATGCGTAAGAACGTAAGTAACATAGGAATGTTCACAACGTTCTGTGAACATTTATGACTAACTTATGAACATTTAATGCTCTGTGAATAATCACCTACAACATATCTACAAACTGCATTCTGACAACTTCCAACGAATCTACTCTAAAAAAAGTAGTAGCAACGCTGAGCTGACTAATATGTTAGACTAACGTACAACAGCTGCCGTCTAAACACTTACTAAATCTACGAAGAATCTAAAAGCGCTTCGTGCATTCTTACCAGCATCTCCATCGTTATTGTCATCCTCCTGACCTTCCGACATTTCCGCAATCTCATTTAAACGCTGAATATCGGCAGCGAATGTTTCCGCGCTGATCTCCTCTTCCCTTAAGGTGGTCAAAACTGCCTGGTGAAATTCGAGAAGGTCGTCACCTAATGAAAATTGGAATGTTAGTCGCTTACGATTTGCGTTGGGATTGGAGGGTGGGTGAGTGTGAAGATGTTTATTGGTCTTACCCGTGTAATTAGTGAGTAGTGCAGTGTGGTACATTTGGTAGTTTTTACCTATAAGTCTTTGGGCAAAGTGTGACGGTACCAGTCCCCTACGCCCGTCCAGTGTTTCGGCGTCAAGATAACCCGCCGAACCAACCGGTTCGCCCCACACAAGTAGGTAATCACCGGCCTGTACGGCGAGTTCTTCTTCAGCTTCCGGTTCGGGATCGTACGAGAATCTGTATACAGTGAGAGGGTTAGTTTTTGAGAGTGTTGTAGAGGTTGGGGTTACCTTGCAATGTAGACCGAGCAACGCCCTTTTCCAGGTATGTCCAACATGTCGACCTGCCCTTCGGTTGAGTGACCGTTGAGGTAACTACGGTCGGTGCTATGTATTCCACCCCATTCTGAGTCTAATCCATCCGGCATCATTCTTGATAGTGGTCTGGTATCGGTCATGCCCAATGATGAGCCCAGGCTCCATGCCGGTGGATGTGGTGTTACTGGAGTTGCTGCCCTACGTCCAGCTCCCAATTCGACTTCCTCAAAAGGTTTTAGTTTGATCGACATTGCGGAAGTTCCGGGTAGAGTCATATTGTTAAATTGTGAACTTAGGGGGTTTGAGAACGTAACGTTGTTTGCAAAACTTGTCGTTGTTATTGGGTTATATGAGAGTGTGTATTGTGGTAAAGCACTAGCGACTGGATTACTATATGATTGGTTACTGAAAGCAGTTTGAGGAAGCGAAGTTGGGTTATTTGATACTAAATGTGTAAAGGTTGAGTTTGATATTGCACTCGTGGTGTAAGTTGATGGTGGTAATATTGTTGGGTTGCCTAAGATTGCGGATGTTGGTCCGAGTCCGGTTTGTCCGATTGTTGATGTTTGACCGAGAACTGATGGTACCAAAGGTGTTTGCCCCAAACCGATTTGTCCTAGTCCTCCAAGGTGCTGATGGTGGGTGATCGGTTGGAAGGCGGTGCTAATCGGGTTCGGTTTACTGGCGTATGGGTTACTTAAACTATTAAATTGTTGCGATATGGGAGTGTTGTAGGTGCTACTGGATGGAAGGTAACCTAAGGATGCTGGGCTTTGGTGCGGACAATTACTGGTAGGTCCACACAGAGTGGATGTTGGATATATCGATGGTGTTGTATGGGACATGGTAATGGGAGAAATTGGAGGACTACTTTCACCCAGTGCGTGACTACTGGCACTCGTCTGGATACCGGCACCTTAAACAATTACACTTAATTGGGAAACGAAATACTTAAACCTAGACAAACCTAGAGTAGTTGAGCGGCTATGATCTAACTCAGCCAAAATCCTATTGTCCTGCTCAATTTTCGCCATAATCCGTTCAATCTCGCTCCCCTTATTGGAGCTCCAAGGTTGATTAGTAACCTGATTCGATATTTGTACCCTGCCTCTTTGCGATGCAGCCAATTCAAGTTGAAGCTCTTCACATCTAAAAATAGGTCGATATTCATAGTACGATCTTGAATGTGCATCTTCAATTTTTTTGCAGGTAGAGCTTTCACCCAGTAAAAGTCCCCAACAATCGGAACTTTCTCTGGGTAGGATTGAAATACAAAAACACATTTAATGCGAAAAAAAAGGCACGAACAAGAACAAAACTTACCTTACAGTTTCGAGTGCGACTTTCTTCTCCAATTCCCTAACCCTCGACTGTCTCGCTTCCAACAGGTCCGATCCGCAGTTTCTCAAAGCGGCCATTGCCTCAGCGTGTGCCCTTTCCAATTCCGTTTTTCTGGCTTCGGCTGCCCTCAGTTGCATTTCTAGGTCCATTATCTAACATTTAAACAAACAAATTTTTAGATAAGCGCCTCGCACCTAAACACCCTGTATATAGACACTATAATTAGAATTAGATTACGTTAGGGATGAAATTCACGTACGCTAAATGAAGGAGGGCAGCGAGCAATTCTTATTACGCGAACAAATGGCGAAAGCACAAAGCGTTTTGAAAATAATCAAAAAACGCATACTCACTGTGTGTTTGATGTTAAATTTTTAGATATTAAACCGGACGGACACTATTCTATCTATAATGGCGGCATACTCAGTAGGTCACAAACAAAATCGATTTGCGCGCGCCTGAGAATTGATTTTCCCAACCCTCGAAATTTTGAACCTGTGACGTAAGACGTCGCGACGTCTATAAAGAATGCGCGGTTAAATTGTTCAACTTTTACATTGATTGTGCGCTATTGAACTTGAGTGCCACATTTTTTTCAATGTTCTATTCAAATTCCGAGGGTTGTAATTAAAAAAAAATTAGCTCTCGAGAATGTACAGCGTGTTCCGAAAATGAAGCGCGGATTACGGTCACACGCATTAACATCGTTCATTTCCTGTTTTATCGGTGAGGAGTTTGTCCGACGTCGCTGAAATGTTTTACAACCATATAGGATGTTATAAAAAAAACAATATTCACAGTTTCTTGGATTAAAACTAATAACACTCTGTATTTCCACTTGAGCGTAATTACAATTCCGTCTACATGGCCATCCCGACGAAATGGTATCCGACTCGTTTCGAATTTAAAATGATTTATGTGCATCCTTCCTTCTACAGACTCCTACAGGAAGGATACATTAAGGGTACGATTTCAAACATTTCATGATCGCACTACTCTATACCTACCGATTCCCCAATCACTCCCTCGTACACTAAAAGGTAGATAAAGACATCCTGTTGTTTGCTCTCGATGACGTTTTAAAAGCCGTTTAATAAAAAAGGAATGCTTTTATGTTATCCTAATAGGTAGTACAAATTTTGTTCAGGACTTATTGCAAATAAACAGCTTAGTTTATTATGTTCCAATACTTATGTGATCCCAATAAAAATTTCTTGTGGATGAAGCTTTTCGCAGGCTACTTTGAACCTCGTATTTGACATTTTTGCTTTTATCCTAATTCAAAATTTTGTCCAAAGGGAAATTTTATTGGCCACTCTAAATTGCACATAAGGAGCTTAGTCTTATTAGCTCTACCGTTTACGTGATCCTAATGCAATTTTTGCTCAGGCACACACTTTAAAGGCTGAAGACTGTATTACAAATAAAAGAAGCATAGTTCGACACCTCCTAGGATTTATAGGAACCAGTTATAAATTCTTATGGATGAATCGTTAAAAGCTTGGAGTGTGTATTAGGAAGAAACAATTTAGTTTCTCCCTTGTAGTCCTGATACATTATTATGTGATCCTAACACAAATTTTGTTCAAGGCTATAATGCACATAAAGATTTTACTTTAATTACCCCCTAGCATTTATGTAATTTTGGTACAAAATTTGCTTATGAAGAGGTTTAGTTTAGGTACCTCCTTTCGTTTTTGTAATCCTAATACAAATTTTGCTGAAGATAAACTTATGAAACTCATTCAAAACATTGTTATACGCATATTAGTTTCTGTGATCCTAATACAAATTCTGCTGAAGATGAACTACTAAAACTTATTCTGAAGACTGTGATACACCAATGTAGTTTGGTTACTTCCTTTCTATTTTGTGATATTAATACAAATTTTGCTGAAGATAAACTCATAAAGCTTATTCAAAAGACTGTGATACACATTAACAATTTAGTTTAGTTACCTTCTTCCGTTTCTGTGATCCTAATACAACAGTTGCTGAAGACTGTGATACACCAATTTAGTTTTGTTGCCTCCTTTCTATTCTGTGATCCTAATACAAATTTTGCTGAAGGTGAATTAATAAAACTTGTTCTGAAGACTGTGTTACACATAAACAAGTTAGCTTTGCACCTCCTATCGTTTCTGTTATCCTAATACAAATTTTGCTGAAGATGAACTCATATATAACGTATTCAAAACACTCTCATACACATAAACAATTTAGTTTAGTTACCATCATCCGTTTCTGTGAACCTAATACAAATTTTGCCGAAGGTGAATTAATAAAACTTATTCTGAAAGCTGTGATATACATAAACAATTTAGCTTTGTTACCTCCTATCGTTTCTGTCGTAATACAAATTTTGCTGAAGATGAATTGATAACGCTTATTCAAAAGACTGTGAGCCACATTAACAATTTAGTTTAGTTGCCTTCTTTCGTTTCTGTGATCCTAATACAAAAGTTGTTGAAGACTGTGATACACCAATTTAGTTTGGATACCTCCTTATTTCCATTCTGTGATCCTAATACAAATTTTGCCGAAGGTGAATTAATAAAACTTACTCTGAAGACTGTGTTACACATAAACAAGTTAGCTTTGCACCTCCTATCGTTTCTGTTATCCTAATACAAATTTTGCTGAAGATGAACTAATAAAAGTTATTTCGCAGACTGAAATACACATAAACAATTTAATTTAGATACCGTACCTTTTTTTATTTCTGTCATCCTAATATGTACAGGGTGTACAACTAAGAAAGGAGGCCGGCCATAACTCGGAAACTATTTGAGATAGAACAGTGAAATAAAAAATCTTTTAATAAATGTGCCCAAGATAAAATGCTGGAAATTATTTTCAATTTCCTACCATTGCCACCAGAGGGCGTTTCACAGATTTCAATTTGAAATTCCCATTTGTTGGGCAATTTTCCTCAGTAAGGTATTTAAAAAAATATATTCATTGTAAACTAGTGATCAATATGTAAAACTTTGTTTAATGAATTTTTACGATTGCTGTCAAAATAAAGGGAGGGGGAACTAAATTACATGTTACTAGAAAACACCGTGTAACTTCGAAACGGGTTACTTGAATTTGTCAAGATTGGTCTCGATGAAAAGGCAATACTTGATATTACCAAAAAAATCAAAAACCACAACAATTTCTTATCTCCGTCTACCAATAGAGGGCGCAACTTGTTGAAGGAACAAAACGGTCGACTTTTCTAAAAAAATTCAAATGGTACCAAATATTTTTTTCACTGCTATTGGAAGGAAAATTAATAAGGGAGTAACTTAAAAAAAAATTATGTCAATAGCTCTTATAGTACCGAAGATATAATCAAAAATGTGGTAATATAAGAGGCAATTTGAGGTATAAACAAATCGTAAGCTTAAAATGAAATCTTTATGTCAAAGCTGTAAACTAGATAACAAAATGACATTAAGTGTATTTCGGTTGTTGTATTATAAGCAAAAATGCATTGCAGCATATTTTGAATGCATGCAAAATGCAACTGTTGCAGGACCACTGAAATTTTGAAAGAAATACAGTTCTCATAACCTACTTTATTTATATTAAGCGTACGATTTGTTTATACCTCAAATTGCCTCATATACTACCACATTTTTTACTATATCTTCGGTAGTACTATAAAAGCTATTGCCTACTCCCTTATTAATTTTCCTTCCAATAGCAGTGAAAAAAATATTTGGTACCATTTGATTTTTTTTAGAAAAGTCGACCGTTCTGTTCCTTTACAGTGACTCTATTACAAACAGTGACGACAAGTAGAGACCCTTTAATAAGAGTCTGGCCAAAGCGTTGCCACTTCCTGATTGGTGCCGCCATTTTCCGTCACAATGACGAATGACCAATGAGGTGAATGGTCGAAAATGCAGTTTATTGACGCTATACAATTTGTCAAGTCACAGTTAAGCATTGAACTATACGCTAAGCGTACAGTTCAGTGCAGTTAAGTACAAATTTTATTTGTTTCATAGCAACGAATCCTCACGACTGTGATTTTTTAAATAAAATAATTCCAATTGTTATACAAAGTTACAGAGTCACTTTCTAAAGAGGTATCGAACAAAATGAAATACAGCACTCGAGAGTTAAGGCCACATGGCCACATTCGTTCACTTGAATTGGATTGAACACGCAATTCGCGTGAACGAAAGTTTTACCTTCCTCTCTCTTACTGTAAATAACTAATCCACTCCCACCCTATGATGAACAAATTATTTAATAAATAAAAGCTTTATTTCACACACTTCTGTCATAAATAACTGTTATTATATTTTGTTTAATAAATTGTTTAGTAATTATTGGACTTTTACTTCTTTTTTTGTATTAAAGAAAAATTTCCTCACTTTGACAACTTGGAAACTTTTAAGTACCTACTTCTATTCTTATTCATGAACATCACATTTTACTTTGCGTGCAATACAGTTCAATTTATGTAGAGGCTTACCCATGGGGGTATAGCCATTTCTAAATTTTTCAAATTTGGCGCCACGTTTTGACGGAAAATGACTGCTTTGGCCAGACTCTTATTAAAGGGTCTCTAACGACAATCAGCAATTAGCTCCACCCATCCACCATTAGGAGGCAACATTTTGGGCGGGTTTCTATGAACTCAACGGTGGTATCCTAGCAACGTGCCAAATTCAAATAAAAATTACACGCTGATCAAAGGTAAACACAGTCAGGCCGCCATTAGGAGGCAAAATATACCACGGCCAATAAAAATCGATACATCGCTTGTCGCCACTGTTTGTAATAGAGTCACTGTATGTTCCTTCAGAAAGTTGCGCCCTCTATTGGTAGACGGAGATAAGAAATTGTTGTGGTTTTGAATTTTTTGGTAATATCAAGCATTGTCTTTACATCGAGACCAATCTTGACAAATTCAAGCAACCCGTTTCGGAGTTACACGATTTTTCCTATTAACACGTAATTTAGTTCCCCCTCCCTTTATTTTGACAGCAATCATAAAAATTCATTAAACAAAGTTTTACACATTGATCACTAGTTTACAACGAATATATTTTTTTAAATACTTTACTGAGGAAAATTGCCCAAAAAATGTGAATTTCAAATTGAAATCAGTGAAACGCCCTCTGGCGGCAATGGTAGGAAATTGAAAATAATTTCCAGCATTTTATCTTGATCACATTTATCATAAGATTTTTTATTTCACTGTTCTATCTCAAATAGTTTCTGAGTTATGGCCGGCCTCCTTTCTTAGTTGTACACCCTGTATAAACATTGAAGACTGTGACACACATAAAACAATTCAATTTCGACGCTAGGTTGTGGTTATCTGATCCTAACCCAAGATCTTCTCCGGATGACGGTTTAAAGACTACTCTAGAGACCTTATTACTAATAAATAAACATAGGCTCAACACCCAATAGCATTTATGCAATCCCTCTTTGTTGAGGAAGTTTTGAAAGCTACTCTGATGCTTGAATAAGCAGTTTTGTTTCGAGATTTTGATCTCAATACAAATTCTTCTCGGGAGAAAGGCTATACTAAAGGCTGTATTTCACATAAATCATCTATTTCCAATACTTCCTAGCATTTATGAATCTTAATACAAATTTCGCTTCAAGACAAATTTACGAGGCTACTATAAAGACTGTATTACAAATAAATTGCTTAGTTCAACGCCTCTTTATATTTATGTGATTCAAATACATACTTTTTGTGGACAAACCTTTAAAAACGACCTGTAAGTGTGTTAGTATTAGCCTTGTTTATATACCTTATAGTTAGTCAATGTCTGTGAATGATCTGTGAGTCAATGCCTGTGTTAACTTTGGAAACATTTATTTTGATGCAAAACGGTAGTACTTTTGGATGCAAACACTAAATGGACATATCTGGCGCTGTTTCTATCAATATTACCTACAGATTTCTAACTTGGAAATCTGTAGTTTTTCCGAGTTTTTCTTACAGTTGGCTAGAACAATAAAGTTGCAAATATTTGTATACGACATGCGTTCTTTTTATAACGTTGAAGAAGTAGTATGCAGTACCTATATCCTTGTTTATATAGGTATACATTACATGCAAAGAAACAAAGCACTATTGTTTTAAGGAATTCCGTATACGTAAACAACTGATCTTCCGAGAGAATTAAATCATTCCCCTATAAAACAATCAATTTAATTAAATGAACACAGTTCTAATTTCTACATAGGTATTTTTTTTATAGTTTGACATGAATGTTTTGATAGGTAGGTACTTATATTTTGTAAACGTAGTAAACTATTTTGAAGCAAATTATATATCGTATACGAATGAACGTTTATGTATACGGGGTGTTTAAAAAACACATGTCAATATTCAAGGGGGTGATTCCTGAGGTCATGTTAAGAAATAAATTTCCTATAAATATGGGTCCAGAAACCATTTCATTTCGAAGATACACGATGTTGAAGTTTTATTATTTTTCAAGTTTTTCTTAAATAACTTCCACAATACGAACGATCTGGTATTTTTGAGAGAGTTCGGCAATCGATGAGACGAAGATTAGACTGAGACTCCTGCATTTGAGCTGAAGGTGGTCACTTTGAACAATTTTTGCAATGTTTGGAAACAAAACACTGCTCATTCTTGCAAATATTTACCTATAGGTATTACACCGAGTTCGCCAATGCACGTCATTAACGAAATAAAATGACATACCAAAATAATAATCGTAATCAGGTACGTTATTCATGGTTAAAAGAGTAATTTTTCAATGTTAGTGTTGGTACTGAAAACCAACGATGCCAAACTCTTTGTTTAATATTCGCGTTGTAAATTTAAGGTTATATTAGGTGTTTTCTTTTTGCACCGCCACAGGTGCGCCACAGGGTTAGGCAAATGCACAATTATCACGTGATTGAAGTACCTTGCGGCATAAGACATTTCTGCCTCAGGTTAATATAAAACTTAAATAAAGCTTTTAAAACGAATAGGGTTATTGAGAACTGAGTCAAATTATTTTTATAAAACGAATGGTGTGTATTGGCAGAGGTGCCTTAAGTGTACCACAAAATGCAAAAAGAAAACACCTATTATTGTTCTGCTTTCGTTGTTACGTACATTTATATTATATTCCGATTTTTCGAATTTGCTTACTTTTCTGTCCTAAATTACACTGTCACTGGTTAGTTCCAATAGTACAAAGAATGTCTGTCAACATTGTAGTAAAATGACGTCATAAATTTTGTGACGTGCATTGGAAAACTCGTTGTAATACCTATAAATATGTTTTTCTTGTGAAGATACTAGCATAAAATTGGTTTTTATTTTTTATTTCGGAAAGTGGATAAGCATGTTCCTCCGAAAACTCAAGAACAAACAAAAATTAGTAATACACAATATCTACCGGGTGATACATTTCTGAGGGAAGGGGAGAGAATAACCGTTTTTTATGTCACTTTGTGCTTTGATGAAATGTCGATGAAAAAGTTTTTGGAGTATTCAAAAGCGATGGATGCAATAGAAGGATTTCAGGATTTAGGCACATTGGGTAGAACAAGTCAACTTGCGAAAGAGGCGTTTGTTATTGTAGCTCGTGAATTATATGCACCTTGGAAAATTCCCTTGTGATATTTTTTATCTACTAGCGCGACCAATCTCAAGTCACTTAAAGACTTAATAATATGTATTTGTAATTGGAACAATCACCCTTATTCTGGTGACCATTGAAATTGACTCAATATTGGGTATTGCCATATATTCCAAAATTGGAAGCGATTTGCAATTCTGGTGACCACATTAAAATTGAAAATTGACTCAATACTTGAGTAAAGGTTGAAAAATTTGAAGGGTATCTAAGTATAGTAGGTACCTGTTTTCGTTTTCCAAGGTTTAAAAACAAAAACTGAAGTAAACTAATCAAAAGAAATGTAATATGAAAATAACATTGAAATAAATCCAATGTTGGACATTTTTCCAATGGTCACCAGAATGGGGCTGAATGAAGGAAATAGGACTTGTATTAAAAGCTTTAGTGTGTGACCAAGGAACTAATAATCGTAGTGGTATTACGTATTACACGCTTAGGTGTAATAGATACTAACGAACCATACTTTTTCTATCATGAAAATAAATACTTTGTCATATATAATATATGATGTAAGTATCACGTCATTCACATCTTTTTAAAAGTTTAACGAATAACCTATTAAGTGGAAATTTTGTACTTCAAAGTAAGATAATTAGTCTTAAATCGATAGTGAAAACATTGGATATATTGATCAAAAATGTAAACTCGGCGTCGGGTCATTACTCAAAATTACACCAGCACCAGCGCATCTAAACCCAAATGCATTTCAAAAACTAAGCTGTACTAATGTTTAGTAACAGTCTAAATTCATGTTGTACGGTTCGGACTCACAAAGGGGGGTACAGGACAATAAGTGTATAAAAACTCTAAACCTCCCCTTTACCAAATTTTAATGAAGACGATGATGACGGTGAAGTTATTTTTTTAAAGGAGTAGTTTAAGTACCTACTTTAAAAAAATAACTTCACCGTCATCATCGTCTTCATTAAAATTTGGTTAAGGGGAGGTTTAGAGTTTTTATACACTTATTGTTTAGTAACAGTGTTGCAGCAGCAATCCGTACTGCAGTACAGTCTGGTGATTTAGATGACGATACAGCAACGGCAACAGCAAATAAGTTTTTGCAACAAACAACTAATTTGTTTGATTGTCTTAACTCTGCGCATTTATACAGTACAAACCCTTATAATTGCGCATTGTCTAAGAAAAATCCAGCAGTAGAGACTACGTTAGATAACTCTCTAGAAATAATTAAAAAATTCAAAAATCTGATGTCGAATGGCAGAAATTTTTCAGACCACCATCCTTTGATGGATTCAGTGCGATACTCATGCCATATAAAGAAGAAGGAGGAAAAGAATACATTTTAACTTTTAACATCTCGACTAAAACACCCCACAATCCACATACTATGCGATCCGTCGTACGACTAATACTACAGATTGGACACATCATTTTTGCAACCAATTGGTTAGTATTTTACCCATAGACACGAACGATCTGAACATGAATCAGTCGATGCAACTGGGAACAATTTTCCATTCGTATTCGTATACATCAGTTGGTGCAATTTCGATTTCGATTATGTTTGTTTGAATAGTCATTCGATTTTACATCCAACAAATATGTTTGTTGACGGTATATTTGAATAAATTCAGTCCAAAATGAATAATTATTGTCCATTTTCAATATTTTTAATAGGAGTAATATGATACAGCAACCACCGAATATTAAGTACCAATTATACAACGTATTACGTGTTTTTGAAATCCTTTCAACGTGTCGACACGAGTCGAGACAGGTCCACACACTATGCAATCTGTCGTATATCAGGCGTGGTTGTACAACAAATTTTTAACCCGCCAAACTTCCGTACGATCCAACCATGTCGTTTGTCGTTCGATGTGTTGAACGACAACCACACACCACACACTATGCAATTGTCGTATCGACGGTCGAAACTACTTGGATTGTATCACTTCTCGGACGACAGATTTGCATAGTGTGTGGCCCGTTTTGATCAAGATGTAGGTAATTGAAAATGTCTTCTCTATTCGGCCCACACACTATGCAATCTGTCGTCCAACAAGTTGTACAACCCAAGGATTATAGTTTATAATCCTTGGTTTCGACCGTCGAAACGATAATTGCATAGTGTGTGTGGTTGCCGTTCAACACATCCAACGACACGGTTGGATCGTACGGAAGTTTGGCTGGTTTAAAAGTTTGTTGTACAACCACGTCTGATATAATACGACAGATTACATAGTGTGTGGACCTGTGTTGACTCGTGTCGACACGTTGAAACGATTTCAGAAACAAGTGATACGTTGTGTAGTTGGTATTTAATATTCGGTGGTTGCTGTATCATATTACTCCTATTAAAAATATTGAAAATGGATAATAATCATTCATTTTGGACTGAATTTATTGAACTATATACAGGGTGTCCCAAAATTCCTGAGACACAGAGCTACTACGTGTAATAGAGATCAAAATAGTTGATTGGACCCAATTTATTTATATACCAAAATGTACCGTTTGCCGTTTGCCCGTGAGAAGAGTTGAAAGTTTACATAAAAAAACACATTTTTGTACGCTGTTCAGACATGAGTGAAAGAAATTGAATGAAATTTGAGAAAAATGCATTTTAGAAGATTAGTCTCCTTTCGGTAATTAAATAAATTCAAAAGAAATTGTAGAAGGGTTAAAACCACCCTCACTCCCTTACATTTTTTTCAGAACTTTCTTAGGGGTGGTAATACGGTTCTCAAATTTTTTTAGCAAGAAGACTGATTGATTATCTTCATTTTGTTACTCTTTATAAAATTTCATATTCCGCATAGTTCCAAAGCAAAAATGTTTTCTTAAATAATGCTAACAATATTCCTAGTACAAGTTTAATAAAATTGTAATACAAAATTTAGTTGACAGTGGAAACAAAGGCAGAACGTTTTTTCATAATAAATGTTCAAGGAGAGTAGGTAATCCTCTAAAATGCACTTTTGTCAAATTCCATTCAATTTGTTTCACTCATGTCTGAACAGCGTACAAAAATGTGTGTTTTTATGTAAACTTTCTTCTCACGGGCAAACGGTACATTTTGGTATATAGAGAAGTCATTGAATATGTGCCTATCTCAATTTAGAAGATTGTTCATTTAAGCACTTACATATTTTGCTGGTTATTTTTATTTAGGGAAAAGATGATTTGATACTTATAGAAGAAAGTCAATGCTTATAGATGTGCCAACTGTGATAAAGAATTTATGATTTTGCAATTAAGTAATTGTAATGAATTACTTTTATTGTTAAGTAGGTATAATGAGGAATGGTGATGAATTATTTTTAAAAAGTCATTGTGCAACCACTGACAAATTTCATATTTAGATTAATTTCCAGCTAATAAAATACCTAAATAAAATGTTTCAATAAATTAGGTACTGATCAAGAAATTTCTCGTTGTTTTTTATTAAACCACTCTTTGTAAAAAATATTATTGAAATGATTTTATCCATTAGTGTATAAACACTGATTGTATACATTTTGTTTATGTATTAATAAAGGAATGTATCGATCGATCGCACATGTACTCCAAGGTCCAAGAATAAAAATAAAAGCTGATACTGATATCCGTCAAGAAATTGTTTTGTACGTATGTCGTGACCAATGAACTCTAAGTTTATTTAGAGTTCATTGGTCGTGACTAACAGCGTGCGTAATTACCGCCATCGTGTGTAATTTTGTTATAATCCCAATAGGTTTGCAACTTTGCATTTAATTTGCATTTGTTTTTTACTATCGCCATCTATTACGCTTAAAAAATTTGTTTCCAATTAAAGCTATCTCATTGACTAACTATAAGGTATATAAACAAGGGTATTAGTTGCAATAAAATTTGGTTGTCACCTTCGAACAATGTTCGAAGGTTGTCACACTCTATTGCGTTTGTGTCAATGAATGTTTTCCTTATTCATTGGTTTCTGTGATACTAATACAAATTTTGCCTAGATACATATCTGTGGTATTGCGCATAAACAGCTTTGTTTAAATACATCTTAGCATTGATGGGATCTTGATACCTATACATACAAAGTTAGGTGTTAAGTTATAATTCCTTCTTGAATTTATGTGACTCAAATGTTGGTAGCAAATGAAGACAATTTAATCAGGATACCTCCTCACATTTATGTCATCCTAATACAAACAAACGCGCTGAATGAAGTTATACTTCTACTGGACACTGTACTCACTGTTCAGGCATGAAGCCCACGAACGATGCTTCGTTGCCTCAAAATCATTAAGTATATGTACTTAACCCCTTTCATTTTTAAGCTCCCTAATCATCCCTAGGTTCCTAGAAAAATGTGGAAAAATTCAAAATCCTGCTGAACAATTTAAAACAGAGCGGACAGTTTCTCAATAAAAAAAAAATAATTTCTATTATTCACACAATCTCAGCCTTGATGTCGTTCAAAATCAATGAACCAAACTAAGATAAGCCGATAACTATTACGTAAGTAAAACGAACCTTTTCTTTTAAAGGGAACACAACTCCTCCCTTATCGACACTATAAACAAACGTTTTCCGATTTGGACCATGCCAGAAATTCGCAAATTTTATTCTTAACCTGGAAACGGTTGATATATCTAACCCGTTAGTCATATTTTTATTTATGTATATTACTATGGGTTTATCGTTCTATTATTTAATTAGCTGATTAGCAAGCATGTGTACCTACGTGGTGCGCACGTTAGAAATTTTAGTAACGCAAACATGAATTACGTCTATAAAGCTGTTCGACCTTTACGAGTAAGTGATGATTGTATCCCATTTTTCAAAAATATTCAACCTCATCGCTTTTAAGCAAATCATTCAAAATCTTCTGACATCGTTCAAAAATGACAGGGTGGAGATTCTTTCCAAGTTCTGTATTGTTTATAATGTGCGATGTAATCAGGAACACCCTCAAAAGAAACCGATACCGTGGAGACGTCCAAGATCGATCTTGGAGAGGAACGGGAAACTTTTGGGACGTCCCCGTCCTTATTGTTTGAAGAGGATTGTCGTCGATAAGGAGGCCAAGAAGGGATTGAATGTGTATAGAGTTCAGGAGGACTTTATGTACTTGAGCTCTCGACCGAAACCATCTGCTGGCCCTATAACTTACAGAGAGCTCCCAAATCCGTCGGATTTGTTATCCAAGAATGAGTTACGTGAAATTGTTTTGGCACGAACCGCCTTTGTGCACGATGACGGAGATAACAATTTGTTAGTACCGGGTTTGAAAAAGAATAATAAATGTAGCGTGTACTTATTTGTCGATCAGCAATAAAAACATTTACATAGAGTTGAAATAGATTGTTGATGAACTTGAGGGGTTGTCTCATCCAGAGTCCAGGACCACAATCTTATGGAGTTTGTGCTTGAGGGGATGGTTTTCTTCGGATTAGTATCGACTGGTTTGGACTGATCCTCGGCAAAAACTTCCTGATGGTGCAGATTTTCAGGTTTTGAAGAAACTGATGGGCATTCAATTTGAACTAAGATAAGCTTACAACTACTATTTTGTACAGAATTTGTTGAACCGTTCTCGAGATAAGTAGCCACCCGGCGCCTCCGCCCTATGTGCATTCCACGATTGAATAAAGGTACTTGGATTTCCTTTTTTACGGTGCCTTGTTCCCCTAGATATTGAGGTGCCCTCTGATTCGTGTCCCAAGCTTGGTGAACACTACGACGTTCATTGCAACAATTCATATCAGTCTTCAAGATTGTTTAGCGCCTTTTTCGAATTGCCACGATCCACAAAAATGTGTTCGAAACATGCCCCACCCCACACGTAAATCCTCCCGAAACAGACTTGGAAAGGTGTATTCTCGGATACTGTATTATTCGTTGTATGTAGACTGGACATTTTTCAGAAGCACATCGTGAAACCTTTGGATTTGATAAACCGTTGAGTATACCTGAAAACCGAACCGGGTTTCCTTTCCACGGTAACCTACACCGAAACGGCAACAATTAAAATGGTTCTTCTAGCTAGAATTTTCAATGCCGCCTAGTTCGAGATTAAATCAAAACAGTTTAGCTAAAATACCTCCTTACGTTTATGAGTACAGCTCTACTCAGCAAACATGATAGTTGGAGAGGGGATACCGGCGCTAGAGTAGCTTTTAAGGTACAATCCGGAAAGAAATATTTGGGCGCTTAATTTAAATGTGTATTGTTGGATACACATAAATGTATTGTATGCTGCATGAGAAGTCATCAGAAAGACTGATTTTAACACACATGAGTAACACAATAAAAGGATTAAGTAATAAAACGCCCGCGGAAAATGTCAGCTGTCAACTGTAATAATTTAATTTCAGCTGTGAATGTACACCTTAGAATTCTCAAATCTGATTGGGCAAATAATTTGCCGCGTCAAAAATTTCAAATACATTATTTTAGTTGACATATTTTCCGACTATCTTGTTTGCTGAGTGGAGCTGTAGGTACCTAATACAAATTCTCTCTGAGCACAGACTGTAAATCAGTTTTTATACCCATTTGAGCGTATGTAACCATAATACTCTTAGTTATGCTCAGGTTCACGTTTCAAAAGTCTGTAGTACACACGAACAACTCAGACACAACACCCCCTTGAATGTATGTAATCCTAATACAAATCTTGCTTTAAATGAAGTTGCAAAAGCTCTTTTAAACTCTGTGTTAAATACAGATAATATAGTCCTAGTGCCCATTTGCGTTTATGTTGTCTTAGGTAAAGCTTTAAATGCTATTCAAAGTTCTTTATTAAGTGGTAACGAACAATTTTGAGCACCTCCTTGCCTTTACGTGATCCTAATACAAATATGATCAGGGTGAAGCTTTAAGAGCTAGTTTGCAGCCCGTACTACACATAAACAATATATTATAGTTACAATATCTGTCAGTGTTTATGTGATTTACTGAAAATTTTCCTGAATATTACGCTTTAAAACCCCGTATCGGTGATAAACTATAGTTACAGTTCCTCCTTGCGTTTATCTGATACTAATACAAATTTTAGATGGAATTTCGTATTAAAATCAGTTCCTAAATCTATATTAATCATAAACAGTACAGTTACAGTAGTTCCTTGCGTTTATGTGATCCTATTACAAATTTTACACGGGATTTCGTTTAAAAAACCTCTCTAAAGCCTGTATTAATCATGAAATGGACAATTATAATACCTCCTTGACTTTATGTGATCCTAATACACATTTTGTACGAGATTAAGTTTTAAAAACCTTTCTAAAGTCTGTATTAATCATAAACAGTACAGTTACAGTAGCTTCTTGGGTGCATGTGACCCTAATACAAATTTTACACAGGATTTCTTTTAAAAAACCTCTCTAAAGCCTGTATTAATCATGAAATGGACAATTATAGTGCCTCCTTGACTTTATGTGATCCTAATAAAAATTTTATACGAGATTAAGTTTTAAAAACCTTTCTAAAGTCTGTATTAATCATATACAGTACAGTAGCGTCTTGGGCGCATGTGACCCTAATACAAATTTTACACGGAATTTCGTTTAAAAAACCTCTCTAAAGCCTGTATTAATCATGAAATGGACAATTATAGTACCTCCTTGACTTTATGTGATCCGAATACAAATTTTATACGAGATTAAGTTTTAAAAACATTTCTAAAGTCTGTATTAATCATAAACAGTACAGTTACAGTAGTTTCTTGGGTGGATGTGACGCTAATACAAATTTTACACAGGATTTCGTTTAAAAAACCTCTCTAAAGCCTGTATTAATCATGAAATGGACAATTATAGTGCCTCCTTGACTTTATGTGATCCTAATACAAATTTTATACGAGATTAAGTTTTAAAAACCTTTCTAAAGTCTGTATTAATCATAAACAGTACAGTTACAGTAGTTTCTTGGGTGGATGTGACGCTAATACACTTTTTACACGGGATTTCGTTTAAAAAACCTCTCTAAAGCCTGTATTAATCATGAAATGGACAATTATAATACCTCCTTGACTTTATGTGATCCTAATACAAATTTTATACGAGATTAAGTTTTAAAAACCTTTCTAAAGTCTGTATTAATCATAAACAGTACAGTTACAGTAGTTTCTTGGGTGCATGTGACCCTAATACAAATTTTACACGGGATTTCGTTTAAAAAACCTCTCTAAAGCCTGTATTAATCATGAAATGGACAATAATTATAGTGCTTCCTTGACTTTATGTGATCCTAATACAAATTTTATACGATATTAAGTTTTAAAAACCTTTCTAAAGTCTGTATTAATCATAAACAGTACAGTTACAGTAGTTTCTTGGGTGGATGTGACGCTAATACAAATTTTACACGGGATTTCGTTTAAAAAACCTCTCTAAAGCCTGTATTAATCATGAAATGGACAATAATTATAGTGCTTCCTTGACTTTATGTGATCCTAATACAAATTTTATACGATATTAAGTTTTAAAAACCTTTCTAAAGTCTGTATTAATCATAAACAGTACAGTTACAGTAGTTTCTTGGGTGGATGTGACGCTAATACAAATTTTACACGGGATTTCGTTTAAAAAACCTCTATAAAGCCTGTATTAATCATGAAATGGACAATTATAGTGCCTCCTTGACTTTATGTGATCCTAATACAAATTTTATACGAGATTAAGTTTTAAAAACCTTTCTAAAGTCTGTATTAATCATAAACAGTACAGTTACAGTAGTTTCTTGGGTGCATGTGACCCTAATGTCCCTAATACAAGTTTTACACGGGATTTCGTTTAAAAAAACCTCTCTAAAGCCTGTATTAATCATTAAATTTATATGCTCTATGTCATAGGACAATAAAATTATAGTACCTCCTTACATTTATGTGATCTTATTACAAATATTACATGGGATTATGATTTTAAAACCTCTGTATTAGTCTGAAATTGACAGTTATAGTCACTCCTTGAGTTTATGTGATCCTAATACACATTTTATACGGGGTTATGTTTGAAAAACCTCTCTAATACCTGTATTAATTATTCCTTGCGTTTATGTGATCCTAATACAAATTTTACACAGAATTGCGTTTTAAAGACTAGGTATATTAGACGTATACACTTTCTTGTGTTTATGTGGCCCTCTTATGAATGCTATACACAGGATTACGTTTTAAAAGCCGTTCCCAAGCCTATATTAATCAGAAATACCACATTTACGTCTCCGTGCGTTTACGTGATGCTCATACGAATTCTACACGGGATTACCTACGTTTAAAAACCCTCTTTAGGGCCTACTTTTTTGCTGTTTGTGATCCTAATACAAATTTTACTCGGAATTACGTTTTAAAAGCCTTTCCCAAGTTGCATTAATCATAAATAGTACAGTTACAGTACCTCCTTGCATTTATGTGATCTTAATACCTCCAACTCCATTTTTGGTACTGATACCAAAGAGAATATTACTCTTACCAGCTCCATCCAGGATTTTGGTTCTGCACATTCTGAAACTCTGGGTGACGTTTTTGGTTTTAAGACCGTTCCTTCTAGAGAGGAATGATGGGGAGACTCAGATGCGCTACAGTAACTTTATACTAGCCAGTATAGACAATGGGAGCGAGTCCGCCATCTTGTTGCCAAATTGGAATGGAGGTATATGGAATAGGTACTATGATCAAATATGGATTTTCTTAGGTTTTAAACAATGCTCATGTTCAAAATGTAACAATATACAATTTGGCAGCATCCATATTTGATCATAGTATGTATCTCCATTCAAATTTGGCAACAAGATGGCGGACTCCCTCCCATTGTCTATAGTCTATACTGTCTAGTATAAAGTTACTGTAAGATGCGCTCCGTAATAGCGCCATCTGTAGATGTGTATCGCTTAATTTCAGCCCGCCCTGGAATGTCTGATGGCAAGCTGGTTGGACACCGAGGAGGAAAGGTGCTAAAGTTCCTTGACGGAACCGGTTCATCGTCGTCTCAATATAGCTTTTTAACCACTTCACCATCAACCAATGTACTCAGTATAATCATTGTGTGAACTTAATGGTACAGATTAAGAAAATCACGTCTTGTTTATTATAAAATTATAACTAAAGTTAATCAATTTCTAATTGCCTAAAAGCGTTTTGGTCCTTTAATTCTATATTATTATTACTACTGCTGTTTGGCACTTCTTGGTTGGGTGCAGTGAAAAACGACCACCACGCCGCACCTTTTCTAACACGTTTCGATTCGTCCGCAACGAAATATTCCGTCTCCAAAAGCCACTTGGAATATTTATCACGTAACCTGAAGAGTTCCATGCTGAGCTCCTGGGATGAGGGAGCCTCTCCACCGAAATCCTTCGGAAATATTTCCTGGGGTATGCCTTCCGGAATACTTCCTAAATGGAGAGTTAGTTTACTGATCGTTTGTTTTTATTTGTGTCTTACCTCGATGGAATTTTACCAGTCCCATAAGCTCAGTGCGTATCATGGGCGTGACGAGTCTCATGATTTGTTTGATAAAGGCGGCTGTGTTGATGACGTGAATTGCTTTGAGGCGAGCTGGATGGCCGTCCTGTTGCCAAAAGTTTTCAATACCAACTTGAGCTTATGGTACTCACCTGTATGTATGCCATAAAGGCTCTTAAGGCAGGAAGGGTGATTCGTGTTAAATGTCCAAACTTAGCGTTCTTCATGTCGAAGATTACAATGTACCTGAAAGACGAGGGTTTAGATGGTGGTGCAAAATTGAACCTTGGTCTTTACCCTTTCGCTAAACCGTCCTCTGAGATAATGCAATCGTTAAACATCGAGAATCCTTTGAGCGCATCGCTAAAGATATACTCAGTTGATTCGCGTTCATTGACTAGATACATCATGACAGTGTAGCCATCTGGTGTCTTTTTTGGGAACTTGAATAGACTTCTACAAATATAAGTGTGTATGTGTCAAGTAGACAAATTTGTGTAAATTCTCAGTAAAACATGAACGTACTTCATAACATTTTAATGTTATCATCAGCGGTAAGTTGAAGCTTAATTTTTGAGCAATTTTACGAAATGAGTTCATTGCAGCAAAAAGCCGGCTCACAAATTTTGAGGAATGCGAATTCTTCCAGCATCTTGGAATCTATAGGATCATACTGCGACCACCATTTTGAGGTAAAAAAATTCCGCTCCAAATCTTTATCACCATCGAAAAGCAGTTGTCCAAAGGGTGTTATCGATGATGATAAATTGGTAACCAAAAACTCTACGTCTACATCGAAAACCAGTTGTCAGAGGAAGAAGGAACCGGTCATGATTAAAATAAGCGTTAGTAGTCGCAAATATGGTACTTTACAGAGATTTTTTGACAAATTTAAATTTTGGAAGAACACCTCTGCGAGCGATGATGATGAAACCGCCACCAAAAATTCTACGTATCTAAGCAAGAGGGACATATACGACAGCGACCGAAAGGAATCCATGACAGAGAAAATAGAAATTCTCAAACAACTGTTGAAAGCTGAGAAACTCAAAACAATTGTTCCATCGGAAGCGGTCCAGCCTCAAACGGAGGCAAAGACGTTAGGAATAGGAACGGAGTTTTTCAACGCGGGGTTAAAGAATATCAAAAGAGAAAAGTCATCGATCTTCGCTATAAAAAAAGGAAACCAAGTCTGTCGCACGTGTGGTGGGCGACACTGGCTAAGTAACAAAAACAATCAATATTTCAAGAAACTGGCTACGGAACCCAAAACTTCTCCAAGCGATAACTTGGAAAATGTTAATATCGACTCTCCGAGCCTACGATGGAAGGTTAATGCGAAAAATGAGGACGTGTACAAGTTTGGTAAGTTGGTTCCTGTACGCAATCCATGTACGAATTCTAACCCGATTAAAACACCGTCGAACCTAACGAATCAAGTGGAGGATGAAATGGTACGCTTCCAAAACGATCAGCAAGGCGAGAACTTCGTCATGTTGTCCAAGAAGGAAATGCCCGAAGAAGTAATCCCACCGCCACAACCTTCCCTATCGAGCATCACTCAACCGAAGGTAAAAAAGGAAGTCGAAAAATCGCGAATGATTCTAAAGCTATCACCGAACGTCGAATTTTACGAAATGAAACGGTCCGAAAGGTCACTCCAGGAATTCGCGAGGCCCAAACTTGTACAGACGAGATCGCGCATCACCCACCTATCCAAATTTCCATTCCACTGCGATAGTTCGTGCAAGCGAACGGCCGACACGACCGCGAAGGAGACGACACATCGAGAAGGTGACTACAGGAAGATGCATACGAAAGTTGGTGACCTTTCCGAATCGTCCATGAAGAGAAAGGAGGAGGAACAAGCGGATCAGATCGATGAGAAGAAAACTGGTACGTGCCTTATTACTGACGGAGACATCATTGCCGATAAAAATTATAGGGCCATCGCTAAGCGGAAAGCAGCTAGTGTACAGGCAATTGGGCATCGACAAGTATAAAAAATGTCAAAATTTTATTGAGGGTGGAAAAATTATAGCTAACAGTCTACGTAACATGTGGGCCAATAGAAAAAGGTGAAAACTTACGCTAGTTTCGATGTAAACTCCATACTATCTGAGTATACGTTTCGGTCACCGAAGATACTTGGTGTATTCGCTCTTATTGTAAAATACGTTTCGATCGCATTTTTTGTCTTTTCGTGTTGGTAGTAGCAGGCGTGGAGGAACAGATATATGTAATCGTCTGATATGTAAGGGAGATGAGGTTCACCATCCATCCTGTAATTAAGAAAATATTTAAGTTACAAATTAATTTAACTTGAAACTTTGTTTTCAGTTGATTAATATACCAATAGCACAGTAGCACAAAATAGCACAAAATTGTGATTTCAGATATTACTTAGATTGTCTTGCCGAAAATCCGTATACACCTCCTTCAGTTCCTATGATCCTAATACAAATTCTACTTTCGACGGGCCTCTCGTTACTAAACAAAAACGGTTCAGTGTCGATACCTCTGTGCTTATACGCGTTCTGACTAAACCATTAAACCTACTCATTACTAAACGAAAACGATTTGGTTGCAATACCTCTTCGTGTTTATGTTTTCTTATAGAAATTTTGCTTAGGATGAAGCTTTGAAAGCTACGCGAAAGTTTGCGTTACACAATTTAATATTCATGTGATCCTAATACAAGTTTTACTCTGAAGGGACTTTCAAAACCTCAATACTGCACTGAAACGATTTAGTTACAAGTTACAATACCTCCTCGTGTTTATGTGATCCTAATACAAATTTCACTTTAGATTAAACTTTGAAACCTATTCTATGATTGTAATAAATGACAAATGATTTCTTGGGTTTTTGTCATTCAAATACAAATTTTACTTGTAACGAACGACAACAACTAAGTTCATCCAGGAGCTTATGTGCAACAATACGAATTTTGCCCTTCAAGAAAATCTAATCAAATTCTGTACTACACGAAAACGATTTAGTTAGAATACCTCTTTACGTTCATGTGATCCTAACAGAAATATTGTTCAGGGCGAAACTTTAATAGCTACTCGAAGACTTGTATTGCGTACGAACAATTTAATGATGACACCTTCCTTGAGTTCATACCTATGTGATCCTAATACAAATTTTACTCTTTACTCTTTAAAACCTTCTCATTACTAAACGAAAACGATTCAGTGTCGATACTTCCGTGCCTATACCATGATCCAATTACAAATTTCATTCTAACTGAACCTATAAAACCGTCTTAAGAGATTCAGTTCTTGCGATTATGTGATCCAAACACAAATTTTGTTCTGAGTGCTCCTATAAAACCATCTCAATACTAAATGAAAGAGATATAGTTCTTGCGATTATGGGATCCTAATACAAATTTTGTTCTCGGTGAACTTCTCAATAATAAACGAAAACTATTTAGTTAGAATCTTGCGCTTTTGTGATCCTAATATAAGTTTTCGTCTGGGACGAACCCTTAAAACCTCATTACTAAACGAAAACGATTTAGTTACAATACCTCCTTGTGTTTATGTTTTTTTAATACAAATTTTGCTCCGCGTAAAGCTTTGAAAACGTCTCTTAAGTTTGTGTTGCACAGAAACAATTTAATGACACACCTCCATGCGTTCATGTGATCCTAATAAAAATTTTACTCTGAATGGACTTTCAAAACCTCAATACTACACAAAAACGATTTAGTTGATACCTCCTTGGGTTTATGCGATTCTAATGAAAATTTGACTGGTTTTCTATATGTATAGGTACGGAGGATGTAAAAAACATGGTAGGAAGCATACCTCCTTGGGTTTATGCGATTCTAATGAAAATTTGACTGGTTTTCTATATGTATAGGTACGGAGGATGTAAAAAACATGGTAGGAAGCGGTCATAATGTCCTCAATGTTCAAGTTCGAAAAATTTATCCCATACTCACACGTGTTGCATAATCTCTGTTTTAGAAATACTCATTCTACCTTTCTGTTGAGATATTTCCAAATGGTCCTTCGAGTCAGATGGGAAATGAGCCTACTAGCTTAGCAAGAAATTTTACTGTCCATCCTCCAAAGTAGGTCAATTGTGTTTAGCTCATCATTTCCATAAATAATAATTATCATATCAACTTACGCAATATATTATAAACATTATTGAAGTGGTACAAGGTCAATTTTAGTTGGAACAAACCAAAAGGAGAAAATATTCAAAAATCCATAAAGAGAAACTACTTTCATTTCTTATTAACATTAGCTACTAACTAAACGTAACAGTTATTCATATTTTTAATAAAGACAATCAATTATAAAATAATGGCACTTACCACAACCTGATCTCCTTTAAATCCTCCTCTTTATCAAGGGGTAGTTCTTTTAACCCATTCATAAATGGGTGACTTAATGTAGGTATAATTTTTCGATTCATTTTGGCACTTAAATGAGCATTTCTTCTTCTTCACTACAAGATCACAGCCGGACTATGAAAGTTTAGAAAATATGTAGTATAACATACATTTTTGTAATAATTGGGAAGTGAGTGAATGAAGAAAGTTAATTAGTGGAGGGGATTAGAAGAATGCTTTCCTTGCAAAATGATTCCTAGACTTGTTATCAGCTTATTTACCCAATCAGCTGAAATGAACTACTTATGCGATTCGCATTCGTAATCAAGAAAGTTTCGTGTTAATCAAAATTTCTGCAATACTTATACCAAAGGAGAAAGTTAAATCGCCATTTGGTTGATTGATAAAGTTATATGTGCGCAACTTGTTTTTAAAATGATATAACCGCAAGTAGGTTAAATGCACGAAATTATAACCTAATATTTTTATGATATCGGCCATTTTAGTCGGTTAGTAGGTCAAATGTTCTCCAATTAAATTTAAAATTTACGTGTTACGCAATTGCTTTTAAATCGTGTAGAAAGTGAATTTTTTTAAAAGATTTCTTTTTTTGGGAAAAGTAATTAATCTAATAGCAATATCTTCATATCCGTTTCGCTTTATTGTGTTCTCACTTTTACGTAAACATCTGCAGAGCGCGTGTTAACCAATTATAAATCCATGTTTCTTCTTTTTCTTACGCATATGTAAGTGATTGGCTTGTCTTCTTCTAATAGTAATCAAAATTTGAAATAAAGGCGAATTTTGTGCAAGAATTTGTCCAAAACTCCAAAAATGTGTTTAAATTGTCCACGGGCGGCTTATGAAGAAGAAAATGGAGTTAGCATCAGTCCCCAATTTTCGAAGAACCATTTTGGGTTCAGCGAGATCCCAAAGAAAATTGCACTGTTAGTTTGATGTTAACGGCGCTTATGAAGAAGAAAATGGAGTTAGTCAACATGATGAGGTCCGGTATCACAAAGGGATTAATAGTTTAAGAAAATAAAACTTCCAACCTTCCCTTGATATAAGCGGGACCCAAAGAAAATTGCACTACCTCTACACTTTTATGTCCTGATGGCAATCTGATCCCGATAGGTACAGAAAAAAAGGCAAGATAAAGAAACACAATTGAAGTACGATATTTGTTTGATTATCGCTGAGCGTCCACTTTTAGGGCAGACCCAATGCACTATGTTTGGCATTCCCCAAAGCAGAAAGCGGCCTGAATTTCTTTCGTCACAATCTGTTTTGTGCTTAGAATTATGGAGAGAAATATTTTGTTGGTAAAATTCGCCATTTAGCCGATATAAAATTTTGGTCCTTCGAGCAGGACTGAAAGTTTCTGCCGTAACAACTTATGAATAATCTCAATCAGCGTACGAAATGGGAACGTATCTGAAGGAAATAGTCGTTTTTATCGAAATTTCAACAATTTATTAACGAGCTAAATCACGCAAGACAATCAATACCATATCCGTTCCAGTTCAGATAAGGTCAAACTTTATTAGAGAAAAAAACCTTAATGAGATTATCCCGATTCCGGTACAGTTGGTTAGAAGAAAGCAATGAATCGTAACGAAAATGCGGTGGTGAAATACGGTTTTACATATCGGCAGTATGTCGAAGATAATTCGGTGAATGAAGAAGATGTTACACATGTCCGTAACTGGTGTGAAACCCAGTCACTCCCGTTGTTATCTGAGGAGCAAACGATTCTTTTTCTACTGTCTTGTAATAACGATGTGGCGTTAACGAAACGTACAATAGAAATTGCGTTTGAAATCAAGAGAAATTCACCCGAGATCTTTGATAACAGGAAGATGAGCGGAGATGATATTCAGAGGGTTTTACGCATTTGGTAAGTATCCCTAGTGGGATTACCATGGTAATTGGTGGGTTTCGTAGTGAGTTTTGCACGGTTCCGCAGAAGACCAGTGATGGTTCTACCGTTTTGATTTTCAAGGCGAAACGTCAAGAAGGCGATCATGTTAAATGGAGCATGCGTGGACTCCTCAAGCTCATATGTATGCTACTGGAAGTGGCAATGTTCGCGAGTCCCAAGTGTGAGTTTGTCATCGTTTTCGACGTCCAGCATGTAAGCAACCAGAACTACCATGACTATAAACAGAAACGTTGTTGAAGGTCACCATGAAGCATATGGCGCGCATCAAGCCTAAAGTGGTCAAAATCTTCATCCATTATCTCCAAGAGGGGCTATCGGGTAAGCTTAAATCCATACACATTGTCAACATGATGGACATTTTAAACAAACTGCTAAAGATACTCCAGCCATTCATTAAGAAGGAGGTTTGGGAAATGGTAAGTGGAGCTTTCCAAGTTTCCTACGTGATAACGTTTTAAATTTAGACACATTTTCACTCTAGAAGATCAGACCTAAGCTCCTTTTACAAATGGGTTCCCAAGGAGTATCTTCCTGAAGACTTGGGAGGTTGTCATCCTCCCTTAAGTGTACTGAACGATGTCACGATTCACACGCTCACGTTCATGGAGGACTATCTCCAAAGTGAAGAAAATTTTAGGCACAGTATGGATGTTAAGAGTAATGATGGAGAAGAAGTTAAATAATTTTTTTTATTTTCTAAAATTTTTTGAAAATTCGCCATTTGTCTTCATTTAAAAATTCTCTTAGATCATTCAATAAGTGTTTTTACTAAAACCCTCCCATTCAATGGTTGAATACCAATGTCGTCGAACCGCCTCGCAAAATCAAAATTTTTAAGGCTATATCTAGAACGTAATTTGTGTTAGGATCGCACGCCTTTGCGACATTTGCAATTAAGTATTGTAACTAAATTTGTCCTGTGTAACGCAGACTTTTAAGTAGTTTTTAAAGCTCCATATTGTGCAAAATTAGTGTAATTGTGCCAGGATTACATGACGGATGGAGGTATGTGCTAAATTTCTCGTTTGTAATACCATCTTATTGATAATAATCAATGGTAATACCAAAGAACGTAATATTATGTTCTTTGGTAATACATATAGATACATTTAAGTAAGTTTAATGTCAATTTTGTCATTTTGTGCAAAATGGTACTGGGATAACATGTATGGAAAGAGATATTGTAACTAAATTACTTCTATGTAATACAGACTTTAAAATAGATTCTCAAAGAAAAGCCCACCTTGGATAAAATTCGTATGAGAATCGCATAAACGCAAGAAATCATTGTCACTAAATTGCTCTTGTGTAATATGGACTTTTAAGCGCTTTAAGAGTTCCATGATAAACAAAATTTGTATTAGGATCGCATGATTGCAGAGCTACTTTCTGTTCATTGTAACTCCACACATTTAAATGGCTGCAATTAAGCTTCTTGTTTATATTAATACAGACGTTTAAGTAGATGATTTTAATACTCCATCTTACAAAGAATTTATATTAATAGGATCACATGAACGCAAGGAGGTACCTACTGCAACTCGTTTACGTAAGTAGCTTTAATGTTCCATTTTGTGTAAAATAGTTGGTATTGGTACTGGGGATAACATGCACGCAAGGACGTATTTGTGTAGTTACAGACTTTAATGTAGCTTTAAAGCTCCTTCTTAAGTAAAAGTAGCAGGATCACATGAACGCTAGGAGGTGTCGTAACAAAGTTACTCCTGTTTAATACAGATTTTAAAGTAGCTTTTGAAACACATTTTTGAGCAAATTTTGTATCGGTACCACATGAACGCAAAAAACCGCAAAATTGCTTCTGTGCAATAAACACACATCACATGAACGTGAGAAGCTGCTGTAACTGAATTACCTCTGGATAATACAGATTTTAAACTATCTTTTAAAGCTTTTTCTTGAGCTAAATTTTATATCAGGGCCACATGAACGCAAGTAATCGCTATAATTAAATTACATCTGTGCTTTATAAATTCCTTGTTCCGCAAAATTTGTATCAGGGTGACAGGGTCTCATGAACGCAAGAAGAATTATTTTTGTGCAATATAGAACTTAAAGTAGCCGTTGAGCAAATTGTTATAACTAAATTGCTTCTGTGCAACACGCATCTTAGTAAAACTCTTTGTTGAGCAAAATTTGTATCCGGATCACATGAACACTAAATTACTTGCGTGTAATGCAGATTTTAAGAAAACTCTTTGTTGAGCAAAATTTATATCAGGATCACATGAACGCAAAAAAACTGCTAAATTGCTTCTGTGCAATAGGCACCTTGACGGAACTTTAAAAATTCCTTCTCAGCAAAATTTGAATCAGGGCCACATAAACGCAAGTAATCGCTGTAACTAAATTGCTTATGTGCAACACGCCTCTTGATGGGGCTTTACAATCTCTTTGTTCAGCAAAATTTGTGTCAGGGTCTCATGAACGGAAAAGCTATTGTACATTTGTGTAAGTAGCCGTTAAAGCTTTTTCTTGAGGAAAATTTATATCAGGATCACATAAACAAAAGCAATTGCTATAACTAAATTGCTTCTGTGCAACAAGCTGTGGTAATGCTTTTAAAACTCTTTGTTGAGCAAAATTTGTATCAGGATTACATGAACGTAAGAAGGTGTTGTAACTAAATTACTCTTGCGCAATACATACCTTAAATAAGTAGCTGTAAAGGCTTTGTCTTGAGCAAATTTCTATCACGGTCTCATTCACGCAAGAAGGTGTTATAACTAAATTATTTTTGTGTAATACAGAAGTTAAAGTAGCCGTTAAAACTCTTTCTTGAGCAAAACGTGAACCACATAAATGCCAGCGATCGCTATAACTAAATTGCTTTTGTAGTACAACACGCACCAAAGCTTTTCAAATTCTTTGTTGGGCAAAATTTGTATCAGGATCACATGAACGTAAGAAGGTGTTGTACCTAAATTACTGTTGTGTAATACATATCTAAAGTAGCTGTTAAGGCTTTTTTTTGAGCAAAATTTGTATCAGGACCATATAAACGCAAGCAATCACTATCTATAACTAAATTTCTTCTGTGGAATGTGAAAAAGTTTTAGACACACAATGTATTTTAAGGGTAATAATGGAGAGGTAGTTAAATCAATTTATTCACTGTCTCACATTCTTAACCCACAACTCATTAGTTTCATAATACGCTTTCATATCCGCCATTTTCTTGACCGTAAGCTTCTGTAAATCTCCGATGGATGGCAACTCTCCTCCCAGATCACTTGGAAGAGACTTTTTAGGTACGTACCTCTCGTAAAATTCCCCCCAATTCATACCCTTGTGATGGTATATCATCTACTAACGTTACCAAATAGAGGCAAATAACTCAGTTACTTATACGTACTACCTCTTTCATAAACTTTCTATTCAAAAATGGCTGGATCATTTGCATCATTTTACATACCAGATAAGATGTGTTGAGAACGTGAACTCTTCTCATCCTAACGGGCGATGCCTGCTGAAAGTAATTGGCGATGACCCTCATTAGGCTTGGGTGAAAGACTTTAGCTACAACGCCCAAACTTCACTGAAAGCAACACAATCAAATTTTTCCTCGGTGGAACGAGTGAGCCGACCTCATTGGCGTCGATGATTAGGTCTAAACCTTTGGGAGGACCGTCGTAGATGACAGCTTCCGTGACCATCAAGATCAGTTTGATCGTCGTCCTAAGATTCCAATTTGGCGAGTCGCTCTTAAAACTGTAGAAAATAAAAACGTGCCCATCTTCGTCCCTCCACTCACAGATGTTCCTGAAAACTGACTGAACGAGATTCTATCGGCTTAGTTCTACTTACACGGATTGTAAAGCACTCTGTATATCGTCAGCGCCCAAACTCCTATTGGAGAAGAGTTGAGGTGAACTGCTCCTGATATGATAAAACATCTTAATCGTTCTCTGAGTGAACTCTATATCCTCCTCGCAGGATGCCAAAAAGAGAACTATTTGTTCATCACTAAGATGAGGTATTTTAGTACCATTTAGCCAATCTTTGATGGTACCAATAGCGATCGCATCGGCAGTACCATCAGCTATCAACTGTTCAGCTTTGAAACCAAACTGCATGTCTTTATAATTCATATTCCGGATGTCTACTATTTGTAAATCTAACCTATTATCTGTTCACCCAACAGATATAGTAGGTAAAGCTCCTCCCAATAAATTTTTACCAATGTAAGCAGCGACCAGTTTTACACCAGCAAAATTATAGATAGGTACGTTACAGATGTCAAATTCATTTACGCCAACTACAACAATTGAAATCAATTAATTGCTTATGTTACTGGTTTCGAAAATTTGACCAATAAAAAAGTTGCATTTAAATGTGGCGGTAATTTTTGAGGAGGGGTTCACTATATCTGTTGGGTGAACAGATTATAGGGCCGCTGATAAAGATTATTTTTACATTTTTAAATGATTATATTCGCAAAAAACGCCGATCATATCGTCAACAGTTTCGCCATATTATTTATTTATTACAGTAATGTTATCACTTCTATTACGGGTCATAAAACAGCTCAACATCAATTTTTACCCAGTCTTAATTACATCCTAATCGTTAAAATGTAAACCCTCTTTCATCTCTCATTTGGACGAAAATGAAAAATGAGCCAAAAACTGTTGACGGCTTGGAAAGTCCATGATCTTCTCCAGCTACTGTTAGAAATGATAACCGGCTGCGTTGATTGAAATATTAGTATTTCAATCAACGCCGGCTGCTTTTCTCTTCTTCAAAAAGTTGAAGACGATATCATCTTCCACGTCGGTCGTTTTCTTCTTTTGGAACTCAACCAGTACGAATTTCCCTTCACGACGATAATAGGTGTCCAAAAAGTTACCTTTAACTAATGGAGACGACTTGAAGGTACGTAAGGAGATGAAAGGGATCAAGGGATCACATAAAGGCGTAGAATTTTTGTTGTACAGGCTAGCTTTTGGAGCTTCATACAATTTATTTATGTGCAATAGTAGGAACTTTGCAGTAACTTTGATAGCTGCACTGATCAAGGTGTATAATAGGATCACATAATCGCAAGAAGGTGTCTAAAATAGGCTACACTACAACTCAGCTTTTAAAGGCGAAGGGCAAACGAAACTAAATTGTTTTTGTGTAATACAGGTTAGGGATAGCTTTTTCAAGTTTCTACCTATTAGGATAACATGAACACAAAGAGGTCTCGAAACCAAATAGTTATTGTATAATACAGAAATTGTAGTAGGGTACAATACTTCGAGCAACATTTGCATTACGAAGAGAATTAGGTACATAATGCGAGGAGGTATCGAACTTAATTTTTTTAATTGTAATACAGTCTATTGAGTAACTTTTAGAAAATGCTACCAGGGATATTTGTTAGAATTACATAAGATTCATTAGGTTAATATGTCTAATAGACGCTGCAGAGTAACTTTTAAAGAGTAGTAGGTACGACAAAAATTTGTATTAGGAACACATAAACGGAAAGAGATAACAAAACTAAATTTTTTTGATATAGGTAGATACCAAATACACAGTAAAGTAGTTCTTAAGGGTTTGTAGGCACATATTTCTTATTAAGACTACATAAACGCAAAGAGATTTCGCTGTAGAGTATCTTTTGAAAGTTACAACGAGCAAAATTTGTTAGGATTACGTAAACGCAAGAAAGTTTCGAAATTCAATTGGTTATATGCAATACAGGTTATAGGGTAGCTTTCCGGGAGTCACATAAACGTAAGGAGGTTTCGATATTCAATTGTTTATCTATAACAACCTAGAACGTGTATATGTTACATACACAAAGAACCAAAACCATTGTATTTATACACTTATAAACCTTTTGCGAGCGATGTTTGTGTTAAGCTTACATGAACGGAAGAAGGTCTCGATACTCAATCGTTTCCTTTTAATATCTACAGAGTTTAAAGTATAGTTCAATTGTTGTATTAGGATTACATGAACGCAAGGAGGGTAGCGTGAATTTTTTGTTATGTAATGCTGGCGTTAGTATAACCAAATAGTACAGGGGTTTTTTTGGGAGCTTTAGTTAGACGTTTCTGGGAAAGTTATATAGGTAGGTTGCTGAAAATGTGTACTTGGGGGTTACTCTGAAAGCCGAATCGATGTAAAATATTTTCAAAATGGCAGCACTTCCGGAAATGCCGGAAGTAGCTACCAACTTCGTTATTTTAAATAGCAACCCCTATTTTTTATTGCATTTTTGGATTCTACGTGAAATTTCATAACCTTTGATACCAACATGTCAATATCTACAAGTTATGGTTTTTAAGTTATTTTCATTTATTTAAAAAAAAAAGCGGATGCAGACGGTACTTTAAGAATTCATTACTTGAAAACGGTTGTGGCTATGGCAACCGAGTTTTCACCAGCGCTTAAAGAAAGAATAGGGCTTTCTTTTGGTGTACTTAAAAAAAGTTATGTTGCGTACGACGTCACCTATGAGGCTCCAAATTTAAGAAAATTCAAAGACTGAAAACTCAGATTTTTTAAATGAAATGACCGTTTTCTTACTATTGCATTTGATAGAGAATAAAAATGGGCACGTTTTGGTATTACATGTTCCTATCCCTATCTTTAATAGTTTCTGACTTATTCTCATTTCATCGCATTGATACCATTTTTTTCGAATTTTTTGTAGTAGTCGACCATGACATGGACCATGGCAATCGAATTTTGAACAAATCAAGTGATACTAAACCGTCACCTGTAATGGGTTAACATAAGTTTTTCAATAATCGAAAAAAATGAAAAATGGCTCGCAATGGTTTTACATATTAAGATTTTTGGAATCTAATTGTTATTTATGGTGAAATGAACAGAATCGCCTCACATGCCTGTCATTGCGTTCATTGAGAGATATCCAGAAAGACCGCGTCCTAGTGAACGTACCATCCGAACACTGATGGAATGAAATTGTTTGAATTTTGGAAGCTTTGTACCACCTTACCTACAGTAAGAGTTTTACGAATAGCTAATGTTAAGGAACCAGGAATATTGGAATATTTTTTGAGAAACATTACTTGGTCAGACGAGGCCAAATTTAATCGCCATAATTCGTATTGCTGGTGCCATTAAAATACTTGTTTGAATGGAGATGTATTTCAAGAGTGCTGGAGTTTTATTGTACTTTGTGCGTTTAAAAATAACAATATTTTGTGTTTCCACATTTATCCAGAAAATTTGAATGCAGAACGTTATTTGGAAATTTTACGCAATATTGTTGTTACTGCAACAGAAGAGCTACCTCTGCAAGAATATGCTCAATACTGAATCACAAGACATACAATACTCCACGGGCATATGACACTACGCCGAATGCCCACAACGCCGACACGTTTTTTTGATGGTCCATATCGCCGACTAGGGACACTACGCCGACGGACACTACGCCGACAGTGCCCACATCGTCGACAAATGTACAAGGGACACAACGCCGACCATGCCCACATCGCCGACGGACACTACGCCGACAGTGCCCACATCGTCGACAAATGTACAAGGGACACAACGCCGACCATGCCCACATCGCCGACGGACACTACGCCGACAGTGCCCACATCGTCGACAAATGTACAAGGGACACAACGCCGACCATGCCCATATCGCCGACGGACACTACGCCGACAGTGCCCACATCGTCGACAAATGTACAAGGGACACAACGCCGACCATGCCCACATCGCCGACGGACACTACGCCGACAGTGGCCACATCGATCGTCGACAAGTGTACAAGGGACACTTCGCCGAATTTTTCTCTGTGGACACAACGCCGGCAATTTTAATTGCAATTACCTAACGTAATATCATTATTTTTAAACTTATTTGCGTAATTAAATGTTGCACTTGACTATGAAAAAGTATCAATTGAAAAAAAATATACTAAACCTGCAAATATCCTAGGCGCTTTAGTGGCAATCAACGTTTAAGTTTTGCCTTTTGCATTCTGCAATTAAAATAAAAATTCGGCGAAGTGTCCCTTGTATACTTGTCGACGATGTGGGCACTGTCGGCGTAGTGTCCGTCGGCGATATGGGCATGGTCGGCGTTGTGTCCCTTGTACACTTGTCGACGATGTGGGCACAGTCGGTGTAGTGTCCGTCGACGTAGTGTCCCTAGTCGGCGATATGGGCCATCAAAAAATCGTGTCGGCGTTGTGGGCATTCGGCGTAGTGTCCCGGCCCCCTCCACACGAGAACATTTACGAAAAAGAGTTTGTGTTTGGAACATGAAGGCGCTCATTTTGAGCATGTGTTGAAAAAGACAAGGTTTTAAATTGATTTGAAACTAACAGGTGACGGATTGATTGGTTTAAAATTCGTTTGCCATAAGGTCATGGCCAACTACTAAAAAATCCGAAAAAAATGGTATCACTGCAATGAAATGAGAATAAGTCAGAAACTATTAAAGATAGGGATAGGAACATGTAATACCAAAATATGCTCATTTTGATTCTCTATCAAATGCAATAGTAAGAAAATGGTCATTTCATTTAAAAAATCTGAGTTTTCAGTCTTTGAATTTTCTTAAATTTGGAGCCTCATAGGTGACCTCGTACGCAACATAACTTTTTTTCAGTACACCAAAAGAAAGCCCTATTCTTCCTATATGCGCTGGTGAAAACTCGGTTGCCATAGCTACAACCGTTTTCAAGTAATGAATTCTTAAAGTACCGTCTGCATCTGCCATTTTGTTTAAATAAATGGAAATAACTTAAAAACTATAACTTGTAGATATTGACATTTTGGTATCAAAGGTTATGAAATTTCACGTAGAATCCAAAAATGCAATAAAAAATAGGGGTTGCTATTTAAAATAACGAAGTTGGTAGCTACTTCCGGCATTTCCGGAAGTGCTGCCGTTTTGAAAATATTTTATATCGATTCGGCTTTTTGAGTAACCCCTAAGTACAAATTTTCAAAAATCTACCTATAAAACTTTCCTAGAAACGTCTAACTAAAGCTTCCAAAAAAACACCCTGTATATAATATACTCGTTGGTATAACATTTAAAACTTCACACTGAGGAAAATTAATATTAGAATTACATAAAGTGAAGGAGATATCGAAGCTAAAATCTTTTATGTGTTGTGCAAGCTGGACATAAAGGTTTCTGTAGGGAATATGTCTATTAGGATTAGATCAACGCAAGCAGGTATCCAACATACATTGTTATGTGTATTATAGACTAGGGCGTATACAGCAGATTTTAAAACTGCATGAGTAAAATTTGTGTTAGGAACATCTTCTGTGTAGTAGGACCACAGGAGTGGAAGCAGGTAATAAATCTATGTATTATTTCCATATACAGGGTGAGTCACTTAACCTGGAATTTGAAATATCTCGAAAAATACGCATTGTATAAAAAATGTGCCGAATCAAAACTTGAATATCTTCGAGGGGGAAATTCGTTAGTAATAAATTACACCCTCACCCCCACCCCCTGTGGGCGGGGCGGGGGGCAAATTTGATATTTTAAATAGGAACCCCTATTTTTTATCGCAGATTCGGATTTTACGTCGAAAGTTACGTACGATTTGTCCGAAACATTTTTTCCGATTCGCGACAGAGGGCGCTGCAATCGCAAGAAATGTGAGTACCGCAATTGGTTTGGGCGTTACTTTGGAGCTAAAATGGCCGCTGCATATTATGGTTGTCTTGTCAGGGATCAGCTGTTGTCAGTTGTCAGCTGTCAGTTGTAATAATTTTTCTATCACACCAATACCTTTTCTTCAATTCAAATTTCCCGCCCTTTTCTGGAGTCAAAATGGCGTCAATTGCGATACTCTAAGAAATGGAGCAGAAGTCAAAAACCAACGAGTTTTCCAATGCACGTCACAACATTTATGACGTCATTTTACTACAATGTTGACAGACATTCTTTGTACTATTGGAACTATCCATTGACAGTGTAATTTAGGACAGAAAAGTAAGCACATTCGAAAAATCGGAATATATAAATCAATGAGTAAAAAGAAACAGGAGGTAAGGTATGCATGGTGGGGGAACACAAATTGTTCGACGGAAACGGCCATTTGCAGAAGCCACTTTTCAATGACATGAAGTTGTCGTTTTGTTGTGTGTGAAGTTGTAACATTTTTTGTTGAGGTTACGTATTGTTTTATGACATTTTGAACAACTTTTTACCACAGTATATTCGTCTTGACGTATACTGTGTTATTACGTTAGTTATTATGGTTAGTTGTAGTGCATGTGGTGTGTCCCATAAAGCAAGGCAGAGAGGAGTAACATTTCATCGGTAAGTGTTTGATTAATTCTTGCACGTAGTTGCAACTATTAGGACTATAATGATAATGGAAGAGATTATCACAGGAGTATGAGAATGTTATTTTCCTCTGAGGTGTGCACACATTTATTTTTTTTATTGGTGTCCTATTTTAGCCTATTAAACCAAGGCCCAGTGTGTTTAAATCGCGTTTTCTAAAACGCGCGTGTTTTTAAGTTGCCATGCTAACATCACCAATTTGAAAAACCTGAATTCTATTGGTTATTGATCTGACAGGAGTACTTTATTACGTCAAATAAAATGACAGATTGCAAATTAACTTCCGTTTTTCTCATTTCCATGACAACGAAAGGTATACTGATTGCACCATTTGCACAAGCCATTTCACCATTTCCGTCTAAAAAATTATTTATATACATTACCTCCTCTTTCTTTTTACTCATTGATATAAATGTACGTAAACAACGAAAGCAGAACAATAATATAACCTTAAATTTACAACGCGAATATTAAACAAAGAGTTTGGCATCGTTGGTTTTCAGTACCAACACTAACATTGAAAAATTACTTTTTTTAACCATGAATAACGTACCTGATTACGATTATTATTTTGGTATGTCATTTTATTTCGTTAATGACGTGCATTGGCGAACTCGTTGTAATACCTATAAACACGTATTTAGTAAGATTCGACAGACGAACGCTTGTGGCTTGTGTCTAGGTTGTTCAAGTTCAAGGTCACCATTTCGAGCATTGACTAGATTAGTGAGGGGCAAGTAGAGTCACGTTAATCAAGCACTCTAGATGCAACATAAAACTATTACGTCCTCGTCGTTGTTCCTGGGTTACGTTAAAAACAATTTATTCACCAAACACCCCCCACACACACCTGCAAGAGAGGGGAGGGCAATCCTACCATCATTAAATAACCTGTCGAATCTTACTTACGCGTTTATCTGTTTTTTGAATTCTGCCCCATTTATTGCGATTACAGCGCCCTCTGTCGCGAATCAAAAAAATGTTTCGGACAAATGCGTACGTAACTTTCGACGTAAAATCCGAATCTGCGATAAAAATAGGGGTTCCTATTTAAGATTTCAAATTTGCCCCCCGCCCCGCCCACAGGGGGAGGGGGTGAGGGCGTAATTTATTACTAACGAATTTCCCCCTCGAAGATATTCAAGTTTTGATTCGGCACATTTTTTATACAATGCGTATTTTTCGAGATATTTCAAATTCCAGGTTAAATGACTCACCCGGTATAATACAGGCTGTAAGAGTCATTTTTAAAGGGTTTTGCAAACAATTTTTGTATTAAGATTACATAAACGCATAAATTTTTTATGTGCAAGTGTAATACAGGCTATAAAGAAGCCTTTGAATGTTTCTCCGAGCAAAGACGATAGTTTTTGCCTGTTTTTCGGTTGAGTTATCACTTATAATTGCACAAGAGGTTTGTATTTTACCGAGTAAATTTAGGTTGTTTAATAAGAATCTGTTGCCTAGCAATTAGACGAGAAAAACTGTCAACCAATAAAAATGCGACACCGAAGGTGGAGCATTTTTAGGTTGACAGTTTTTCGAGTCAAATTGCTAAAGGAAACAGATTAGAATTTAAACAACACAAATTTACTTGGTATAAATACAAATCTCGAGTGTAATTCGGCAGGACAATTTAACGAACAAGAAATTTAGAAATCCGTTCGTAACTTTACCAAATGGACTCATTCTTAAAGTAACACAAACATCATGCAATAAATTATTCGCAAATGTCAAACTATGTATTTATACGGCGGGTACGGATACTGCGATAGTTGATTAGAATTTGAAAGTGAAAAAACCACTAGTGTAATTGTCAGTGTAATTCGTTCCTAATTGGTCGAATGATTCAAAATTGTACAAACTAATTGGTTGAAATTTTCTGAGTGGAATTGTCGCCAATATTACAACGCACTTAGCCGATAACGAAACATATCATTTACATACATCAATGATAAGCGTGTGTGTTATCCTGTTATCTACATTTAAACTGTGATACGAAATAATAAATCTAAGCATCTAAAGGAAGATTTTAGTGAATTAGTAGGTAGGTAAGCACGTGCAATACCTATGGCTTCTGAAGACATAGCACTTGGATTTACAGCGAAACAAGTGCTAGATGAAGGAATTATCGACGTGAATCATATCAATACCATTAAAAATTGGTTGACGAGTACTGAATTTCCTACTTTAAATGATGAACAAATAATCCTGTTCCTCGTATCTTGCGATCATGATATTGAGTTCACCCAAGAGACGATTAAGGCTTATTATCAAATCAGGTCTAGTTCACCAGAGCTGTTCACCAATAGAAGAGTGCTTGGTGATGACATACAGAGTGCCTTGCGAGCCGGGTAAGTGGTACTAACTTAAAAACTCTAACCACCCAATAATCTGCAGACGTATCTGCGCATGGCGCGATGAGGAGGGATGCATTTACGTCTATTATGGCTTCAAATGTGATTCCCGAACTTGGAATCTGGTTATGACAGCGAAACTAGCATTCATGGCGATTGAGGCGATCATATACGATTACCCTCCCAAAGGGTTTCATTTACTAATTGATACCGATCAGGTTAACATGCTCGCATTGGTAAAAGTGACATTTTGACACGGTTACTTTTCAGTTATCGCTCGCTATCGTATCCAAAGTGTTTCGTCCCGGTTTACTACACGCCATCTTCAAATATATTCAACGAGCAGCGCCTGTCAAATTAAGGACAATTCATGTCGTCAACTCTTCGCATTTGGCATGTAAAATGGTAAAAATGATGAGTCCATTTATGGACAAAAAACTTGTGGAACAGGCACGTATACCTATTCTTTGATTATATTTCTCTCTAACTATGAGTACCGATTTGTAGTTTGTTTTCTACTCCAAAAATGAGAATATGGAAGAACTTCACCGACGCTTACCTAAGAAGGTTCTTCCAAGGGATTTGGGAGGGGAGTTGCCTTCAATTGACGTTTTACAATATCGTTTAGTTCAGAAAATGGAAGATATGCAGACGTACTTCGAAACAGAAGAATTACATTCGAGAATTAATAAGATTTCCTTATAAGTTAGCGCTCAAAAGTAATTACTTATCCGTGCATCGGATTGAAAAGGAAATAGTAATGCACAATATGTTATGATTAAAAAACGATTCCAATTCCGTAATATTTAAAGACTTTTGTTTCCTGTCCTAACTAATAATTAAAGTCATCGTGTGCCAAAATAGAGCGATTCCATGATCGACTAACCATTTTTCCTACCGATATAATTGCGAGATTGCGGTAATAGATTGTTTAGAACCGGTACAGGGAGATCGGTAACGGAATTCGGTTTTTTCACAGTCCGTTTTCTGGTAGGCTCAATTTCTTAATTTTATCCAATACGAAATTTTACCACCTTCCTGTGAACAAGATTACACTTAATCTTCTGGCAAACTTGAATGACCTTTTCTTTGTATCGAATAAGCGACATCAATTTTTTCCGTTAAAGTGTCGACGCAATTTTCTGCTGCACGATACAAAATTTTGTTTTGAATTAAATTTAAAAAAAGAACCAAGAATGTATTGTCCCGCTTTAAGAGCGTTTGGGACAAGACAAAGAAGACGTTCATTTCATGGAACAAGTTTGCACCTAGAAAGTTGTCCTTGTTCATTACTTTCTGCTTACCTGATATTCAATGACAAAAGTTAAGACTAAGGACGCTTATGACAAACCGAAGATGAAATCTTAGAGCAAAGTTTACATAAAGAAAGAGAGGTTCTAAAACTAAATTATGTACATATAATACTAGCTTCTTTCTGTTTTTTGGTTGAATCGTGTCCAATTACAACGCATTTAGCCGATAACCAAATATATTATCAACATACATTCGAAATTAAAGTGCCCTCATGTCAATGGATGCTGATAAGCGTGTGATTGTGATATCTTCATTTATACCACGATGCAAAATAATATACCTAAGCGAGTAAAAAGAAGATAGTCATACAGTGAATAACTATTTTTATTTTTTATTCGTACTAGTAAAAACAAGTACCTAGTAACTATACGTGCAATGGCTCTTGCGCTTGGATTTACAGCGAAACAAGTGCTAGATGAAGGTATTATCGATTTGGATCCTATCAATACCATTAAAAATTGGTTGACGAGTACTGAGTTTCCTACTTTAAGTGATGAACAAATAATCCTCTTCCTCGTATCTTGCGATCACGATATTGAGTTCACTCAAGAGACGATTAAGGTTTATTATAAAATCAGGTCTAGTTCGCCAGAGCTGTTCACCAATAGAAGAGTGTCTGGTGATGGCATACAGAGTGCCTTGCGAGCCGGGTAAGTGGTACTAACCTAAAAAGTTTTATCTACCCAATAATCTGCAGACGTATCTGCGCATGGCGCGATGAGGAAGGATGCATTTACGTCTATTATGGCTTCAAATGTGATTCCCGAACTTGGAATCTGGTAATGACAGCGAAACTAGCATTCATGGCGATTGAGGCGATCATATACGATTATCCTCCCAAAGGGTTTCATTTACTAATTGATACCGATCAGGTTAACATACCCGCATTGGTAGAAGTGACATTTTGACACGGTTACTTTTCAGTTAGGGCTCGCTATCGTATCTAAATTCTTTCATCCCAGTTTACTACACGTCATCTTCAAATATATTCAACGAGCAGTGCCTGTCAGTTTAAGGGCAATTCATATCGTCAACTCTTCGTATCTGGCATGTAAAATGTTACAAATGATGAGTCCATTTCTGGACAAAAAACTTGTGGAACAAGCACGTATATTCTTTGATTATATTTCTCTCTAACTATGTGTACTGGTTTGTAGTTTGTCTTCTACCCCAAAAATGAGAACTTGGACGAACTTCATCGACGTTTACCTAAGAAGGCTCTTCCAAGCGATTTGGGAGGGGAGTTGCCTTCAATTGACGTTTTACAAGAGCGTTTGATTAAGAAAATGGAAGACATGCAAACGTACTACGAAACCGAAGAATTACATTGGAGAATTAACAATATCGCCTTATAAGTTAGCGCTTAAAAGTAATTACCTATCCGTGGATCGGATTGAAAAAGAAATATAAAATGTAGTAATATAAGACAACAATACGTTATAATGAAAACGAACATAATTCCGTAATATTTAAAGACTTTTCTTTCCTCTCCTAACTAATAAAGTTGCCTTAAAGTCGTCGAGTGCCAAAATAGAGCGTTTCCATTATCGACTAACCATTTTTCATACCGATTTTGCGGTAATAGATTATTTAGAACTGGTACAGGGAGATCGGTAACGGAATTCGGTTTTTTCACAGTCCATTTTCCGGTAGGCCCAATTTCTTAATTTTATTCAAAACGAAATTTGACAACCTTCTTGCAAAAACATGATTAAACTTAATTTTCTGGCAAACTTGAATGACCTTTTTTTGTATTGAATAAGAGATATTTCATCAATTATTTCCGTTAAAGTGTCGACGCAATTTTCTGCTGCACGATACAATATTTTGTTTTGAACTATATTTAAAAAAAGAACTAAGCATGTATTGTCCCGTTTGAGGCAAAACGAAGAAGACGTTCATTGAACAAGTTAGAACGTTGTCCTTGTTCAATTGTTCATTACTTTCTGCTCACCTGATATTCAATCACAAAACTTAAGACTAAGGACGCTTATGACAAACCGAAGATGAAATATTTGGGACGAATTGGAACCATAACATTGTTTGTCGAGAACCGGACGTCGCGTCGTAATACCTCTTTCACTTCATACGTCTCAGATTTTCGTGATGTATAACGAATAAGTGAGCATATGTTACCGGTCACTTGTGAACAGTACAAGATAAAGCACTGTGAACGAATTGTTTCTTTGGAGCAAAACTTGAAATTATACTGTCTACCGGTAAGACCTCTCTCGGGAAAGAGATGAAGATGTATTTGTGACGAATTAGGACTGAAAAATTATTGGACGAGTTCCTAGGATAAAAATATTGAGCATGGGAAGATACTCTACAGCCCGTATTACAAATAGAAAGCTTTCATGCCGCGTTTATGTGATCCTAATAGTTTTACACGTATCTATGAATGTTTCTACACTATTATTAGGCATTAAGCCAAGTTTTCAACCCTGCTCTAGCGTCAGTGTAACACATGCACAATTGAGTTTCGAAATTTGTCTGCGTTTATGTAATCCTAATACATATTATGTTGATCGTGCGAAATCCGATTGGCTACGCTATAGCCAGTATTACCTTTCCGTTCATGTAATCCCAATACAAATTGTGATCAAAGAATTTAATTACAATCCTTCAAAGAATTTATTATATCCTAATATTATAAATTTTGCTGAGCTTGGCCTTTAGAAATCAGTCTAACATCCGCATAATACATAAACAATTTAATTAGAACGCGTCATGGAATTTATGTTTACCTAATACAAATATTACCCTGCATCCTGCATGAGGTCTTAAAAGTCGATATTACACACAAAAATATAGGATACCTTCTATCGTTTATGCTATTCTAATATCAACCGTGTTCAGGTCGAAGTAACACTCACTAAAGTCGGTAGTTTCTCAGAACTGGCAGGCGTGTAATGAAAAGGGGCATACATAGATAGATGATGGAGAGCTGAAAAAATTTTGTATGAGGATCACATAAACATTTTTATGCGAATACAGGCTATAGAGTAAAATATCTATTACAGTTTATCCAGCGAATGTTTGCCGATGTATGAAATATACAACAATATACGTCCTCACAATTTAGGCTCTTATTACGCACCAAAAACAAAGATAGATGCTACAGTATTTGTTATGCGTATGTTGAAACCTCAAAATACGTTGATACCAATTTAGTTTGTGTGTAGAAGCATAAGTTAATTAGTATGTCTGAGCTTACGCTGTATGGATACCATTTCTATTTTGACTTCAGTAGTGTTACCACACCACTTCTGCCGAATAAATTGACATTTGTCATTATCATTCTTTGAAGTTTGATTTGTTTATATTTGTTCCTTGATTTTTTGTGTTAAATTTGTTGTTGACAAACTAATATATTTTGTGACAGGTCATGAAAGTAGTTGCTGATTTAATATTTTATCTTGATTCATACACTTTGGACGGCGGCCATATCTGCAAAGATTCGCTGGACAAACTGTAGGATTACATACAGGTACGGAGGTATCGAAATCAAGTGTGCAATACAAGTTAAGCTATAATATGTTCTAGAAGTTCCTATAAAGTTTGTATTAGGAGCACATAAACGTTAGGAGGTTTCGAAATTAAGCAATGCAGACTTTAAAGCATCATACTGAGCAGAAATTATGTTAGGGCTGTTGCAGAATAATAGATATTATCTTAAGTTTGTTAGATTAAAAACACACGCACGTTTTTTAGTTTATTATTTTTTACACAAGCAATTGTTACATACATAGTTACAACTCAGATAACTTGACCATAAATATTTTTGATGTAAAACTAAAGCATGTCACTAGATAATCCAACAAGGGCCACATAAAAGCAGGGATATAGTATCCGCTTTAGAGCTTTTGAAGTAGTTAAGAGCAAATACTTTACTATTTGTTAAGAGGAAGGAGCGAAACTAAACTGTTTATGTGCGAGCAGGTTTCTGCATGCATTTATGTGTATTAGGATTAGATCAACGCAAGCAGGTATCCAGCATACATTTTTATGTGCTAGGCTAGATTGCAGTGTTTTTGTAGGTATTAGGATCACATAGGTGGTAGATATAAGGCTCTTCTGTGTAATAGGATCACAGGAGTGGGAAGAGGTAGTAAATCTGTATTGTTTCCACATAATACAGTTTTTAAAGATTTGTGCAAACAATTTTTGTATTAGGATTACATAAACGTATCTATAAATTTGTTATGTGTACCTAATGCAGATTTTGAAGATTCCTCAGAGCAAAGTTTACATAAAGAAAGAAAGGTTCTAAAACTAAATTATGTATCTACACTACATAATATAATTTCTGTTTTTCGGTTGAATCGGGACCAATTACAACGCATTTAGCCGATAAGCAAATATATTAATCAACATGCACGAAATTAAAATGCCCTCATGTCAATAGATGCTGATAAGAGTGTGATTGCGATATCTACATTTATACCACGATACAAAATAATATACCTAAGCAAGTAAAAGAAGTCATACAGTGAATAACTATTTTCATTTTTTATTCGTACCAAAAACAAGAAGTAACTACGTGCAAATGGCTTATGAAGGCATAGTGCTTGGATTTACAGCGAAACAAGTGCTAGATGAAGGTATTATCGATTTGGATCATATCAATACCATTAAAAATTGGTTGACGAGTACGGAGTTTCCTACTTTAAGTGATGAACAAATAATCCTCTTCCTCGTATCTTGCGATCACGATATTGAGTTCACTCAAGAGACGATTAAGGTTTATTATAAAATCAGGCGTAGTTCGCCCGAGCTGTTCACCAATAGAAGAGTGCCTGGTGATGGCTTACAGAGTGCCTTGCGAGCCGGGTAAGTGGTACTAACCTAAAAAGTTTTATCTACCCAATAATCTGCAGGCGTATCTGCGCATGGCGCGATGAGGAAGGATGCATTTACCTTTATTATGGCTTCAAATGTGATTCCCGAACTTGGAATCTGGTAATGACAGCGAAACTAGCATTCATGGCGATTGAGGCGATCATATACGATTATCCTCCCAAAGGGTTTCATTTACTAATTGATACCGATCAGGTTAACATACCCGCATTGGTAGAAGTGACATTTTGACACGGTTACTTTTCAGTTAGGGCTCGCTATCGTATCTAAATTCTTTCATCCCAGTTTACTACACGTCATGTTCAAATACATTCAACGAGCAGCGCCTATCAAATTAAGGGCAATTCATGTCGTCAACTCTTCGCATCTGGCGTGTAAAATGTTACAAATGATAAGTCCATTTCTGGACAAGAAACTTGTGGAACAAGCACGTATACTCTTTGATTATATTTCCCTCTAACTATGAGTACCGGTTTGTAGTTTGTCTTCTACCCCAAAAATGAGAACTTGGAAAAACTTCACCGACGTTTACCTAAGAAGGCACTTCCAAGCGATTTGGAAGGGGAGTTGCCTTCAATTGACGTTTTACAAGAGCGTTTGATTAAGAAAATGGAAGACATGCAAACGTACTACGAAACCGAAGAATTACATTGGAGAATTAACAATATCGCCTTATAAGTTAGCGCTTAAAAGTAATTACCTATCCGTGAATCGGATTGAAAAAGAAATATAAAATGTAGTAATATAAGACAACAATACGTTATAATGAAAACGAACATAATTCCGTAATATTTAAAGACTTTTCTTTCCTCTCCTAACTAATAAAGTTGCCTTAAAGTCGTCGAGTGCCAAAATAGAGCGTTTCCATTATCGACTAACCATTTTTCATACCGATTTTGCGGTAATAGATTATTTAGAACTGGTACAGGGAGATCGGTAACGGAATTCGGTTTTTTCACAGTCCATTTTCCGGTAGGCCCAATTTCTTAATTTTATTCAAAACGAAATTTGACAACCTTCTTGCAAAAACATGATTAAGCTTAATTTTCTGGCAAACTTGAATGACCTTTTTTTGTATTGAATAAGAGATATTTCATCAATTATTTCCGTTAAAGTGTCGACGCAATTTTCTGCTGCACTATACAATATTTTGTTTTGAACTATATTTAAAAAAAGAACTAAGCATGTATTGTCCCGTTTGAGGCAAAACGAAGAAGACGTTCATTGAACAAGTTAGAACGTTGTCCTTGTTCAATTGTTCATTACTTTCTGCTCACCTGATATTCAATGACAAAACTTAAGACTAAGGACGCTTATGACAAACCGAAGATGAAATATTTGGGACGAATTGGAACCATAACATTGTTTGTCGAGAACCGGACATCGTAATACCTCTTTCACTTCATACGTCTCAGATTTTCGTGATGTATAACGAATAAGTGAGCACATGTTACCGGTCACTTGTGAACAGTACAAGATAAAGCACTGTGAACGAATTGTTTCTTTGGAGCAAAACTTGAAATTATACTGTCTACCGGTAAAACCTCTCTCGGGAAAGAGATGAAGATGTATTTGTGACGAATTAGGACTGAAAAATTATTGGACGAGTTCCTAGGATAAAAATATTGAGCATGGGAAGATACTCTACAGTCCGTATTACAAATAGAAAGCTTTCATGCCGCCTTTATGTGATCCTAATAGTTTTACACGTATCTATGAATGTTTCTACACTATTATTAGGCATTAAGCCAAGTTTTCAACCCTGCTCTAGCGTCAGTGTAACACAGGCACAATTGAGTTTCGAAATTTGTCTGCGTTTATGTAATCCTAATACATATGTTGATCGTGCGAAATCCGATTGGCTACGCAATAGCCAGTATTACACAATAAACCTCTTTCCGTTCATGTAATCTCAATACAAATTGTGATCAAAGAATTTAATTACAATCCTTCAAAGAATTTATTATATCCTAATAAGTATTATAAATTTTGCTGAGCTTGGCCTTTAGAAATCAGTCTAACATCCGCATAATACATAAACAATTTAATTAGAACGCGTCATGGAATTTATGTTTACCTAATACAAATATTACCCTGCATGAGGTCTTAAAAGTCGATATTACACACAAAAATATAGGATACCTTCTATCGTTTATGCTATTCTAATATCAACCGTGCTCAGGTCGAAGTAACACTCACTAAAGTCGGTAGTTTCTCAGAACTGGCAGGCGTGTAATGAAAAGGGGAAGAGATAGATGATGGAGAGCTGAAAAAATTTTGTATGAGGATCACATAAACATTTTTATGCGAATACAGGCTATAGAGTAAAATATCTATTAGGATTACATACAGGTACGGAGGTATCGAAATCAAGTGTGCAATACAAGTTAAGCTATAATATGTTCTAGAAGTTCCTATAAAGTTTGTATTAGGAGCACATAAACGTTAGGAGGTTTCGAAATTAAGCAATGCAGACTTTAAAGCATCATACTGAGCAGAAATTATGTTAGGGCCACATAAAAGCAGGGATATAGTATCCGCTTTAGAGCTTTTGAAGTAGTTAAGAGGAAGGAGCGAAACTAAACTGTTTATGTGCGAGCAGGTTTCTGCATGCATTTTTATGTGTATTAGGATTAGATCAACGCAAGCAGGTATCCAACATACATTTTTATGTGCTAGGCTAGATTGCAGTGTTTTTGTAGGTATTAGGATCACATAGGTGGTAGATATAAGGCTCTTCTGTGTAATAGGATCACAGGAGTGGGAAGAGGTAGTAAATCTGTATTGTTTCCACATAATACAGTTTTTAAAGATTTGTGCAAACAATTTTTGTATTAGGATTACATAAACGTATCTATAAATTTGTTATGTGTACCTAATGCAGATTTTGAAGATTCCTCAGAGCAAAGTTTACATAAAGAAAGAAAGGTTCTAAAACTAAATTATGTATCTACACTACATAATATAATTTCTGTTTTTCGGTTGAATCGGGACCAATTACAACGCATTTAGCCGATAAGCAAATATATTAATCAACATGCACGAAATTAAAATGCCCTCATGTCAATAGATGCTGATAAGAGTGTGATTGCGATATCTACATTTATACCACGATACAAAATAATATACCTAAGCGAGTAAAAAGAATATAGTCATACAGTGAATAACTATTTTCATTTTTTATTCGTACCAAAAACAAGTAGTAACTACGTGCAAATGGCTTATGAAGGCATAGTGCTTGGATTTACAGCGAAACAAGTGCTAGATGAAGGTATTATCGATTTGGATCATATCAATACCATTAAAAATTGGTTGACGAGTACGGAGTTTCCTACTTTAAGTGATGAACAAATAATCCTCTTCCTCGTATCTTGCGATCACGATATTGAGTTCACTCAAGAGACGATTAAGGTTTATTATAAAATCAGGCGTGGTTCGCCCGAGCTGTTCACCAATAGAAGAGTGCCTGGTGATGGCTTACAGAGTGCCTTGCGAGCCGGGTAAGTGGTACTAACCTAAAAAGTTTTATCTACCCAATAATCTGCAGGCGTATCTGCGCATGGCGCGATGAGGAAGGATGCATTTACCTTTATTATGGCTTCAAATGTGATTCCCGAACTTGGAATCTGGTAATGACAGCGAAACTAGCATTCATGGCGATTGAGGCGATCATATACGATTATCCTTCCAAAGGGTTTCATTTACTAATTGATACCGATCAGGTTAACATACCCGCATTGGTAGAAGTGACATTTTGACACGGTTACTTTTCAGTTAGGGCTCGCTATCGTATCTAAATTCTTTCATCCCAGTTTACTACACGTCATGTTCAAATACATTCAACGAGCAGCGCCTATCAAATTAAGGGCAATTCATGTCGTCAACTCTTCGCATCTGGCGTGTAAAATGTTACAAATGATAAGTCCATTTCTGGACAAGAAACTTGTGGAACAAGCACGTATACTCTTTGATTATATTTCCCTCTAACTATGAGTACCGGTTTGTAGTTTGTCTTCTACCCCAAAAATGAGAACTTGGAAAAACTTCACCGACGTTTACCTAAGAAGGCACTTCCAAGCGATTTGGAAGGGGAGTTGCCTTCAATTGACGTTTTACAAGAGCGTTTAATTAAGAAAATGGAAGACATGCAAACGTACTACGAAACCGAGGAATTACATTGGAGAATTAACAATATCTCCTTATAAGTTGGCGCTTAAAAGTAATTACATATCCGTGAATCGGATTGAAAAAGAAATAGTAAATGTAGCAATATAAGACAACAATATGTTATATTTAACGACTTTTCTTTCCTGTCCTAACTAATAAAGTTGCCTTAAAGATGTCGAGTGACAAAATAGAACGCTTCAGAACCGGTACAGGGAAATCGATAACGGAATTCGGTTTTTTTACAGTCCAGTTTCTGGTAGGTCCAATTTCTTAATTTTATCCAACGCGAAATTTGACCACTTTCCTACGAACATAATTAACCTTAATCTTCTGGAAAACTTGAATTTTGTTTTGAATTAAATTTAACAAAAGAACCAATACATTGTCCCTCTTTAAGAACATTTGTGACAAGACGAAGTACATGGAACTAAACTTGCAACTATATAGAAAATTGTCTTTGCTCTTTACTTCCTGCTCACCTGATATTCAAATAAAAACGCGAACACTGGCTCGCGGGGTAATCAATCGGATACTGATATAACAATTCCTGAAAGTGGTATAAAGTATAAAGTAGGTATAAACAATGATTGAATGTGGGCAAAATATTAAAGGTAACAAGATAACCCAACTGTTTGACGTTACAAAACTAAAACATTAACAATGATCTGTCGATCACAAATTATGAATTAACGAATTTAAGTAAATAATAATATATAAAGATTCTTATAGAACAAAAATTAGGTGAGTAAATTACACATTGACGAATTCACGAGTTTCCTTAAAACTAGATTAGCCAGTAAAATATGACAAAGAGAGAAGTTAAAGTTAATGTCCACTTAGCGTTTGTAGTTAAATTGGTGTGAAATCATGATTAGTAAGCAACGTGTATTTTCAAACAAGACGGCAGATTTCTCAAAATGAATGCTAAATAAAATCCAAATAACGGGGCTCGACTAGAAATCTTCGCACAGCGATGCTTGATATTAGTGCGGAATCGTCTGTGGGTTTGGTGACGCTAAAAGATCGGGAACGAATGAACATAAGGTAGAAGGTATGTAGGGACTCTAGTTACCGTGACTCTATTACAAACAGTGACGACAAGCAGCGATTAGCTCCACCCATCCGCCATCAAGAGGCAAAATTTTGGGCGGGTTTCTATGAACTCAACGGTGGTATCCTAACAACGTGCCAAATTCAAATAAAAATTACTCGCTGATCAAAGGTAAACACAATCGGGCCGCCATTATGAGGCAAAATATACCACGGCCAATAAAAATCGATACATCGCTTGTCGCCACTGTTTGTAATAGAGTCACTGTAGACTCTAGGATTTTCGAGCGCCATCTTTAGTCGCCGTCCCAGCCGGTTAAAATTGACACAACTTTCTCATCAGACGTCTTATTTATTTAAAATATTGGCCTATGTTAGGAACGTAATCTCAAAACTTCGATCTAGTGCTCATAGAAACGTCAACGTGACGTTAAATTGAAGGTCGGGGAGCAGATGATCTCGATAATTTCAATTTTATGCATCAATAACTCGAGATCGGACGAGACAACAAAAACAAGGAAAAGGAGAAAAGAAAATCTCATTAGTGAAATAGAAAGGAAACCTGTAACAAAAGGAACTTTTTGTGAGCTTTATGCAAATACCGCGCGAGGGCGTTACATGCTATTCTAATATACAGTGACTGTATTACAAACAGTGACGACAAGCGTGGTATCGATTTTGATTGGCCGTGGTATATTTTGCATCTTAATGGCGGCCTGACTGTGTTTACCTTTGATCACCGTGTGATTTTTATTTTGATTTAGCAAGTTGCTAGGATACCACCGTTGAGTTCATATAAACCCGCCCACAATTTTGCCTCTTAATGGCGGATAATCGCCGCTTGTCGTCACTGTTTGTAATAAAGTCACTGTATTCTAATACCATTGAACTGTACGCTATACGCACCTGGAAAGGAAACGCGCATAAGTAACACTGAAGCCAAACGAATGGGTATCTCTATCTTTTTCTTTTACACGCAACGTCATACAAACGATGACACGGAGCATAAAATGCAGGTGACAGATAAAAAAAATATATTGCAGCAGTTCTCTCTCTCTCGTCTGCTCTACTACCGCAACAAGATAGAAGGCGACAGAAGTACCCATTCCGCATCTGCCTTTGTCAGCTTTCAACGCCCACAATGTATTGAAAATTGAAATAGCCGTTTCCCTTCCAGTTGCTTCAGCGTACAGTTCAATGTCTAATACCCACCGTGCTCAGTTCGAAGTAACACCAGTTGTGATCAGAACGAAGATTTAAAAGTAAGTAACTTTAATGTCTGTATTACACATAAAAATTTTTTTTTTATTGGTGCCCCATTTTAGCTTTTTAAACCACGCCCCAGCGTGTTTAAATCGCACTTTTTAAAACGCGCGTGTTTTAAAGTTGCCATGCCAACATCAACAAATTTTAAAAACGGGAATTCTATTGGTTATTGATCTGACAGGAGTAATTTGCTACGTCAAATAAAATAACAGATTGCATCACCAATTTGAAAAACGTGAATTCTATTGCTACTACTAGAATTCTATACTGATTTCACATACGAATTCAACCATTTCACATTATTTGTTCTTATTTCCATTTTAATACTCAGATTTCAAAGTGAACCAATAAAAAAAATAGCGTAAAGTATTCGTGGATAAATGGTCTTTAAAACACTTGCTCTATTTCAAGCACTCGGCTGCGCCGTCGTGCTTGAAAAATCGCGCGTGTTTTAAAGACCCGTTTATCCACTTATACTTTAATATACTATATTGTTGGTCCCTCTTTACGTGTACGTAGTGGCGAAGGCCAATTTAGTTTTGCTACCTCCTTTCGTATATGTGACCCTAATACAAAACCAGTCTAAATTCATTTTAAACAGAGTCAATTAACACTTAAAACCTCTTCACGTTTTATATTATCCTGATACCCATTTACTCTACATTTTCGGGTTAAATACCTATATACATTGCTACAAACCTTCTTCGTCCCTTATTATTATTATTATTATTATTATTCGACAACAATTCGTTCCTGATGGAGAGATGAGAGGAGATAGCACTTATGATCATCAAATTAAAAAATGAGTTTGCTAATTTTTGAATTTAACTCCTCAGTTTCGTAGTAGGTCTTCATGGCGTCCATTTTCCGAATAAAACGTTCTTGTAGAACGTCAATTGAAGGCAACTCCCCTCCCAAATCGCTTGGAAGAGCCTTCTTGGATAAGCATAGATGAAGTTTTTCAAAATTTTCATTTTTGGGGTAGAAGACGAACTACAAAACACACGCAGATAGACAGAAACATTATCACAAACATGCGTACCTGTTCCGCAATTTTTTTATCCAGAAACGGACTCATTATTTGCAACAGTTTCCGTGCCAGATAAACTGAGTTGATAACATGAATTGTTTTCAGCTTAACGGGCAAGCCGCGTAGCAAATAATTGGAGATGGTGCGTAGTAGAATTGGACGAACGACTTTTGATAAAATGGCCAACCCTAGCTATAAGTAATCGTATTAAATGTTTCTTCCACCAATACGAGTATGTCAACCTGATAGGCATCAAGTAGTAAATGAAACCCTTTGGGAGGGTAATCGTATATAATCGCCTCAATCGCCATGAACAACAGCTTGCTTGCCGTCCCAAGATTCCAACTGTTAGAATCGCGTTTGAAGCCATAATAGATATAAACGTATCCTTCCTCATCGCACCATGCGCAGATACGTCTGAAATTTATTGGGTGATTAAGATTTTTGAGGTTAGTACTACTTACGCGGCTCGCAAGGCACTCTGTATGTCATCACCAGGCACTTTTCTATTTGTGAACAACTCGGGCGAACTAGACCTGACTTGATAATAAGCCTTAATCGTTTCTTGGGTAAACTCAATATCGTGATTACAAGATACGAGGAACAGGATTATTTGTTCATCACTTAAAGGAGGAAACTCGATGTTCGTCAACCAATTCTTAATGGTGTCGATGTGATTCTGGTCGACAAGACCTTCAACTAGCACTTCTTCCGCTTTAAAACCAAGAGCCATGCCTTTAGAGGCCATTGCATGTTTTTACAAGGATAATCTGCTTGTACTGTGGCGCATATATACTAAGTGCAATTCCTTGTTTTCTGTATTATGTAACCACTTATGGAAATCCAAATTATAAGTAGGTTCAAATAACATTAACCATAAAATGTTTGTGAGAAAATTAGGTGATTGTTTACCGTCTCCATATTATTCTGTCCTTGCAGACGCATTCATTATTACGGATTTTATATTATTCTCTTAATGTTGGTTTAAATATTTTCATTTTATTACAAAAGAATTCAAAAACGTAACTACTTTAACTTACTTATACAATTTATTTCGTTTTGCCCAAAATTATACGTTTAAGCTCCCTCTCCCCCCCTTCCCCTCCTATAATTATTCTTCTTTCTTCTACCACTTCCATTCATCGTAATCCTTCTCTTCCCTCTCCTAAAATCTATCTCCAACTTCGTCCCTCTTCCCTTAGTTCCTCACACTCCCCGACCCATGTTCTCCCAACTATTGCCACATAATCTGCCGTCTATCGTCATTCTACCATGCATTATTTTATTATTTCTCTCAAAGGTCGTTACCGGTTGGCCGCTGTACTCGTACCATGTGCTGTTTGCTGAACTCTCCACTTTTAAATTCAGTCTCCCAGGACGTTGGCGCCTTTACAACAGTTTGGGATCTTCGTATCTAGATAGCTTTGTATCTGACAATCGGGCTATCTGGGTATATGTAATTATCTTGGTACCTAGACCAAGGCCTTTAAATATATTCCTGCCTAGGACCTTTTGCCGCGAAGACAGTCTGCCAGGATAATTAAAGTAGTTTTAGTAGTTTTTGCTGTTTCAGCAGTATCAGTAGTTTTAGCAGTTTTGGTGGTTTTAGCCGTTTTAGTCGACCACGTTACATAAATAAAATTAAAATCTACGTAGTTCTTTTAAATAGGCATGTCAATTAAATTTTGAAGTGCAACTTAGTTCCAGTATGATTTGCATAATTTTTAACTAGAACTACGACATAAATTACCGAGTTAGTACATCCATATAAACTGAAATTTATTTGTTTTGTGATGATATACGTGTTATATCTACCTACATAAAACGTGTATTTTGGTTTATAATACATGTAACGCGTTAGTTTCATTTGTTTATAATGATTTTGATATTTACGTTTCAATTGTAGTTGATTATCAATTATCATTATATTTGTTGATTTATATGTTTGTGTCAATGTGCTTGGTTATTTTTGCACTTTGTGTTGTTATATTATTTTCGGACATTATTCTTGCTTATATTTGTTGCTTAATTTATATTTCGACTTGTGTAGTCCCTTCCCAGCAAACAGTCACGTTATTTTGACGTTAATTCCGCGTGACGTTAATGACCCGTAGGACGTCAGATACCTATGTCGTCTTTTTGTGGCCATTATGTCACATGATAGAGACGTCATACACATGACATCATTTTATTTACGTCACTTTAAGACCTTTAGGACGTCAGTTGCAACCGTTATGGATCGTCACCCAAGTATATTATGCAAAAAAATATTTAAGCGGTTCCATACAAAAATAGGGAAAAACTACATTTTTACATGCAACTGTACTTTTAATTATTTAACCAACCCGTTTTTACTTGAACCCTTTATTAGGATATACTTGCTTGAAAGTTTCCCTTAACCGGATTCGAACCTTTGGAGATTGGTGTTGAAAATTCCGATGTCCGATATTGTACCTACGGCTGCGCTAATGTGAAAGATTTCTACCTACTTCTCATTTCGTACTTAGTGACATTGAACTAATAACTTTTAATGCACCCTTTGATTTCCTTTTAATTACCGAACACTGGCAATGTCATGAGAAATTGCACGAATTAGCAATCTGCGACTATAAATTACTGTCCTCTTTCTGTCGCACGTCAAAGAAAAATGGAGGGGTCGCTATTTTTAAAAACGATTCCTGTAATTTTGCAATAAAAGTGCTAAATACCGAAACTACTCCCTGTGAAGGCGTCTTTGAATTCTGTTGCATTAAAATAATTGGTCTCAACATATGTGTTGTAGGGGTCTATAGACCACCAAATGGAGACGCTGACACATTTTTTAACCTGTTAGATACTCTTTTAACTGAAATATCAACCCTTAATAGTTACATTATACTGGGGGGGGGACTTCAATGTTAACCTATTAGAGCTAAGTAATAGTAAGACAAATACCCTGATTGATATTATCAAAGACCATATAATAATAAGACGTTCAACGTTAATGGTAAATAGCGTGCCCGATAAAGTTAGTCGTCCGCTAGGCCAGCCTCTAGTATCGGACTAACAAAACACTTGCTAGCTTGGGTCAAAACCAATCGTATAGAATTATAGATAATTATAATAATATAAGTAACAGTGTTGTCAAACCAAATATTACTTAAAATAACCTTCAAAAAGCAATAACCTACAATGTTTGTAATTTTCAGGTAGGTAGGAAGCATATGCATATCTCATTATGTTGATTTGCAAATTTCGATTATAAATAGAAGGCGTTACTTCGTTGTCGGCTTTCATCAAGTGTTCAGTGTGTTATTTTGGAGATTTTAATGATTTTATTGGCAATTAGACTCTGCTTTTCATTTGTGTCGTCATTATGGGTAAACCGAAATACCGAATGCAATGCGAAGGAAATGCGAGTGCAAAACTGCAATATTTCACTTTTGAGCGGAATGCGGAAATAATAAGCTATTTTACTTTTCATTCCTTGTAAATATCACGTGCTGTCATCTTCTTATATTGAGACTACTCTACCAGCTTTTTGTTTATTCAATAATGAAATTGACGTTTACATGAGGCTACCTGAGTCATTATGATTAGTCAACGATTTTTACTTTTACCCATTATGTCATTTTTTCCGCGCCAACAATTATGCTTGACTTGTTTACTGGCAATCAACGGCAACAATAATGATAACGATAAGTGAATTTTAAGTTAAGAGGATTTTTGGAAGTTCAACCCCTATGGCAGTAAAATAGGGGATGAAAGGTTGTTGTAAGTTAAATCCATAAAAAGTGGTATATGGCCTTTCGGTTAGAAACTAAGAGAGACGTGTTTCAGGATTTTTCGATATACATCCCCTGAGGGTGTCAAATAGGGGATGAAAGTTTGCATGGAAATCCTTCATTTTTAAAGTTAAATCCATATAAATTGATACATGGCCTTTCGGTTAGAAAGTAAGAGAAACGAGATTCAAGATTTTTCGAAATTCGACCCCTAAGGGGTTACAATAGCCAGGGATGAAGATTTGTATGGAAAACGTCATTTTTTAAGTTAAATCCATCCAAATTGGGATATGGCCTTTCGGTTAGAAACTATGAGACGGATGTTTCGATATTCAACCCCTGAGGGTGTAAAATAGGGGATGAAAGTTTGTATGGAAATCCTTCATTTTTTAAGTTAAATCCATACAAATTGGGATATGGCCTTGCTCCTTGAAACCTCCATGGTCTTGGGTTTTGTGGGCTATTGGTGCTAGTAACTGTTGAAGTATTCCGTCATTCCTTGTGATCATCTGCTTTCTGGTGAAGGCCCTGTTTAATGCCTTCTTCTGTACTTTCTGAGTTGGTTTTCTGGCTCTCTCACGTTCTTCCTTGTTATAAATCTCTTATTTAATGTCTTAATTGATGTCTTTCATTTTGTTTCTGTTGTCTACATCATTATCGGTTCCACGTCCTTCTGGTGGAATTTATTTGTAGTTCTGGTGTTATGGTCACCTGCATCTTTTTGCACACTTTTTTATTTCAATTCGTGTTTCATGTTTTTCTTTCGTTTTATGTAGTTTATTATGCATTTCCTTTCATTTTCGGATTGTAGCGTTTTTATTCGTTGTTGTAGCTTTTTTATCCCTTCTTTCAATTTTTGGTTCTCCTTTTCTAAGAGTCGATGCAGACAAGGCCACTTTTAGTACACATGATCACTACAGTCGCTGTAGTAGGGGACGTCAGTAGCTCACTCGTGTCACCGGTGGGTAGCGCACAAAATGAGGCCCCTAAATGTTTAAGAACTATTATGGACAATTTAAATGTCAAAGATTTTATAAATGCAGTCGTGTCACACCCTGCTGTATGAGCTTCATTGGCACTTGAGTACAGCGATACCATATTTAAAGCAGAAACTGGCACAGGAAGCCAGTGCAGCACCCTCAGCAAATAATGATCATGACCCTGACACATTGTTCATGTTGAAACTCGTTCCTGACCACAAAAAAGTGCCAGAAAGCAAGGAAGTCATCATTAAAACACAACTAATGAACACCAAACTTCGGGCATAACAAGCATCTATACCTTATCCAACGAGAGAAAGGACTTGCGCTCGGACGAAAATTCGTATGTTTCAGTTGAATCGCCGCCTATTCATTACTCCTACTTCGACGCAGTCATACCTTGCGCCGATACCTATAAAGGTACCTCTTTATAGATGAATACCTGATCCCAGTTTGTACTTTACTTTAATCTGCTATGCGCAAACCAAGTCCTTTCTCTCGTTGGATAAGGTATACTTCTGCAGCGATTGCACCTGCAGGTAGCAGGTATATTCCGTACATCCGCAGCAAAGTACAATGGAGCAGGGCCGTAGCTACCAGTGTTCCGCGTGTTCCGCGGAACACGGGCCCGGGCGCATATTTGTAAATAGCAGACGCGTTAGACCCTTCGGAAAACTCCGTGGATGCTCGAAAAACGTAAATCTGTAAATAACCTAAGCGCGACGAAAGCGTAGATTGTCACGAAAGCGCTTAGGTTATTGCAGGTTTAGTATATATTTTTTCAATTTTGCGGTCCGATTAATTATTAAAAATTCAATTAAAAAATGTAATTAGAATGTCTAGTAAATAGCAGGCGCGTTAACGTGTACCCGTCCGGCAAGCCGAAGTCCCTTGTGCGTCTGCAGAATACGTATATGCGGCCCGGGCCCACGTAAGGGCCCGCAAAGGACCTGCATTTGCATCTTCCTAACTTGTGTCACGTAAAATATATCAGAAGTACAAATAAGTTTTGAGGGTTTTTTTGTAACATAATTGAAGTTTTATTCAGAGAAATCGGTACAATGGATTTTATTGGAATTCATCGTTTAGTTACGACTTTTCCGCATATTTCAGGATTTCGCCTTGAAAAAATTTTTCATGTTTTGAGGCCGTCCAAAAATCGACCCAATTTTGGGTTTCATCGTAAGAAGTGAAGTGCTGCTCGGCCAGACCATGAATCATCGACCGGAACAAGTGGTAGTCGAAAGGAGCAGTTGTTGGTAACGTTCCCCAGTGATGGCTGGAGTAGCTCATAGTAGATCACTCCAAACTGTCCCATCAGATGCACAGCAATATGTTCTTACCATGAATTACTGGCCTCCCTTTGCGTTCTTCGTCACTGGTGTCAAAATCACCACTTTTAAAACGACGGAATCAGTACTCACATGTTTATATTGGTGGAGCATGCTCCCCATATGCTTCAAACAGCAGTTCATCAGCCGCACTTTTCTTCAAATTAAAACAAAAAAGCAGCGCTTCCCGCAAATTGTATTTTGTTGGTAGAAAGGTTGACATGGTTAGAGCACAAAGTATGACTTTCCACTTTAGCACAGTATAAATATTTAACATTGTTATTTCTGTAATTGTGAAACTCTGAGCCCCCCCACCTGAGAGTAGGCCCCGCTAGTAAGTTGGTGAACACAGGCCCGTAATTACATCGCTACGGCACTGCCGAATGGAGCGTGCAGTTAGTTACCATACCACACAACCGACTTCACAGCAGCTCCTCAAGAGAAACATATTCACTACTGTGGTAATTTTTTCTCACTTTACGTGTTTTAAATCGAGGGTTGGTTTCACCGCCTATAATATTAAAACCGTAGATGGCGGGTTTATGCAATTTTTATACATATATCATGCCCAATCGTATGCCAAATGACCATAGGAAGTTTCATCCTTCTTTCCTTTCGGAAGATCCTGAAACACGTCTGCCCTAGTTTCTAACCGAACTTTCATCCCCTACTTTACCCCCTTAGAGGTTGAATTTCGAAAAATCCTGAAATACGTGTTTCTTATTTTCTCACCGAAAGGCCATAGGTATACCAATTTTTATGGATGTAACTTAAAAAGCATACTTTCATCCCCTATTTTACCTTCTTAGGGGTCGAATTTCCAAAAATCGTGAAACACGTGTGGCTTAATTTCTAACCTAAAGGCGTAAAATCGACTTTAATCGGTAAAAGTAAAACAATTTGACGGGGCCGAAAAAACACCTTTTAATCAAATATTATTAGAAGTTTCTTATAATCCGGAAAATTTCAAATGTAAAATTATTATAGTCGCAATACATAATATGTATTATATTATAATAGGTATGTGAAAAGTTTTTCTTATATTTATTTACTTTTAATTAAGGTACGTAAATTAAGTCATGGTAAGCACAAGACAGAAATACTTTCCATTAATGACAACTATGACATGTTTTCTGTCGTTTTTGCTTATTTCATAAAGTTATGACGCGACACGCTTCTAGTTCAATTGAGATTGTTATCATGATTAAACACAAAATAAACGTTTTCACATTTGGCAACAAGGCAGTGTAATTCTTTGTAAAGAAGCAGGTAAAAAGGGTTCTGTTATTTAGCACAAATGCTTTATCCTTTTCTTTCTTATTGCATGATGCGGTTTGACCTTTTTACTTATAAAGAAAATAGGTAAGACGAAATTAAATATGCATATGCAACTCGTAATACATATGCACGATTTCGATCGTTTGGTTGCACGTCTTATTATTATATGGTCTTTGATATTATCTACTCTTTTGGTCTAATACCTACCTTGAGAGAACCTACACGTATCCACAAGGAGTCGGCGACGTGCATCGACAATTTTTTTATCTCTGAGGCTCTATCTTCTTTTTCTGTTCTCAATTTTAATTTAGGACTATCAGATCATCATGCACAACTGCTGAAGCTGCCAACATGTAGGAACAAGGGAAATACTGATAGGACTATTATGAGAAGAAGATTTTCTGAGCGCAATTGCTCTCGTTTTTGTGATTCGCTATTAACAGAAAATTGGACCCAAGTGTATGAGTCGTCTGACCCAAACGAGGCATTTACTGTATTTTTTTATAAGTTTAAACGTCACTTCGACTTGTGCTTCCCACAAAAACCAGTCTCAAAAAATACCAAACGATGTCCGTGGATGACTAAAGAATTAATTAAACTAAAGGGAGATGTTATCCTTTATAGCGATCTTGCAAAACTACATACAGGATTTAAGGAAGCCTATCGGCACATCCACAAACTATATCAGAGTAAACTCATCCAACAAAAAAAGGAATACTACAGTAAGAAAATTGTAAACTCCTCTAACAGAACAAAGACTACCTGGGATATTGTGAAAATATTAACTAATAGGAACAATAAAAACTCTGCACAAATAAAAATTATGGAGAATGGCAACCTTGTTGGTAACCAGGAAGCTGCAAACATCTTTAATGACCATTTTTCCAGATCGTTAATAGACACAAGTAGCCGTAGTCAAGTCAGACATATGGATGGTTCCATCCCTACAACGTGCGCATCTTTATTTTTCAAGCCCCTCATTCCATCGGACATCATCTCCATCGTTAATTCTATTAAGTCGTCATCTTCGCATGGCAACGATGAAGTCTCCACAATTATACTAAAGAAATGCAAAAACATTATTGCGGTCCCATTGTGTTTCATAACTAATCTAATGTTTTCATCGGGAATATTTCCCCATCACCTTAAGTGCGCAATTGTTAGGCCCGTGTACAAAAAGAATGACCCCCACTGCGTCAGCAATTATAGACCAATAAGCCTACTCTCGAGCTTCTCCAAGGTTCTTGAACACGCTATCAATTCACAACTTCAAAGCTATCTTATCCGTTTCAAAATTGTAAATCGAGCTCAGCACGGCTTCATGAAAAGTAGATCCACTGAAACAGCTCTAGGTGAATTTGTGTCCAATGTAGTTTCGGCTGTCGATAGAGGCACAGTCACAGTCGGATTATTCGTAGACCTCTCCTCTGCTTTTGACACAGTCAGTCACAAGCTACTGCTACAGAAACTACAACTTTACGGAGTACGTGGCATTGCTCTCACCCTTCTTCAGTCTTATCTCGCTGATCGAACACAAATTGTTGAAGTTCCAACTGGGGAGCGAAGTAGATGTGCCCCGGTTCTATCCGGAGTGCCGCAAGGTTCCATACTTGGACCGACCCTATTTGTGCTATTCATAAATGAGCTCCCAGCGTATATTACAAGTGGTGCGGCCCCAGAGGAGTTATTGGTGACCTGTTACGCTGACGATACCAACTTTTTAATAAAATCACCCACTCTACCAGAAGTAATAGAAAAGACAAAATCAGTATATGACAAATTATGTTCTTGGTGCTCGCGCAACAACCTAAAAATCAATCACGACAAAACAAACATCATCCATTTTCGCCACGCAAGAAGCCCCTCTGCGACACCTTCTATTTTGGGAATCACATGCTCAAGTTCAGTGAAAATGCTGGGATTGGTACTTGATATGCATCTTCGCTGGTCATATCACATAGACCAGGTGTGTCAAAAACTTGGCCGGTGCTGTTATACCCTTAGTGTGTTAAAAAGCGTTTGTAGGCGAGATGTGCTGCTAACGGTCTATCACTCATATTTCCATTCACACGTTCGATACAATATCATCAATTGGGGCAGCTGTAGTAGTACACTTAGGATTCTTCGTCTTCAAAAAAGGGCCATACGTATTATCTGCAACCTTAACAATAGACGCTCATGCAGGGAATATTTTAAGGAACTGAAATTACTAACTGTAGCGAACACCTACATTTTTGAAATTTGTTCGTATGTGTATGCACATAAATCCCTTTTTGGCACAGCCAAACATCAATATAATACAAGGCACAAAAAAGACATTCCTGCAATCTCTCATAAAACCTCCCTCTTCCAAAAAAAACCTCGTTTTCAATGGTCGGAACATTTTTAACTCCCTACCAGAGGACATCAAATGTTCTGCAACTATTAAGGCTTTTAAAGCAAAGTTAAACAAACTTTTGAAAGAGAATAGCTTTTACAATGTGGCCGAGTATTATCGGTTTACCGCGAAAAATAAAAAATAAAAATCAATATATTAACTTACATCGCCAGAGCGAAATATCTTACAGACTCTGAATTTTTCACAATAGTACCTAAGCGTAGTTACTGCAGTACTTTACTTTTATTTATGTACGTATCAATGTAATCTTGACGTATCCCAAACAGCGCCTACTAGCTGCCAGGGACAATAAAGAATATTATTATTATTATTATTATATATATTATTATTATTAGTAACTTAGCGCTGTTTCGCGTGAATACCTAGTTTAAATTGTTTGAAAAAAATACATAAAAGAGGTGTTAGTCACTGGGAATTAATTGATACGCCATCATCAGTTCAAACACTAAAATTTTCCTAGAAACGTCTAAACTAAATCTCTCAAAAAACACCCCGTATACGTATAGGTATTTTTGTATTTTTGTTATTTTGTATTTTTAAAAATAATATAAAAGTATCTTTTATTTGGAATTTTAAATACATTTCTAGAAATATTTTGTAATTTGTATTTGAAATAAGTTACTGCATGTATTTTGCCCAGCCCTGCATATACCTACTCCTTCCTCTCTATTCTTTATTCAATGTCTATTTAGTACTTCTAGTAGTTCTAGCAGTTTTAGTAGTTATAGCAATTCATTGAACTGTACGCTATATATACAACATGTGATACAACTGGAAGGGATACGGGCGATTTCAATACTTGGCAGATGGCAGACGCGGAGTAGGTACCACAAAACACACAGGTACTTCTGTCGTCTTCTAGCTTGTTGCGGTAGTAGAATAGACGAGAGAAAGATAGCTGCCGCAACCACAGATTTCTAACCATACACCTAGATTGACAACTTCATATATTGCAAGGATACGAAAGTGAAGCCATTCCGCCATTTGTCAAACTGGCGAGAATGGTGGGAAATTCGGTAGTAACCGCCATTTGTCAAACTGGCAATTATTGTGGCCTCACTTTAAGAACAATGAAGTTGTCAGTCTAAGTATATATGGTTAGAAATCTGTGGCCGCAACATATTTTTTTACCTGACACCTGCATTTTATGCTCCGTGTCATCGTTTGTATGACGTTGCTTCATATCAAGGTTTGCTTCATATAGGTACGTTGTACGTATATGCGTTGCTTGCAAAAGAAAAAGATAGAGATACCAATTCGTTGAGGGTTGCCTAACTTGGCTGTGGCTTCAGTGTTACTTATGCGCGTTTCCTTCCCAGTTGTGTATAGCATACAGGTCGATGTAGCAGTTGAAGTACTTCAAGTAGTCCTAAGAGCTCAAATAGTCCTAGTACTTCTACTACTTCTAGTAGGTACACTGATGTCTAACTAAAGTTCATTTTTTAACTATAATAGGAGTAAATTCAGAAGACTGTTTACAATGTAAAATATCACTAAATTTAGTAACCAAAACAATTTGGCGCTAATTTTGAATTTTTAAGAATAGGTAAACAATATCTATAAGTTTTAAGGTTAATGTCAATTTGACAGAGTGATGTCATAATTGTCAATTTAGAAATTTCCCTAGTGTAAACAAGGCGGCATCTAAGCCAATTAAAAATAACCTTTTTTGCGGTAATTATTTGAAACGCTCCTCTTAGTTAAAAAGTAATGTATAGACATAGACACCTATTTAGATTGACAACTTCATATATTCCAAGGATCCCGCCGAGTTTTGGGGAAAAAACCAGGAAAAAAAACCCGGAAAAAAACCCACGGAAAAAAAACCAGGAAAAAAAAACCCGGAAGAAAAACCCCCCAAAAATTGAAAAACAATATACTAAACTTGCAAATAACCTAGGCGCTTTAGTGGCAATCTACATTTAGGTTTTGCATTTTTTTTACTTCCAAACTTTGTTTAGTGTCATGTTGCCATTTTTTATCAGTTGAAAAAAAATATACTACACCTGCAAATAACCTAGGCGCTTTAATGGCAATCTACGTTTAAGTTTGGCATTACTTTTATTTCCAAACTTTGTTTAGTGTCATGTTGCCATTTTGTATCAATTGAAAAAAAATATACTAAACCTGCAAACAACCTAGGCGCTTTAGTGGCAATCCACGTTTAAGTTTGGCATTACTTTTATTAGTTTTATTTCCAAACTTTGTATATTTATATATTTATTCACAGCCATCTATAATAAATTATGTTTTCTTCCGGGGTTTTTTTTCCTGGGGGTTTAATTCCGGGGTTTTTTTTCGGTTTTTTTTGGGGGTTTTTTTCCAGGGGTTTTTTTCTCCGAACCCCGATCCCGCCATTTGTCAAACTGGCAAGAATGATGGGAAATTCACAAATTGTAGTTATTAATTTTAAGTATAGTGCTTCTAAAATGTCTACATATGGACAATTAAGATTTATAAAAATAGATCGATCAAAAGCTGTACAGTTATTTACTTATGAACCTTTATACAATTGGTAACCGCCATTTGTCAAACTGGCAATTGTGGCCTCACTTTTAACAATGAAGTTGTCAATCTAGGTGTCTAATTAGACATCTGTGAGTAGGTATACCTACTTATAGTGCTTATAGTACTTCTACTTAGTTCTAGTAGGTCTAAGAGTTCTAGTAATAGTTGGTGTCGCAAATTCTCAGGTATTTGGGTATTTCAAAACCTAGGTTTTAGGTAACTAGGTGTCTTGGCTATCTTGATATATTAGTATCAAGCAATTTGGGTGTCTCGGTATTCTTATAACTAAGTAGAGGAGTCGATCGTGAAAACCTCGTAGAGCTTAGCTCCTACAATACGATTAACAAAACAGTTCGGTTTAGTCAAATCATTGGTAATAGTCGAGGCAAATCAGTTTTAAATATCTAGGAGTAGTACCAAACTAATTAATTAGCACAAGTAACCCAGCGCTAATAAAGCTAAGTCATTAACAAGAGGTTATATAGATGATTAATATAATAAGCGTAGGAAATTAACGCTAACCTAATACTCTCTTCTGCGTTTCCCGAATTAATTAATTATCATCGGTGTGTAGGGCTAACATCGGTAGTTGTCCAGCTCACTGATTAGGTAGTGTGGATAAGCCAATGCTAATTCTTGTGAAGTACATATTTATTTAACTTAATTAGCGTAAGTAACTCAGCATTATTATCAGGATCTAGAACTAATTAATGAATTAGTGCAGACAGTAACATCGCCATTTATCGACCTTATTAATTAGCTAGAGTAGGCAACCCAGTAGTAGTACATTGCTAAATATTTGTATTTATTAAATTAATTAATTAGCGTGGGTAGTCCATCGTTAATACCACGGGGTATCAAACCAATTACTTAATTAACACAAGCAGTCTAGCGTTGTAACTTAGCCTATATGAACGGATATAGAACTAACTAATTAATTAGTGTAAGCATCCATCACTATTGTACAGGCAAGTCAGGGATTGTAGAAACTCATAAATTAGTTATTGGATGGAAGCGTCGCCACTGCATTAATCAATTAACTTAGTAAATCCGGAAGTTCAAGTATTAGCGCAACGCTAATTAATTAATTACTGAGATAATCTCTTGGATATTTAATTAATTTAGTAATTCCATAGATGCCGCTAGCGACAACTAGCCTACGTTAACTACTAAACTGAATTTATCGCTTTAAGCCCTCCTAGCAAACTGCCTCTTGAATAAATGAATAATTCTTAGTAGTGGTCATTTTTAATTAAAAGCCACAAAGTTTGAAGAATCCAATCGTTGATGAGAATCGAAGAACATGGGCTGCCAAGGCCTGTGTTCAGCGGCCAAAGCAAAAAATTGTTCCAAAAGCAACGAAATAGTGGATTCTCGGCGTGAGCGCCAAACCACACCGGTACGACGGCAGCACTCCACAGAAACCAAAAAGTGATATCACTGCTACAAACTTCCGGATGGCATTTGTTCATGATGAAATCGAGGCTTGTTTCACTGAGTGGCAACACAGACGGAGCGGTCTGGTGTGACCAAGCCACAGTCGACTCGTTGGACAAGCGGCTACATAAACAGCACCCTAGAAAGGTGTTGAAATACGGTTTCTCGAAACCGAGAACCTTCCCATATCCAAATGGTTTAGAACCAAGTATAACATTGAACCACCTCGGCAAACAATATCCAGATGATCAGCAGTCGACGCGGGCAAAGAGGATCCTTGAGGGTAACAATTAGTTATTCTGATGGATCATCAAAAAGAACGAGAACGGAGCCCGGGCGACAAGATGGATGCAGAGGAACCTACAGGGGGTCTCTACCTTTCTTTATCGATGTATCGGGAAACCTTCTATAGGCTGCCCCGCTCGACTCTATAGCGGGGGTTGTATGGGACTCCCATCTAGGCAAACTAAAACCCTTTCTACTCTCTAATGGATAGTGGCATGGCCAAGAATCGCCAAGAGCATGCTTCCGCCCGTGTGTGATCGGTGGCAAATAGTCGCCACCCAGATCTTCAGGGTCTGTTATCCCCACTTTTTTCCCTGGATTTATAAATCATAAGAATAAACTTTTCGGCGCACCCCCACCTCGTTTGGCGTCTAGCCATCCACCTCACCAAAGTACCCGGCCGAAGGGTCCTTCCCATCGCTATATCAACTACTTTTCTTTCTCCCTCTGCCGCATCTGCCGCACTCGAAGACAGCGTGGCCCTTTGTGTCCGAAAGTCAGTACGCTTTCTTAGTTAGATACATTGATATTTAAATATTTTGAAGTACAAAGTACCTTAGTAACTTAATTCCTTATAAGTATAAGCAGTGCTGTAAATGAGACAATGCAATGTTGTAAGTGTTGCCTTTACTTTGAACCATAAAATTATTTTTGGTCGCCTGTCATCACAGTTTGCTTTCATAACAAAGAACAATTTCATATTTATGTGTAAATTGCAACATAATTTTTATGGAACAGGTTAGACTCCTAACCTTTGGTACTTCAAACCGTGGGAAACATATATTTATGAGACTTTTAAGTATTATATTTCAGTAGAACCATGGCTACGTTGAGGTTTAGGTTCAAGGTAAAAGATTTAATCGAAGCTGGTCGTACAACTGACGATGATATTCTGGCAATGAAGGAATGGCAAAACTCTACTCGTTATCCAAACCTGACCGATGAACAAATTGTCTTATTTCTGATCTCGTGCAAGAACGATCACGACAATGCCAAAAGGACAATTGAGACTTACTTCGATTCCAAAATAGACTGTCCGGAGATCTTCTACGATCGAAATGTGGACAACGATGGCTTGAGGAATATGGCGGAGGTGGTGTAAGTTAGCTTTAATTTGTACCTGCTTATAAAAATAATAACGTGTTAGGACAATAGCCGTGCTGCCAAAGAGGTACAATGATTCGGCAATTATGTCCATCAGTTTGAAAGACACAAACTATAGACATTACGACGCGAGATATTACGCTCAATTAGTGACAATGACAATTGAATCTCTCTACTTTTCTGCTGACCCTCCAAGGAGCATTACCACAATCTTCGATTTCAAGGGCGTGAGTTTCATCAAAAAGGTTGACTTAAAAGCTCACACTCTGTTTTTCAGTATACGTTCATGCACATGACGAGGATGAGACTGAGAATTACCAAAGGAATGTCCGAATTCCAACAAAAAGGATATCCAGTGGAAGTCGGGCGGATTTACCTTATCAACGCGAACGCTATCACTCATGCTGGCATGAACCTATTCAAACCGTTCATGAAATCTGATGTTCTTGCCAAGGTAATATTGACGGTACACCCATTTCGGAGATTCATGTTACATTTTAGGTAGAGATGTACCGAGCAGTCGACGGTTATGATTGGTTCCATAAACATATTCCAAAGGAGTACCTTCCCATGGAATACGAAGGCGATTTGGAATCCGTACAGTTTTACCATGACGAAAACTTAAGGACGTTACGCAAGTTGCAACCGTATTTTGAGGAAATGCAGAGGCAGGTGTACAGCCAAATATGAACTTACTAGAAATATTCATTTCTGTATAATAAACTTCCTACTAAGATTGGCATATATTTGTTAGTTATTGGGAGGAGGAGGGTAAAGGAGAACCATAAAGAAAAGAAGGAGAAACAAGATCGGGTGGAAGGGAAGAGGAAGAGAGGGGAGGTATATTTTGCAGTACGACGATGGGTCGTCCACAAAATATATTAGTACTGTACTGGTATATTAGATACATCCCCCGCTCCCCCTTCTTTGGTAAATCTCCCAGCTTCTCAAATAAAACTGAGCTATCTTCGCTATTAGGATCACAAAAACGCAAACAGGTACTACATGATTTTCATTCAATTCATGCCTTTGAGTAGCTTTTACAGCTGCATTTAGAGCACAGATGGTATTAGGATCACATAAACGCGAGGAGGTACTCCAATTAAATCGCTTTCACTTTGAGTTCTTATTAAGGCTCATTTAGAGCAAAATTTATATTAGAATTACATTAGCGATGAAAGGTACTTCAACTAAATCATTTTCATTGAATACGAGTCTTTGAATTCTTATTAAGACTTGATCCTAAGCAAAATGTGTATGAGGATCACATAAACGCAAGTAAGAAACGTAAAGTTGTGGGGATGATGCTACCCCCACTCGCAAAAGTACACATTATAGTGCTAACCCCATCCACAAAGACACACCCTACTTCCCACCTACGCCGCCGCGCCAGGATTTATAAGGGATGCGCACAGCATGAATCCTCATTCTGCTCCGGAATTTTCGGATCAACCGCTTTACACCGAAATTCCCTACAACCCGGGAAAGAGGCTCTCGCTCGGAGTTTCTTACAACCCGTGTCGTACCCGTGGTCGCCAATGGTACGCAAGGACGCTGCCGTAGCCGGAACGACTTCCATGTCTTTCGTCACCGTTCCCCAATGCACCGATGCGATGGTCACGCCACTACCACCGAAGCTGTTATCACCACGATAGCCGGAGTGACACCTCGTCTCAATCACTCTCGCACACCAACAATCGTACGCCATGGTCAACGCCGCAACACCAGCACGACCCACGACGGCCATTGTGTTCCAAGTATCCGAAAGGGGAAGAAGCAGTCTAACTAAACCGTTAGGATCACATAACCCGAGGAGGTATTCTAACTAAATCCTTTGCATTTGGCACAAATCTTTGGAAAACTTTTGAAGATTCATCCAGCGAAAAATCTGCCTTGGGATCGCATAAACGCAAAGAGGTGAGCTAACTAAATCGTTTTTATTTAACAGAGGACGATTTGCATTAGGATCACATAAATGCAAGAAGGTATTTAATTATGTCATATTCCTCGAATATCAAATTTTCAGTATCTTTTAAACTTCGCCCAGAGAGAAATTTGTATTAGGATCACATAAATGCAAGAAGTGTTGTCGTTTAAGGTAAGTAAATAACTTACCCTTCATTTGAGATGATATAAACGCAAAGAAGTGAGCGAACTAAATCATTTTGTGTATATTTTAAGCTTCGTTCAGATGAAAATTTGCATTAGGATCACATGAACGCATGGAAGTGCGCAGACTTAAACGTGTTCGTTTAGTAAAATCTTTGAGGGGGCGTATTATAATTAGGAGTGTGTATATTGTCACAGATAAAATACATCTGTGATATTGTGTAGTGAAAATTGGAAATATCGAGCGTTATCCATTTGGTTGTTTGGTATCAGGAGAACATAGTGTGTACTGAGATTTTTGTCGTGTTAGTGAAAACTGTCACAATATAGATATAGTATAAATATATCAGAAGAACATCATCCATGAAAACATGTTTGCTTTGTTTGGTAACACATTGGTATCAGGAGAACATAACACGTGTTATTGTAAATTTTATTATCTACCTATTTTTTTTATTGAGGAATTGCGCCATAAGTAAACTATTCGGTAAACAAATCAAGGTTTTTCTGAAAAGCATTAGCCTTGTGTTGCACAATTTAAGAGTATCCGTGTGATTTAGGTATTCACGGTAAAAATTCGCGTGGAAAATGTTAATTCTATGAAAAATAGTTCATCCATGGCGACCGTAAGGTATGGATTTAAGGCAGGCGATTTGGTTAAGAAAAGCGATCTCACCAGAGAAGACATTTTACTTTTAAAAGTATGGCAAACATCAACACCATATCCAAAATTGACCGATGAACAAATAGCCTTATTCCTAATCTCGTGCAAAAATAATGGCGAACTTGCGAAGCAAACAATCAAAATATACTTTGAAATTAAACTGAACTCGCCCGAAATCTTCCAAAACAGAAACGTGCTGAACGAAAACCTGAAGAACATCGCAAAGGTCATGTAAGTATCCCTCTCATTAAGGGCGTAAACTAATAAAAGGTGTTAGTGGTATCGCTGTCATGCCGAAGTATTATCAAAGATCGGCGATTCTCATTCTGTACGTGAAAGATGCTAATTATGGAAATTTTGATCTGAGAAGTCACGCACAACATAGCACCATGACCCTTGAATCTATGCTTTTTGAAAATCCTCCAGAGAGCGTTACTGTCATTTTTGATGCAAAGCACGTAAGTACCTTCACCCCTAAGGTCCACGGTCTCACCCCTACCCTCCCCCCTTTCAGTTCACGTTCATGCACCTAACAAAACTGACACCGAAAATCCTTAAAGATCTCGCAGAGTTCAATGAAAAAGGAAATCCTTTGGGAATACGGGAGGTGTTCATCATTAACACTAATTACATCACTTACGCGACATTAAAGTTAGTCAAGCAGCTTGTAAGGAGCGACATTATAGAAAATGTAAATCGTAACCTTGTCCTCTTCTGTAATTTAGCTTCTCGGTATTTCAGATTAAGGCGTGTAGAAGTGGTATAGACTTCAATTGGTTTCATAAGACTTACATTCCAAAGGAATACCTTCCAAGAGAGTATGGGGGCGATTTGGAATCTATGGAATTTTACCATGAGAGAAATATAAGAAAATTACGCGTTTTACAGCCATTCTTTGAAGAAATAGAACGCCAGGTGTACGGATAAAGACTATAATGATCGTACAACCCGTTCCTTGGACATATATAACACGTAACCACACGTAACTCAGCTTATGTTCTCCTGATTTTTTTAAGAATGGAAGTATAAATTGAAAATACACACGAAATATAAACATTTTGGACTCTTCGCGGATCAGATCACAGTTTATGTAATCCTGATCCTAATTTGAACAAGATCTATATAAAATAAAGGTTCTAATTAAACAGTTTTCATTTGGTACAAGCCCTTGGTGAGCTTTCAAAGGTTCAATCAGCGCAAATTTTTTTTGTTTCTCATAACTAAACTGTTTTTAAAAAATATAAACAATTCAATAGTAGTATTTATAGTTTCATCAATTGATAAAGTTATAAAAGCTACCCTAACGACTGCATTATAGGTACATGAACAACTCGCGTTAGATACCTCCTTGCGAACATGTGAACCTAATACAAATGTTACTCAGTGTTAAGGTAAAAAAGCTACTCTAGAACCTGTATCACACATTCAGTTTATGTGATCCTAATACAAATTCCACTGCCAACTTTGTATAGGTAGAGGTATGTGATCCTCATAACATTTTTCTCATCAGCTACTTTAGAGTCGTATTTTGAACTCTAAAGTCTTCTAAGAACAAGATTTATAAATATATCTTCAATACCATTTGTATTAGTAGTACCATAGAAACCAAAGAAAGTACCTAAACTAAAATGTTTATATGTACCTATCATAGACTTCATAATAAGTTCGATAAGCTCATATTACGCAAAACTTATACTATGTAATGTAACGCACCTGGCAGATTTAGTATTGTAATGTTACAAATTTTGAATTTGTATGATTTAATAATATTGCGCAATGTTATAATTTTTCCTTTAGCTTAAGTAATGTAATTAATTCTCACATTTTGACTTTCTTATTATTTGGTAGGTGTATGTCGAGGGTTACATAAGGTTAGTAGAATTTAGGGTATGCAGTAGGATTTTGGGTAGATAGTTTAGTTAGAATAGAAATATCGGCAAACGAAACATTTGTATTTAAAGGTATGTAATTCGTACATTGTATCAACTTGTAGCGGTCGATGTAAGTTCTTTATTGTGGAGGTGTAATATATTTGTTGTGTATGTACTTGTATAACCATAATCTATTGGTTGATTTGTTATTAATAATGCTATGGGTTTGAAATGTAACATAATTGGTCTTCGAGTCACGATAAAGGAGTAAATCATCATGTTCTTCTGGTACCTATGAAGATGCGTGCCTCTTTAGAAACTTACGTCATGTGAGCACGTAATTTACGGTTACGTGCCTTGAGGTTTCAGTTAGTGGGGGGGGGGAGTCTGTTTTTGGTTTCGAGTTACGCAGTCGTTCTCGATTGCACCTAACTACAATCACAGAAAAGAAAGGAGGTATCGAAACTAAATACCTACTTACTTTTAGGTGTATCAGTCTTCAGAGTAAATTATATGTACAATAAGTTCATCTGCATTAGGGTCACAGAAACGAAGAGGTGTATAAAATAGAACGTTTGTGTGTATCACAGTCCTCAAAATAAGTTTATTAGTTTATCTTCAGAGAAATTTGTATTAGGATCACAAAAATCAAAGTAGGTATCTAAACTAAATTGTTGTATGTATCATAGTCTTCAAAATAAGTTTTATAACGTTATGTCCAGTAGTACTTGTATTAGGATCACATAAACGAAAGGATGTATAACTATATTACTTTATACCTTATTTATATCACAGTCTTCAAATAAGATTTTTATTAGTTCATCCTCAGCAAAATTTGTATTCGGATGACAGAAACGAAAGTAGGTATCTAATCTAAATTGTTTGTATGTCTTCAGAATAAGTTTTATTAGTTCATCTTCAGCAAAATTTGTATTTGGAGCAAAGAAAAGGAAAGGAGTTGTATAAAATAGATTGCTTATGTGTATCACAGTCTTCAGAATAAGGTATTTAAGTTCATCTGCAGGAAAATATGTATTAGGGTCACAGACAAGAAAATAAATGTATAAAATGGACAGTTACATGTTAAAAAAAGAAAAAATTGTATTGGGATCACAAAAATCAAAGTAGATATATCTAAACTAAATTGTTTATGTGTATCATAGTCTTCAAATAAGTTGTATACGTTAATCTTTAGCAAAATTTGTATTAAGACCTCAGAAACGAAAACAGGTACCTAAACTAAATAGTTTAGGTGTATGACCGTCATCAGAAGAAGTTATAATAAGTTCATCTGCAGAAAAATCTGCATTAAGATTATAGAAACGACAGGAGGTGCATAAAATCGATTATTATGTGTATCACGGTCTTCAGAATAAGAAAAATCTGTATTAGGGTCACAGACACGAAAAGAGGTGTATAAAATGGACCGTTATATATTAAAAGAAGAAGAAAGTTGTATTAGGATCGCAAAAATCAAAGTAGATATCTAGACTAAATTGTTCATATGTATCACAGTCTTCAAATAAGTTGTATACGTTCAACTTTAGCTATATTTGTATTAAGATCACAGAAACGAAAGGAGGTACCTAAACTAAGTGCTTTAGGTGTATCACACAGTCTTCAGGACAAGTTATATAAGTTCATCTGCAGAAAAATCTGTATTAGGGTCACAGACATGAAAAGAGGTGTATAAAATGGACCGTTATATATTAAAAGAAGAAGAAAGTTGTATTAGGATCGCAAAAATCAAAGTAGATATCTAGACTAAATTGTTCATATGTATCACAGTCTTCAAATAAGTTGTATACGTTCAACTTTAGCTATATTTGTATTAAGGTCACAGAAACGAAAGGAGGTACCTAAACTAAGTACTTTAGGTGTATCACACAGTCTTCAGAACAAGTTATATAAATTCATCTGCAGAAAAATCTGTATTAGGGTCACAGACACGAAAAGAAATGTATAAAATGGACCGTTATATGTTAAAAAAAATTGTATCGTGATCACAAAAATCAAAGTAGATATATCTAAACTAAATTGTTTATGTGTATCATAGTCTTCAAATAAGTTGTATACGTTAATCTTTAGCAAAATTTGTATTAACTCCTCAGAAACGAAAGGAGGTACCTAAACTAAGTACTTTAGGTGTATCACACAGTTTTTAGAATATATATTATGTTATATAAATTCATCTGCAGAAATATATCTGCATTAGGATTATAAAAACGAAAGGAGGTGCATAAAATTAATTATTAGGTAGGGTCCATTTCCCCAGTACCCCCCACTCCGAATTTCGAAATGAAAATTTGCACACGGATTGTGCTCGTTTTGTGCTCAATTTATTGTGCCCTTAAAATTTCGTTTTGTGCTTCACCCCTTCCAGAGATATCATCAATAAACTTTGGGCGGTGCTGGGGAAATGCGAGCACCCCCCACTTCGAATTTCGAAACGAAAATTTGCACACGAATTGTGCTCGTTTTGTGCTGAATTGTGCCCTTAAAATGTCGTTTTGTGCTTCATCCCTTGCGGAGATATCGCCAAAAATATGGGCGGTGCTGGGGAAATGCGAGCACCCCCCACTCCGAAATTCGAACTGAAAATTTGTACACGAATTGTGCCCGTTTTGTGCTGAATTGTGCCCTTAAAATTTCGTTTTGTGCTTCATACCTTGCGGAGATATCGCCAAAAGTAAGGGCGGTGCTGAGGAAATGCGAGCACCCCCCACTCCGAAATTCGAACTGAAAATTTGTATACGAATTGTGCTCGTTTTGTGCTCAATTGTGCCCTTAAAATTTCGTTTTGTGCTTCATCTCTTCCAGATGTATCATGGATAAACTTTGGGCGGTGCTGGGGAAATGCTACCCCAATTTTTAGTATTTACAAAGTAGACCTATTATTTTCATTATTTTTTTGTTTGCGGTTTACTGTTGTGTGTTTGTGTATGTTGTAAGAAACCGCTTTATAGTATTTCTAGAAAGGACTCTGTAGGGTCCTTAAAATCCTCATAAAGACGGCAATAGGTGGCGGTAGTTGGAAGGTGGACGAAGAACTCCCACTCAAGGAATCCCCTCTTAAACCAAAAGACATAAAAGAGAGCGGGAGCGATATAAAACTTAACTTGAGATTTAGATTCCAACCGATTTCCGATCCTGAACCGAACCTGAATCCTTGATTAATAATTATTTTAGTAACCATCAGAGACCAAGTAAGTACTGTTCTTTAAATTGTGTGTGAATTAAATGTAATACTACGACCGGCGTGTGGATTCTTCGGAACCGTGCCCGATCTGTGTAATACCGCAGTTAAAGTAAATTTATATGGTCGGTGTATGGAGTAACCGTGCCTGACCTAATTAATAATCGTCGTTACCACCGAGATAGTGTTTCCAAGATCAGCGTACGGAGTCTTTTTAAGAACCGAGCCTGATTAAAGGGATGCTACGGGTAAAGACGTCCGCGTTGTCCTGATATTGGCGTATGGAGATCAACCGTGCCTAATACCAGTTTGACCAAGTCAAAATCAATTGAAAAGCGAACGGTCTTGCTTTGGCCCCTGTAAAGAGATTTAATTAAAATCCCAGCCGAACATCCTGATACCAGAACCCCCCTTGTAAATACCTGTAGATACCAGTATCCCCTTCGTTAAGGTTCCACCGAGAGACCAGCCAGCCCATCATAATTTTGTAGTTAGATAGCAGCTACAGGTGGTCGAGAAGGAACAAGCCATTCACCTGAAACGTGTGAGGGATGAGGTTAAGCCCTAACACCTTCCAAATAATACCACCGAGTTTTCGTCACTATAATCCAGGCCTAGTAGGACGCTTGTTGACGGGTCCCGCAACCATTCCCGAGGTAAACCGCTAATTGTTGAATACTTTTCTTTCAGGATAAACACGACGACCGACATATTGGTTAAAAATAAACGCGAGTAGTGGAACTACGACCTGTCGAGACGGAGGAACTACCGGCCAGGAGGGAAATAATTGGAACTACAAACCGCCACCGTATTATAATATTGAAATAAAACAATCTTTGTAAATATATATAAACCAATTATACATAGCGTTAAACCGGTATTTGCTCTTTCACCCTGGTCTACGACTGAGAAACCCGCATTGGTAACAGCAATAAAAATCGCCCACCCCAATTACGTAATAATAACAAACCATAGAGTGGGTGGGCACATTGCAATGTACTATGTGTACTGTAACAGGCGGGTTTCTAGCTAGAAATTTTTTTTTGAGAAACACAAAAACACGTCAATTGTTATATCAAAGGGGACAACTTTTGTCATACTTTTAATCTGCAATGATTTCATCTCTTAGCGCTGTGAGAACAACAGTACGTCATTTGAAAGGTCTTTCTTTTCTGAATTCAGTACACTAGTTTTTTTTATTTTTAACAAAAAGCTTCTGTAAAAAAAACAATAGATCTTTCGGAGCTTTTTTTAGTTTTTAAATGCATCAAACTCTTTCCTCATTTTCCATGTTTGCAACTTCAACTTTTTTGCTAAAAACAAAGAAACTAAAAGAACTAGTGCACTGAATTCAGAAAAGAAAGACCTTTTAAATGACGTATCATCTCTATTTAAATGAATAGAATAGAATAGAATAGAATAGAATAGAATAGAATAGAATAGAATAGAATAGAATAGAATAGTATTTATTTCCCAAAGATCTTATAAGTTAAGATATAGGATACGTCATGTCAGTTACAAATGTTACAATGTACTTAATACAAAAATTAAAATTAAACAATATATTCATCTAACGAGTAAAATGCCTTTTGTAGTAAGAATTTTCTTAACTTATGTTTAAATGTCTTTACATTGTCTATATTTTTTATATCACTGGGCAATTTATTAAGAAGCACAGCTCCAGCGTAGTATGGATTCAGTTCGAAGATCCTCAAGTTGTGCATTTGGTACTGTAGATTTTGGCCAAGGCGAGTTTATAGGGGTTGTTCTCACAGTGATAAGGGATGAAATCATTTCAGGTTGTAAATAATGACAAAAGTTGTCCCCCTTAATACACGTATAAAAATTGCTGTTTTCGAATTTCTCAAAAAAAAAATTTCTAGCCAGAAACCCGTCTGTTACCTTTTCGTTGGGCCACCCTGTATATATTACCTTGTTATTTTTTAGTTTATTTTTATTTTATTTTGTGATATTCATGGGAAAACGGTCTTCGTTTTGTTTTTATTTTTTATTTGGCTTTAGCTTATTTTGTTTTTCTTCCTTTTTACGTGTATTGTTTTGTATTCATTTTATTATGGTTTTATTTACTAAAGGACTGGTTGTTTTTTTATTTTTTTAGAAAATTCCTGTTTATAGGTATTTTGTTTTATTGTTAACTTAGAAGATATCTGTTTTTGTTCTGTTTTTGAGATTTCTGTCATTATTATATTATTATTAAATATTTTCTAATTTTTTATTATTAGTGAAATTGTTATTATCATTATTATTATTACCGGGTAGAATGGTAGATGCACGGATTATGCCTGGGTAGATCACAAAAAAGCAGGCCTACCGAAGGATAAGGCACGAATGTCTGGTCAGGATTCCCCCAACATGGATCGTCTCAGTTGGACAAGTGCGAGACACTCACAAAAAGTATGTGGTGTGCCGTCTCGTCCTTACTAATGTTAAGCACTTGAATTTTCAAAGCTAATATTTTATGAAAAATGAATGCTTAACGCATCTCACCCAAACTGTTAAGAGTCTTGAAGATGAGAGCACTAATGATGGTAATTTGTGCGCAATGGGGGTGCCATTTCCACTGCCACCCTTAATATCTTTTAGGAGGAAAAGAGCACAAAACGAAATAACGGCACAAAATGAGCACAATTGGTGTGCAAATTTTCATTTCGAAATCCGGAGTGGGGGGTGCTCGCACTTCCCCAGGACCGCCCATACTTTTGGCGATATCTTCGCAAGGGATGAAGCACAAAACGAAATTTTAAGGGCACAATTCAGCACAAAACGAGCACAATTCGTGTGCAAATTTTCATTTCGAAATTCGAAGTGGGAGGTGCTCGCATTTCCCCAGCACCGCCCAAAGTTTATTGATAATATCTCTGGAAGGGATGAAGCACAAAACGAAATTTTAAGGGCACAATTCAGCACAAAACGAGCACAATTCGTGTGCAAATTTTCATTTCGAATTTCGAAGTGGGGGGTGCTCGCATTTCCCCAGCACCGCCCATACTTTTGGCGATATCTCCGCAAGGGATGAAGCACAAAATGAAATTTTAAGAGCACAATTCAGCACAAAACGAGCACAATTCGTGTGCAAATTTTCATTTCGAAATTCGAAGTGGGGGGTGCTCGCATTTCCCCAGCACCGTCCAAAGTTTATTGATGATATCTCTGGAAGGGATGAAGCACAAAACGAAATTTTAAGGGCACAATTGAGCACAAAACGAGCACAATTCGTGTACAAATTTTAAGTTCGAATTTCGGAGTGGGGGGTGCTCGCATTTCCCCAGCACCGCCCATATTTTTGGCGATATCTCCGCAAGGGATGAAGCACAAAACGAAATTTTAAGGGCACAATTGAGCACAAAACGAGCACAATTCGTGTGCAAATTTTCATTTTGAAATTCGGAGTGGGGGGTGCTGGGGAAATGGACCCCTGGTATGTGTATCACAGTCTTCAGAATAAGGAAAATCTGTGTTAGGATCACCGACACGAAAAGAGGTGTATAAAATGGACCGTTATATGTTAAAAGAAGAAGAAAGTTGTATTAGGAACACAGAAATCAAAGTACCTAGATATCTAAACTAAATTGTTCATATGTATCACAGTCTTCAAATAAGTTGTATACGTTCATCTTTAGCAATATTTGTATTAAGATCACAGAAACGAAAGGAGGTACCTAAACTAAGTACTTTAGGTGTATCACACAGTCTTCAGAATAAGTTATAGGTATAAGTTCATCTGCAGAAAAATCTGTATTAGTCATTACTCAAAATAAGTTTTATACTTAACTTTATCTCCACCAGCATTTGTATTAGGATCACAGAAACCAACGGACGTATCTATACTAAATTGTTTATATGTAAAAAACATTCATTATAATAAGTTGCATAAGTTCATCTTCAGTAAAACTATTGTATTAGGATCACAGAAAGAATTGCACCCGTAGCGCACTGTATCCTTTTATAATTTTATATCGAACAATATTTATAATCTAATCGCATAAATGCTTGGAAGCCTTTAAGCTAATTCAATCAAATCCTTCATGTGTACCTAATACAAGTTTTGGAGTAAGCTTCATAGGTTTAGGTATAATTAATGAGCAAAATCTGTAGTAGGATCACATAAATATAATGGAGGTGGTAGCCTCTAAGTTACGCATACAACTTGGGAGTAGGTACTTCATCTTGAGTAAAATTGTTATTAATCGTGATTTTCGATTAATCCAGATTTTCAATTTCGATTAAATAATTAAATATGTTCAAGTGGAAATTTTAGAATGTTTTATACGGCCGAAGGGCATAGATTCAATAGCTGCGGTTAAGAAAGAGTTTTAAGGGCGGCGTCGGCGCTATGTAGTGATGAAGTGCTGGCGAAAATGTCGAACGAATCGATTAATCGATTCGCCCGAACACGATTAGTGAACGATTTCCATGCGCACAGAAGTCGATTAATTGCGATTTTCGATTAATCGAGATTTTCGATTAATCGCTGTTATGACCAGCGTATACTTTACGCACCCCTTCCTTTTTAGGGTAGCTGTACCCCCCTTCCGTGACTATATAAGGTAGTTTTAAGTAAGTTTAAGAAGAAGTCAATGAAGTCATGTCGTAAGTTTAAGTTGACAACGATAAGTTCACAAGTTTAAGTTTGTAAGTTAAGTTGAAGAATGTTGAAGAAAGTAATTTTGTGAACTCGCATTTTTATTTATCATACATTTTCACCCGAGTGTGAATCAAAGAAAATGGCGCGTTACAATTGTGTATCGGCGTCATAAACAATCGCGATTCTCGATTAATCGCGATTTTCGATTAATCGAGATTTTCAATTTCGATTAAATAATTAAATATGTTCAAGTGGAAATTTTAGAATGTTTTATACGGCCGTAGGGCATAGATTCAATAGCTGCCGTTAAGAAAGAGTTTTAAGGGCGGCGTCGGTACTATGTAGTGATGAAGTGCTGGCGAAAATGTCGAACGAATCGATTAATCGATTCGTCCGAACACGATTAGTGTACGATTTCCATACGCACAGAAGTCGATTAATCGCGATTTTCGATTAATCGCGATTTTCGATTAATCGCGATTCTCGATTAATCGCGATTTTAGACTAATCTGCGATTAATCGATTTTCGATTTTTTCAGAAATCGATTAATCGATTTTCGATTTTCACAATTATTTTTGCCAGCACTAGTTGAAACTATATCCTTAAGGTGTAATACAGACGTTCTCCCAATGGATTTTGTACCATGAGACCTTCAGCCGTAAATCTAAACTTGATGTCCTCGATTAACTATGTGTACTTATTATAATTTTTACGTCCTTGCTCGTTACGCACATTACCTACACAATTTTCCCGACTTACACTATTGTAAGCAAAATTAATCTTATTACCATATTTGAGAAAACAACATTATTACAGCCAAGTGATTCCCGTTTCGTCGGTAAGATGCGTGTGGGGTGAACAAGGACACAACACTAAAGATAAGGATGTCCCTCTTTTAAAGTAGAACCTACGGCAGAAGTAGTAGGAATGTTTAATATGATTACAAAGAATTTTATACTCGTAATATAAACTTCATAATAAGCTATACAAATCGATACCGAAACCCAACATTAATAAACGAAGTATTGCTTTATAGCAGAGTGTACGCGACACTGCGATCAAGAGGAAAGTATGGTGCGTTCTTCACTCAAAACATTTGCTTTATACCTCGAGAGTAGAGACCGCGCTGCAATCTTGTGGCTGTAGAAAGTGCAGTGGCGGTGTCGGAGGGGGGGGGGGGGTAAAAACAAGTTCAGTTATGGTAAATCTAGTCGGCGATCTATGACGGTGAATTTTTCCAAAACTGCGAGTCGTGGAAGGGGCCGATACCCGAAACTTTTTTTAAATTACCCCTCCCCCTAAGCCAGTTGGCTAGAAACGCCATGGAGGAACTGTGGCAACGGTATTCAAATAAAGCGGATTATATGCAAACAATCATAATTAATTTACATTGCTTATTTACAAAATTAATGCATTATGGAGCTGAAGTTTTCTATATATGTAGATGTTAGTAGCAAAAGTGATGACGACGGTACCACTAGGTTTTAATGCGAATGATTTTATACGGAAAGGAAGAGTATTTGAGGACCACTTGGTGGCGATCAACCGGTGGCAGTCGACTGGTGAAAATCCCAAACTCAACGATGAGCAGATCGTACAATTTTTGATCGCGTGCAACAACAATTTGGATCACACGAAAAGGACAATTGATATACATTTTAGGCTGAAATCTCCCACCGCCTACATCTTCAATCAACGAAACGTCCTAAGCGAAGATCTTCAAGCAATTCTTAATGTTATGTAAGTTATCAACTGGAAACTTTCGTGTAGGTACATAGATTTTTAGGAACATTGCCGTTATGCCCGAAAGGTACCAAAATTATGCGATACTAATTGTCGGCCTCAAAAATGGCGATTATCGAAGATATAGCTTAAAGGCTCACTTTAAAATTGCTTGCATGACGTTGGACAGAATCATCTACGACGATCCGCCTCAAGGCATCATTTCTATATTCGATGCCAAACTGGTAGGTAATCCCATCACAATCCCAAGCTTCTCTCACCTCACCCCTTTAGAGCTCGATCATGCACATCACCAAGATGAACGTTGGACTCGCCAAAACTTTTATAGAGTACACCCAATACGGCAGCCCTTTACAGACCATCCAATCGCATTTCCTTAACACCAACGGCCTCCTCAACACAATTATAAACCTGACTAAACCCTTCATGAATTCAGAACTTTCATCAAAGGTAAGTACCTTCCTATGATCTCTTCCCATCATCCACAAATGAAAGTTTCCAATTTCAGTTTCATTTCTTTTCGTATCGAGACGATATGGAAATATTTTATAGAACGTGGGTACCGAAAAGGTATCTTCCAATGGAGTATGGTGGTGATTTGGAGTCGATTTCCGTTTACCATGAGAGGAACGTTCAAAAATTGATCCAAATGCAACCGTATTTTGATGCGGAAGAGAGACAAAGATTGATACGATAATTGGACAATTATAAAAGATTAACAAAAATAAAGAAACAATCCCAATTTTCCCTCTTAGGGGTCTTTTTTGTACGTACAGCTTATGTATAATTACACAAATCAGTCAATCTAATCGAACAAACCATGTTTATAGTGATTCGGTTATGGGAAATATTACAAACGCGTTTCAATACAATTTGGGAACACCGCTGCGACAAAAACGGTTCAAACTCAGTTGGAAATACATAACACACACAGCAGTCATTTTCATGAGTAAGTGCAACTGGAGATACAACTGCTGCTGTCCTTCGACTTATGCGACCCTAATACAAATTTTGCACAGGAACAATGTTCAATAACTACTCAATCTATTACATATTAAAAGTTTAGGTCCAAATACCTCCTCGCGTTCATGTGATCCTAATACCAATTTTGCCTACGAGAAAGGTTTAGAGGCTACCGAATCCTTTGATAAACGAATACATTCGAATACCTCCTTACGTTCTTGTGATCCTAATACAAATTTTTTATATGAGAAAATTTCCAAAGTTGCTCAATCTTTTATTTTAAACTAAACGTTAAGGTTCAAATACTTCTTCGCGTTCGTGTGATCCTAATACAAATTTTTCCAGAAGAAAACATCATTTTGGTACGCATGTCCGAAGTCGCCATTTTATTAGTAGGTAGTTCTATAATCAAGCTTCGTGATTCGTTGTTATATTGTGTTAAATTCATGGATATAGAATAAAATACGTTGTGCTTGATCTTTCAGTGGAATTTTACCATTAATTATTGTGTTTTGTGTTTTCATGTGTGAAACTGAAGAAGTATCTTATTTTTAAGTTCCATGGTATTAATTACTCTCTTAATTAAATGTCCCACTATCACGTTTCTATGGGCCACTTTAATTAACCTTTGATTATATTCCTGATGAAGCTAATAATTTAATTAGCGAAATATTGAATAATAAAACTACTTGTTAATTACACGTGTATGCAATTGTTATCTATTTAGTATTATTTATTATATTATTTATCAATTATTTCATACATATTCTATAGTACTTTTCACACCGAGAATTCAGTATGGCTAGCATAGGCAATGCATTTTAAATGGGAGAAACCCGGACAGCGTTGCCGTTGTAGGGATAACATGCATACACGAGCGCACCCGAAGTCGCATCGGCCACCCGAAACGCGGTTGGCTGACATTGTTTCCCCACGCCAAATACAAGCGCCAATGAGATTACCCCAAACACACAAGCGCGGTAGGCACGCCCGCTCAAATGGATATAAAAGCGTGCGCGCGCCGTTGAGGAACTTACTTCTTCTTTCGACGTTGTTAAAAGCGCGAAAGAATCAAGTACCCTATAGTCCGACGTTGATAAAAGCACGGGCAAAGGGTCAGCTATCCTACGTCGACGTTGATAAAAGCACGGCTAGGATAAACAGCTGCTGGTGACGGTTAAACTCGCTCCGAAATCGCTCACGGTGCGTCTTGGAGACCTTCATCGTAGCCGACACGAGAAGAACGTACTGAGAAGTTTTTTACGTCGTCTGCCGGTTCCTCCTATCTTCTCGCCGCTGCCTCCATCCCCAGTTAAGCAGTCACGATACAGTATACCGCATCGATCGCCGGTGCCATCCATCGTCTCACCGCTGCCACTAACGCCGACCAAGAGGCCGCCGTGGAAATTAGTACCGGTAGAACTCGACAGCAGGCCCTGCTAAGCAGATCCTTCAAGTCAACCACTAAATCGGCTTGATCCTAGAAAGCAATATGTTATGTACATTATACATCCGTGCCATAACACTATATATGTACGTTCAAGTTCTTGTTTATAATTGTTCATTCCCGTTAATAATCTGTCATTTATGTTCATGTATTTTATGTTTACATTTATGTTCATGTATTTACTTTTATGTTTATGTATCCCGTTGGCAAATACATACCGTTCATGAAAAATATCAAAGCCGCGTCAAATACGCGACACCGTCACTGGCATATTAGTGACAGAGTCGGCTCGCTCCAAAGAGCACACGGATACCCCGCAGATGTTATTTCTAATTATTGTAACTATGTACATATAGATACACAACTGTATCAATTTATTTCAGGTTAACACATACAGTGCGTTCGAGAATGATTGAAGTGTGTTCAAATTTCGGGCGCAGACGTTTTGGTAATTTTAGAATTAGAATGTTTAACGAAGTGAGTTGACAGTTGGGTCAGTAGCGTCGTATTCTTTGGTAATCTCGTTTATTTTATAAATCAGGTCTTTGTAAAGCCTATTCCGAATTAGTGAATATAATTTCAAGTTATTAATTATCCGAATAATATTCTTTACCGTTTAATGTAAAGAATATGTATTTAAATTGACAGTTATACTACCATACCATACCTACTCATATGGAATTTTATTCACTAGTACCAATTGTAAAAATTAAATGAACTAGCGGGAAATTCAAACGCGCTTCAATCTTTCTCGAACGCAAGTACATTAGAGTGCATTGTTTATTAACAAGATTATTGTTCATAAATAACGTAAAATAAAGTTTAGTTGAGACCACACCTATAAATTTCTGACCGGCCCAACCATGCTACATAAGGCAACAGCGCGCTCCGTAAGATACTGAATTCTCGGTGTGAAAAGTACATTAGACATAATATTCTTGTGAAGACAAAAAGTAATTGTATATTGCTAAATACGTTATCAATTATGCGTTTAAATTGAATATCATAATGACCGAATGGTACTAAAATAATAATATACAATGTTTTATATTTGAATTGAGCGCCTTGGAACTACTTAAAAGACGGCGGAAGGTCATTTATTCTTGAGATCAAATGATAAAAGGTGTCGCCGTAGCTTTCTCCCCTGTAGGGGTACTCTGTGCTATAGATATCATGTTCAATTAAATTCTAAATTTTTCGTATTAAAATAAACATTACATTCGAATAACCTTCTCACTTTTATGTGGTCCTAATCTAAATTTTTTTCAGAATGAGACAGGCACCTGGCCCAAGGGCGTACGCAGCTTTTTGGCTAAGGGGGGGCCAAAAAATAAAATTGTTTGGAAACGTGTTTAATATTTATTGCCTATGTTGTTACCCCACAATACTTTTCAATACATTTAAGCATCATACAATTCCCCTTGGGTACAAATACTATTTATTTAGAAGAAAGGCCAGGAAATGCTTAATTTCTCCTGAAATTATATGACCAGTAATAAATGTGAATATTTAGTACAATTCGTTTTGCGGCCAGGGGGGGGCATCGGCCCCCCCTTGCCCCACCTTGCGTACGCCCATGGGCACCTCTATTATTTATATGAAAACAATTTATTTACTGCTATGAATGATGTAAAATCTATTCCAAGGTCTGTGTTACACATAAACAAGTCAGTTTTGATACCCCCTTGCGTTTATGTTATCCTAATTCATATTTTGGTTACATTACAATTTTTGGTTTTATTAACCTTGAATACCTACTTAAGTTAGTGAGGTCGTTACTCGTTAGTATAGGTATTATGTGCAATTAAATTCTAACGATCTAAACAAAGTGTGCTTTGCTTTGCTTCGTAAGCATTGCCCAATTTTTTTAATGATATTCTTATTGAAAGGCTAATCTGGGAACAGAAGAATGATAATACCTAATCTTACTAACGCAATCAAAAAATAATACCTAGGTACCATTATGTGCACGTGAGAAAAAACTGTGCCATGTAGAATTAAGATTGATATCCTGTTGTCATAATAAACTAAAGCACGTTGTAACACAGTTTTCATGTTTGTGGTAAAGATGCCTAACGTCGTATTAGGTTTCAAAGTAGGTGAATTAATTAGGAAAGGTCTGATAACCGAAGACGACCTGTTTCGATTACGAAACTGGCAGTCATCCACAGATTTGCCCCAATTAACCGATGAGCAGCTTGCCGCGTTCTTCTGTTCATCGAACGGAAACCATGTCCAGTGTACGAAAATTATCGAGGTTTATTTTAAGCACAAGATCGGATGTGGCACACTTTTCAACACTCGAAATGTGAACAGTTTGAGTGGAGTTGCAAATGTCGTGTAAGTTTTAGTGTGGAAGCTGTGGGAAGAGGTTAATGGAAAAGGGTTTTTAAGGAACTTTGCTGTTATGCCAAAAAGGTATCAAGGTTCTTCTATAATCGTTTGCAGCTTCAAGGATACGAATTATAAAAATTTGGATTTTGAGGGTTGCTTGAAGATGTTCTGCATGGTTTTGGAAAGTATAATTTATGATGGAGATTCCCATGAAGGTATCTACGTATTCGACTCTAGAGGAGTAAGTCCATGCTATCCATTTCGACATAGATCGAACTTATAAATTTCAGGCAAGTTTGATGCATTTGTTTAAAGTAAAGATGCCCTTATTCACGGTGTACTTGGATTATTTTCAACATGGACTTCCACTTAAAATGAACTTCACCCACATTCTGAACGCCAATCGGGTCAGTTACTGTGCGTTTCGCATGGTTAAACCGTTCCTAAGTCAAGAACTGTCTTCTAAGGTAAGGCCTACTGTGTGTAAATTGAAGTGTTAAATTATTGGTCTTCGCTTTAGCTTGCTTTTCACTCTGAATCTGAGGACTTTGACAATTTTCATCAAAAGTGCGTGCCCAAGCGGTACCTTCCCAAGGAATATGGGGGAGACTTAGATTCCATTAGCATCTACCATCAGAAAACTTTACAGAAATTGAACGACCTGCAGGAATACTTTGTTACCGAAGAACAGCAACGCAGCAAGTTTTCTAAATAAATAATTTAACGTTATGTAACCTTCCATCTTTAGACTTTCCAGGCAGTGCAAATTGAATTCCCATAACAAGAAACAATGCTCATTGTTTATTTTCTTCAAAGCCTTTCCCATACAGATACTCATCTGAATAACAGGGTTCACGGTCATTTCCCCGCCGAAAAAATCCCGCCGGTCAATTTTCCGCCGGTAAATTGTTCGTCTGGTAAAAACCCCGCGCGGTGAAATGTTCGCCGGTAAAATGCCCGCCATGACAAAATCCCGTCGGTCAATTTCCCGCCGTAATTTTTGAAAAAATAAGCAATTAAGAAAGTTATTTTTTAAATACTTCAGTTTTGTAAACCTGTGTGTCATGCCACTATTTTAGTATCAATTGAAAAAAAATATACTAAACCTGCAAATAACCTAGGCGCTTTAGTGGGGGAATAAGCGTAGAAAATGGTACAACATTTACGTGTTAAGAACGAGGTTGAAACAAGAGATAGTAGCAGGCGAGTATTGATGTATAGTGCCGTAGGTTTGTAAAGAATGTCAAAATGCCATCGGGAAGTGCTTAAAATGGGCGTCGAAAATATTTTATAAATTTATATATAACGGTTCTTTTGTTAAACATGGCAATGTCTGGTTTATTAATACAGTCTTCTTTTTTGAATTTAGCATATTTTAATTTACAGTAAACAGCGGCCTCAAATTCATCTTACGCCTCCTGAGCGCATAATCCGCCACTGGCTGCACATAACATAGGTACATATGTAAGTGGATCTTTATCACAAAAATAGGGGAATATCAGGGGAATCATTTTGCGTACAGCGGCGGGCAAATAACCGACGGGATTTTGTCATGGCGGGCAATTGACCGGCGGGATTTTTTCGGCGGGGAAATGACCGGATACCGAATAACAGTGGGAAACAGTTTTAATTTCCCAGCAAACACGCGCTGGGTTTTATAAACCAGGAAGAAAGACTCAAATCGCACCTGCTCCCTCTTAAACCGTAGCAATCCTGACCGCTGCCGTTTTGTATGTTCTTCTCTCGCTTCCCCTTCTCTGCCGTTCACCCACGGTGTTGAAACTACCTAACCTTTTTATGTGTATAAGAGGCTTTAAGTGAACTCTAAGAACTTCAACGTAACAAAACTTCGTATTAATCCGTAAATCAAGGTCGTAGCCGGGGGGAGGGGGGGGGGTCAAGGGGGTCAGGACCCCCCCCCCCCCCCCGAAACTCAGTGGAAAATAACAATTTCTTAAACGAAATGTAAATTACATTTGCCGTAAATGTAAGAAGGTATAGAAACTCAATTTGTATTAAGATCACCAAGAGGTGGAAAAACCAAGTTTTTTGTGTGTGCAGAGTACATTTTACTATTTCTCCACCTAGAGCCATACTAAAGCAGTTTTTACCGCTTACTCAAAAGCTAAATTTACATTAGGGTAACATAAACGGAAGGATGTGTTGTAACCAATTTCTTCATTTCATTTCAGATCATTAAGTATCCCATATTGCTTAATCCAGCACAAAATTTGTATTCAATTAAAAACGAAAAATATTTAATTGTGTGCATCAAAAATATCATCGAGTACCTTCTGGTACTAATCCCAAGTCAAAATTTGTATTATGGTCACATGGTGAGGAGGTACCGTATTAAAGCTTAATCCACCACAAAGATGTATTAAAGCAACATAAACGCAAGGAAGTATACTTTTAACCGAGTTGTTGGAGTGTAGTCGTGCCATTGATGACTAACCTTTAAAACTTATTCTGCCGCAAAGTTTGTATCAGGATATCATACACGCAAGGAAGTTGTCGTGTGTAATGGCCTTTAAATCTTTATCCGCCGCAAAGTTCGTATTAGGGTAACATAAATGCAAGGAGGTACTTTAAGGCTTATTCTGCCGCAAAGTTTGTATTAGGATATCATTAGCTCAAAGAGGTAGGTACTGTAAGAAGGTTGTTCGTATGTAATGTTTTAGTCTCAATTCTTCGCAACATTTTTAATAGGGTAACATAAAGGCAGGTAAGGAAATACTTTAAGTGAGTTGATATGTAATGAGTGTCATGGAGTAGCCTTTTAATCTTATTCCGTCGCAAAGTTTGTACTTACCAGGGTAACATAAACGAAAGAGGAGCGATGAGTTTTTCGAGTGTAGGTAATACAAAACACGGAGTAGCTTTTGAAGTTTATTCTAAAGCAAATATATTGGGATAACATAAACGCATGGAGCTCCTGATACCAATTTGTTTCCGTGTAATACACAAACTTCTGAGGTGCTTTTAAAGCTCCGTCTTGAGCAAAATTGTAACAAAAATGTGATGAGAAGAAATATTATTGGTAAAATCTTTTCTATTTATACTGAGAGCAAGTTTGATCAAATTACGTTGTATCAGGGCCGGATTTATATTTGGCGGGGCCTACAAGCACAACATCGTGATGGGGCCTCTGAACAGAACTGTGTAAACTGTTGACTTTTGAAAATTACTGCATTATCGCTCACCGTGATTTCAAGTAGGTAAACCATGAGTGTTAAAAATATTTGCAAGTAATTGAATTTTACCAATTTACAATGCGAAAATATGGCACTTGTTTTTGTTTAAATGAAAATCATATTTTGGAAGTTTTTCTAAACAACCACATAAGCTTGTTCATAACACTCTTCATTTGTTGCTCCATGTACGAGACGTTTTCTTGGCAGTTCTTTCTTCTCGTTAATCGTTGTTCAACTGTGCATTCTCCTTTCCTCTCGATTACAGTTCGCTGCCAGTGTATTCATGTGTCTTTCAAACAATAGAAGTCCCCAATCCCCATTAGATGACTGTGATAACGTGCAAGGGTTATGTTAAGTTTATGGGGTAGTTTAAAATTTACCGTGTTCGTTCAAATTCGGTTTTGGAGGTTTAGTCTTTAAGTTTAGTCTTGGCTGCCATTTTTAAATATTCCCTCCTCGATTTGAATTTGGTAAAGGTAGTGTGAAGTTATCGTTGGGTCTGGGGGTTAGAACTCTACAACCCCTTCACGTCCATGTAATCCTAATTCAAATTTTGTCCAAAAGAAAATATCAAAAATTACTCAATATTTTATATTAAATTAAACGTTAAGGCTCAAATACTTCTTCGCGTTCGTATGATCACAGAAGACATAATACAGAAGCGACACTCCCCGATCCCGCCAAAATAAAATTTCTTGGCGCATGTCGCGTCGCCATACTTTTGTTAGTACAATCAAAGAACGTATTATATACCGTTCTTTGGTACAATTTATAATATCATAACAGTAACAGAACATGTAAAGTCTGTCTCAAAGTATAGCGTCTTGTAATTTACCTCCTTAAAGGATTTATTTTCTAATCTGCATTGTTAGTAGATAAACACGTTTTAAATACGTACCTGTTTGTGATAACAAAGGGGACCTCTAGGTATTTTATGACAGGGCAATTTCAAGACGATATACTATGAGACAGACTATACATAAATTTATATTACAGGAATCATCATTTATTTATTAAAGCTGTTTATTAGGTTTCAGATAAATTTGCGAATAGGGAATTTAAAACATCTGGAAAAAGAAATTTTAAATTACAAATTTTATATAATCTTTATTTTCTTTTTTTTCTTTATTTTGAAATAATTGTACTTATTGTATTAAAAATAAATATTTTTTAAAAAGTACTTGTTTTTTATTCCAATGAAACTATTAAAAATTAAGTTAACATTTGCGAAATATGGTTGCCATTCAGAGAAGTAGATTAATGCTGAAAACTAAAGTGTTTTTAAATTTCCCACGTAAAGTACTAACAACAACATGGCGAATGTCACTCGGATTTGTCAAACGAACATCAAAGGTGCCGCCACAAGTGTCGCTTCTGTATTATTTCTTCAGTGGTATAATCCTAATACAAATTGTAAAAAGCTGCTCAATCTTTTAAATTAATTTAAACGTTTAGGTTCAAAAACCTCCTCGCGTTCATGTTATCCTAATACAATTTTTGCCCAGACGAAAAGTTCAAAAGCTATTCAATCTTTTATACTAATTTAAAGTTTAGGTTCAAATTAAATTAAACGTGAACCTCGCGTTCATGTGATCCCAATACAAATGTTGCCCATGAGAAAGGTTTAGAAGCTACTCACTCAATTGTTTGTATTACAAGAAATGAATACCTCCTCACGTTTATGTTAAAAAACTACTCAATCCTTTACATTAAATAAATTAAACGTTTAGGTCCAAATGCTTCTTATTCGCGTTCGTGTGATCCAAATACAAATTTTCCTCAGAAGTCACTTAATATTTCGCATTAAAATAAACATTACCTTCGAATAACCTCCTCACGTTTATGTTGTCCTAATCCAAATTTTCCTCAGAATGAGACAGTCTACGTAAAAGATTATTTATAATAGTGAAGAATTTCTTTATTGCTATGAATGATGTAAAATCAATTCCAAAGTCTGTGTTACACATAAACAATTCAGTTTTGATACCTCCTTGCGTTTATGCTATCCTAATTCATATTTTGCTTACATTACGATTTTTCACCTTAAATACCTCCTTGTTAGTGAGGTTTCTTTTTTTACATTACTCGTTTTAATTAAATTCTAGGATCTAAACAAAGTGTGCTTTGCTTTGCTTCGTACACATTGACCAATTTTTTTTAATGACATTCTTATATTATATAATATTGAAAGGCTAATCGGAGAATGATAATTATCTTACTTGCACTAAACATGTTTCCATATCCAAAATTACGACCATTGTGTAAACGTGGGAAAAGACTTTCCCACGTGTAGAATTAAAATTGATTTCATAATTAACTAAAGCACGTTGTGTATCACCGTTTTCATTTTTGTGGTACCTAAAGATGTCTACCGTCGTATTAGGTTTCAAAGTAGGTGAATTAATTAGGAAAGGTCTGATAACCGAAGACGACCTGTTTCGATTACGAAACTGGCAGTCATCCACAGATTTGCCCCAATTAACCGATGAGCAGCTTGCCGGGTTCTTCTGTTCATCGAATGGAAACCATATCCAATGTACGAAAATTATCGAGGTTTATTTTAAGCACAAGATCGGATGTGGTACACTTTTCAACAATCGAAATGTGAACAGTTTGAGTGGAGTTACAGATGTCGTGTAAGTTTTAGTGTGGAAGCTGTGCGAAGAGGTTAATGGAATAGGGTTTTTAAGGAACTTTGCTGTCATGCCAAAAAGGTATCAAAGTTCTACCATAGTCGTTTGCAACCTCAAGGATACGAATTATAAAAATTTTGATTTTGAGGGTTGCTTAAAGATAGCCTGCATGATTTTGGAGAGTATAATTTTTAATGGAGATTCCCATGGAGGTATCTACCTACTCGACTCTAGAGGAGTAAGTCCGTGCCATTCATTTCGACATAGAGTGGACTTATAAATTTCAGGCAAGTTTGATGCATTTGTTTAAAGTAAAGATGCCCTTATTCTTGGTGTTCTTGGACTATTTTCAACGTGGACTTCCACTGAAAATGAACTTCATCCACATTCTGAACGCCAATCGGGCTAGTCACTGTGCGTTTCGTATGGTTAAGCCTTTCATAAATCAAGAACTGTCTTCTAAGGTAAGGACTACTGTGTGTAAATTTAAATTGAACTGTTAAATTATTGGTCTTTACTTTAGGTTGCTTTTCATTCTGAATCTGAGGGCTTTGACAATTTTCATCAAAAGTGCGTGCCCAAGCGGTACCTTCCCAAGGAATATGGAGGTGACTTAGATTCCATTAGCATCTACCATCAGAAAACCTTACAGAAATTGAACGATCTGCAGGTATACTTTGATGCTGAAGAACAACAGCGCAACAAAAATTCTAAATAAACAAATTTTAACGTTGTGACCTTCCATCTTTAAACCTTCTCAGACAGTTTAAGTGGAAAAGAAGTTTGAATCCCATTAGGTATCACTTCCTTTCGTATTCCCATAACAAAAAACAATGCCCATTCATTGTTTATTTTCTTCAAAGCCTTTCCCACAGATACTCATCTGAATAACAGTGAGAAACAGTTTTAATTTCCCAACAAACACGCGCTGGGTTTTTCACAAATAGGAAATAACGGAAAACATGTAGGTTATAGAAGGAAACAGTATACGGTTATGTTATAAACCAGGAAAAAAGGCTCAAATCGCCTTTCTTGTCGCACCTGCTCCGTAGCAATCCTTACCGTTGCCGCTTGTATGTTCTTGCCTCGCTTCTCCTTCAACTACCGTTCACCAAAGTAATCGAAACTGACCTCTTTCTGTGTACAGAGGCCCGCCTCAAGATTAATCTCTTAAAATTTCAACGTGAGTAAATGTATGGAAGTACAGAAACTCAATTTGTATTAGGATCACATAAACACCAAGAGGTGAAAAAGTTTTGTTCTTTATGTGCAATACAAATTCAAAATTGCTTCACATAGAGTCATACTTTTGGAAACTTACTCTTACTCTAAAGCTAAATTTATATTAGGGTAACATCACCGCAAGGAGGTGTTGTAACTAATTTGTTCATGTATAGAGCAAGTGTTTTAAAGACCTGTTTATATCCACGAATACTTTACACTATTTTTTTATTGGTTCACTTTGAAATCATAACTACTGGTATTAAAATGGAAATAAGAAGTAATAATGTGAAATGGTTGAATTCGTAATGTGAAATGAGTATACCTTTCGTTGTCATGGAAATGAGAAAAACGGAAATTAATTTGCAATCTGTCATTTTATTTGACGAAACAAAGTAGTCCTGTCAGATCAATAATCAATAGAATTCACGTTTTTCAAATTGGTGATGTTGCCATGGCAACTTTAAAACATGGCGCGTTTTGGAAAGTGCGATTTAAACACGCTGGGGCGTGGTTTAAAGGCTAAAATAGGACACCAATAAAAAAATATATGTAAGTGTGAAACAAATTTCTTAGTGTAATTGTGTACCTAATACACACCTATTGGAGTATCTAACAACCTCCTCAACAAAATTAGTGTTACTATATTAGGATCGCATGAAAGGAAGGGGATGAAAAATTAAACCGTTTCTATAATGCTGGCTTTAGTATAGATTTCATTAGGTGTTTTCTTTTTGCATCGCCACAGGGTTAGGTAAAGTTACAATCATCACGTGATTAAAGTGCCTTGCGTCATGTAGACATTTCTTCCTCAGGTTAATATAAAACTTAAATAAAGCTTTTAAAACGAATAGGTTATAGAGAACTGAGTCAAATTAGTTTTATAAAACGAATGGTGTGTTATTGACAGAGCTGACTAAGGTCTACCACAACGTGCAAAAAGAAAACACCTATTATGAACAGTTTGTCTGTTGCGAACCTTGAGAGGATTAAAACCTCATCCTGAGAGGATTTTATTAGGATCATATGAACACAAGATGGTATTAAAACTAAATCATGTCCTTTTAATAAATGCGTTGAAAAGCTCAAAAATTCAACATTAGAGGATTGTATTAGGATCACATGAACACACGATGGTACTAAAGCAAACTAAATCCCTCTCTTTTAATACGAACCTTGAGAGACCTAAAACTTCATCCTGAAATAATTGTATTAGGATCACATGAATTCAAGAAGATATTAAAGCAAAGCAAATCCTCTTCTCTTAATATAAGACCCTTCAGAGGATTAAAACTTCACTCTGTGTGGTTTGTATTAGGATCACATGAACACACGTTGATATTAAAGCACACTAAATGCCGTTTTTTTAATAAAATCATTCGGAGGCGTAGAACATCATCTTGAAAAGTTTGTATTAGGATCACATGAATTCAAGGAGGTATTAAAACAAAGTAAGTCCTATTCTTTAACACGACCCTCAACCGTTGATTGCCTCAACTCAAGGAAGTATTAAAGCTAATTAATCCCGTTCTTTTAATATGAACCTTGAGAGAACTAAAATTTCGTCCTGAACGGTTTGTAAAACATGAATTCAATGAGATATTAAAGCAAAGTAAATCCTCTTCTTTTAATAAGACCCTTGAGAGGATTACAACTTCATCCTGAAAAGTTTGTATTAGGATCACATGAACTAAAGAGAGTATTAAAGCAAACTAAGTCCTGTTCTTTTAATATGAACCTTGAGAGAACTGAAGTTAGATCCCGAAAGGATTGTATTAGGATCACATAAATTGAAGGGAGTATTAACGTAAAGCCAATCCAATCCTATTCTTTTAATACGAACCTTGAGAGGATTAAAACTTCATTCAGAGAGGTTTGTATTAGGATCACGTGAATTCAAGGAGGAATTAAAGCAAACTAAATCCCGTTCTTTTAATATGAACCTTGACAGAACTAAAACTTCATCCTGAAAATATTGTAATGAATTCAAGGAGGTTTGGAATCGTATCGTAAGACTCGTAAGAGTGATGTAGCCCTTTTTATTACCAATTTGGGTCACCATGCTTTGGGGACCAGTGTGCGTGTGTTCTTTCTTTTTCGGTTGAATCGCTAAAACAACATGTTATATACAGGGTGATTCATTAAGAATGTTCAATCTCTGAATTGTAGATTCCAGACCTCAAAATATGATGATTCTGCCCAACATATACCTTATACAAATATTGCTAGTTTCCGAGATACCGGGTGTTTAAAGTTTAAATATGAATTTTGATTTTCGCAATAACCATTAATTAATTAATTAATTAATGTGATTAAAAAGATCTTTGCGAAAACGGGTCATAAAGTGTATTGAAGTAAATGGTGGACATTTTAAACATTTAATTACTTTGAAGTTTTTTACTTTTGTTTTTTAATTATAATTGGCAATCCTCATGCAAAAAAAGGTAAAACTGCCAATTTTCAAAAAGAAATTGTGAAAAAATAGAAAGTTATTGCGAAAATCAAAATTCATATATAAACTTTAAACACCCGGTATCTCGGAAACTAGCAATATTTGTATAAGGCATGTTGGGCAGAATCATCATATTATTTTGAGGTCTGGAATCTACAATTGGACATTCTTAATGAATCACACTGTATATTTATTTACATTATGTACAGCGTGTGGTAAATATTCTCATTACGGCGAAGACGGGTGGGAATTATGTAACGTCGTGGACCGTTCAGGGTGACGTCAGCGGCGGAGACGTTTTCGTAGGTGACGATGGGGATGGTGATGAGTTGCAGCTTCCACAGCTGTGTTGGAACCTGCTCTCGTAGCCGCTCCATTGGTGCTGGCGGTGTTACGGGCGATGGTGTCACCGGTCGTGTCGGAGGCGTGCGATTGCGGAAGCGCCGTAGAACGTATAGCGTCTCAAATAGAGACCACTTTCCGTGGTGTGGCCCGTGTGGGAGGCATCCAGGCTGTTGTTACACGCTATCGTACAGCAGCGTCGTCGTGCATTGACATCACAAACCACTAAGTTAAGTGATTTGTGATTGACATCCAGGCGGTTGTTACGAGCTATCCTACAGCAGCGTCGTCGATGGTGCACTCCTTCGCTATTGTGCAGCTGAAGGAGCGGTTCCGCGCTGTAAGATAGCAGCGGGCGTTGTGCTATAACATAACAGCTTTGACGGTGCTCGTACTTTGCTATTAGCAGCTAAACTGAGCGGTTCTCATATATCAGGAGAAGAGTTCCCTCTTCGCTATAACAAAGTATACACTTTGGCTATAGGAGCTGAAGAGGTGTGTAATCTGTGCCTTCTCTTCGTTTCGTGCGCGCTTTAAGTAAGGCTGGCGGGGGGGCGTACGCGGGGGAGCTGTATGTGGCTCGAGTCCCGCCAAGTGGTATTAAAGTAAATCCTCTTCTTTTAATAAGACCTTTCAGAAGATTAAAACTTCATTCTGAGTGTTTGTATTAGGATCACATGACTTCAAGAAGGTATTAAAGCAAACTAAATCCTGTTCTTTTATTATGAAGCTTGAGGGAATTAAAACTTTATCATGAAAGGATTGTATTAGGACGACATGAATTGATGAATGAATTAACGCAAAGTAAATCCTCTTCTTATTTTAATAAAACCCTCGAGAGGATTAAAGCTTCATTCTGAGTGGTTTGCATTAGAATCACATGAACACACGGTGGTATTAAACCAAACCAAGTACCATTCTTTTACTAAAACTGTTCATAGGCGTAGAACTTTATCTTGAGCAGTTTATATTAGGATCACATGAACTCAAGATGGTAGGCATTAAAGCAAACTAAATCCCGTTCTTTTAAGACAGACCTTGAGAGACCTAAAACTTCATCCTGAAAGGATTGTATTAGTATCACATGAATTCAAGGAGATATTAAAACAAAGTAAATCTTCTTTTAATACAATCCTTGAGGTTTAAAACTTCATTCCGAGTGGTTTGTATTAGGATCACATGAAGCAAACTAAACACCGTTCTTTTAATAAAACCATTCAGAGGCTTGGAACTTTATCTTAAGCAATTTGTATTAGGATCATATGAACTCAAGGAGGTATCCAGTTCTTTTAATACGACCCTTAGGATTAAAACTTTATGCTGAGCAGTTTGTATTAGGTGCACAGATGCAAGTAGGTATTTTAATTAAATCATGTTGTTTAGATACAAACCTGAGAGGCCTCAATCAGAGTGGGATTTGTATTAGGATCATGTTTTTTGCTGCCTCAATGCAAACCTCGACACTTTTACAACATCATGAGCAGCTTGTATTAGGATAACAGCAACAAGGAGGGTTTCAATAAAAGTTTTGTTCTTTCAATACAAATTTACAGTATCGTCCAGAGAAGAATTTATATTAGGATTACTCGTCGTCATTTAATACAGATATTGAGACACTTCACTCATTTTGAGTGGAAGCCGTATAGGGATTGTATAAAACGCCAAGGAACTAAACCCTCTTTCATAATACAAACCTGAGGCTTTGAAAACTTGTCTTTATTAATAAATAAAAAATGGTCTAACTTTTAATTCCTTGTCCAAATTCTAACGTTTTGTTTGACTGCAGTTCCGCCTGCATTTCTAATGCAATTTTTCGATACTTTTCCGCTAATTCCCCGTTCTTTTTGACCCCTACAAGTTTCTAAATAATAACAACATATGTTAGGGTCGATTTCTTTACCATCGCCTCGGCTATACATTTGGCTCAGATTCGAACAGCTATAAATATGTCCTAAATCGCATCCTCGTTCCGCATACCCAAACGCTTTGGCCATATTTTTCTTTACCTCGTACGAAGAATCGTCATCTACTTTCTCATAGTGTTTAATCCTAATATCGGGTTTACGTACACCCGATATGTACATTCCGGATAGGTAATAACAGGCGTTACCGTTACTCGCGGTGCAAGCCTTTTCTAACAGTTGCATACCCTACGAAGTACTGACCGTTAGTTTATGACGCTAACATTTGTGGGTAAACGACTAGGTACCTTTAATACATCGACCGGTATATCGGATGAATCGTTTTTGGTGACTTTGAGTAAACCTTGGTGAAGACACGATTCGGGATGATCCAAATTACAACCCTTTTCAAAATATCGGTATGCGTCTTTGTAGTTTTGTTTATAACCCTTGCCGAGAAGGGCGTATGTGGCGTACTTGTAACAGCTCTTCGGGTATTTGTATTCGTCGCAGTTGGTTTTGTAAACTTTCGAAGCTTTTTTGTAATCATTGTCGATCGCCTCTAAATAATCGCCTAATAAATGACAAACTAAAAGCAGTTCGTGATAAACAGACAAAGGTTATGTTTAACGTAGAGATACCTTCCGAATTCTTTTCGCTGTAACACCCAAATCGGTATTCAATTCCTAAATTTGTTATAAATTTCTTTACCTCGGCCTCGTCTTTAAAATTAATTGCCATAACTATTAATTTAAATTTTCTAGGTTATGTAACAATAACAATTGTGTCTAATGTTATGGCTCCGATCATGGCACACTGTACAGCTATTTAACTAACTTCACAGACATACAAAATTTGATTGATAAAAATAATAAAAACAGAAAAAAGCGAATCATCTGAGTAACTGGAGCTTTGAATATTTACTAATTCAAGAGTAACATAAGGACTCGAAGGTAAGGATCGTGTTATTCTGTGACGTATTGTAACAAAGTTGTATCTCTGTAATAAAGACTTTATGTCTACCAAATTGTCATTCTGACAGAAATGTTATTAGGATGACATGAACGAAAGAAGGAGATGTAACTAAGTACCTTCCATGAAGGTTTTGAAACGACGTTTTTGAGAAAAATGTTATTAGGATCACATAAGCACGAGGAGGTAAATGTAAAAATCGCTACTATGGTAAGGTAGATTCACACGATGCAAGTAATTGCTGCAACTTTAATGCCGCATCAAAATTGCCTCATATTTTTTCGCTTTAGTGCACGGAATTAGAATCTGTTCTAAAAACATGCAATGAACTGCTTTAACATACCATATATATTGGGGATGGTATGCTCGTCTGCCCTTGTTGTTGTTGCACACATAAAGTTGGAGCATTAATTAAAATCGCAACAATCACCTGCATCGTGTGAATCAACCTTAATATTTACTTTTAAGCATTTAAAACTCCAATTTGGTAAAATTTCTATTAGGATTACATGAACGCGGAGAGATAAATGTAAGTAAATTGCTCCAGTGTATAATACAGGCTTTTAAATTTCTTTTTGGCAAAATTTCTATTAAGAATATTAAGATAACATGATTGCGAGAAAGTAAATGTAAGTAAATCGGTACTGTGTAATATAGCCTTTTAAAACTCCATTTTAATAATAATATCATAATTTTATTAACGGGAACCCCTTTGATTTACAAATTTAGAATTTATAATAGATGTTTTCTTTTTGCATCGCCACAGGGTTAGGTAAAGTCGCAATTCTCACGTGTTGAAGTGCCTTGCGTCATAAGACATTTCTGCCTCAGGTCAATATAAAACTTAAATAAAGCTTTTAAAACGAATAGGGTTATTGAGAACTGAGGCAAATTATTTTTATAAAACGAATGTTGTGTTATTGACAGGGCTGACTTAAGTCGACTACAACGTGCAAAAAGAAAACACCAAATGAATATCAAATGTAAATATACACCACGGACGTATAAAAAACAATGGACTGCTAATTATGTTGAAATAATTGTCCCCTGCCTGTGCGCCGCCATACTGTGCTCAATCACAGAATAAGTAAGGGGACCTTATTCTGTGGCTCAATTTTGTATTGGTGTATTTCTAAAGGAGTAATCCACAGACCCACAAACCACTAACAAAAAAGTGATTTGTGCACAGACCATTAAAAATATTAGTGGTCTGTGGAGTAATCTTTGATTATATATACATATAATCAAAGGGAGTATTATAATGAACCCTGAAAATTTAGCGGTTATATTTGAAAATTGCAATTTATAATTTGTCATTTCATTATTTCTGAATTTCAATTCTGTAACTATATTTTCATCATCACTTGCTTGGTATCAACGACGATTCTGCTGTTGAAAGTATTTGTAAAATTTCTTCTGGAACGTGGTTTTCGATGTACTCCAAAATGGCATAATTATGGTTGTGGTGATCCATAAGGTTGGACGTTAGTTCTCCAAATAGGGGTAAAGTGATGAGACAATATGGCCAAACTTATGGGGGAGGTTTTGTGTTTTTGACCATATTGTCTCGGCATAATTATGTGTAACCATTTAACAAACAAAACTTGTTTATTTACACACGACACATAGTAACAATCGTTTCCAACGAAACATCACGCTCTATTCATACTATGTATATAAAAAATGTCAAATATGAAAGCAACGAAAGGTAAGAGGTTAAGTCAAAGACTTTGAAGTTTGGACCACTTTCGATTTGACGTTTGAAATTGCCAACTAAAATCGATCTCTACAAGAAAATAACTAACTAAGAGCACAGTATGGCGGCTCCCATGGTGGGGACAAATAAATGTTGCCGGTACGTACCAATTAGCAGTCCATTTGTTTTTTATACGTCCGTGATATACACCCAGCGCCGATGAATCGTGGAATAACTAGATTCTAGTCAGTTCTGATATAAGTTGGCAATACTCCTGTCATCTGTTTTGCGTCGTGATATTGAAATGTCATTTACTATTTCTTAGGTTAATGTAATCGAAATAATCCATTGAACTCTATACTAACAAATAATCAGAGATTGTCGCGTATTGTGAATGGATGAATTTAAATGAAAAATCAACTTAAATCAACAGCAAAGTTAACATTGCTCTATCAGCTGAACGCCTGCGCTTGAACGCGCGTGTTCAACCCTGTATTGAAAATCCGCCTTTAGTCTGAAGCATGCGGCGCGCTCTATATTATTCCACAATTCATCGTCACCGGGTGTACAAAGGTGTTTTCTTTTTGCATTGCCACAGGGTTAGGTAAAGTAACAATCATCACGTGATTGAAGTGCCTTGCGTCATGTGGACATTTCTGCCTCAGGTTAATATAAAACTTAAAGCTTTTAAAACGAAATTGAGAACTGAGTCAAATTATTTTTATAAAACGAATGGTGTGTTATTGACAGAGCTGACTTAAGTCTACCACAACGTGCAAAAAGAAAACACCTAATGTAAAGTTTTTATTACAATCACATGAACGCGAGGAAGTAAATGTAAGTAAATCGCTCCTGTGTAATACAGGCTTTTAAAACTCCATTGCGACAAAATTCCTATTAGGATCACATGAACGCGAGGAGATAAATGTGACTAAATCTCTCCTGTGTGATACGGGTTTTAAAATTCCCTTGCGGGAAAAATTCTATTGGAATCTCATGAAGTCGAGGAGATAAATTGACTAAATCGTTTTGTGTAATACAGGCTCTTAAAATTCCACTTTCACAAAATTTCTATTAGGATCTCATGAACGGGAGGAGATAAATGTGACTAAATCTCGCCTGTGTGATACGGGTTTTTAAAACTCTTTTTTCGCAAAATTTCTTTTAGGATCCCATGAGCGCGAGGAGATAAATGTGACTAAATCGCTCCTCTGTATTCTGTAATATAGGCTTTCGAAACTCCATTTTGGCAAAATTTCTATTACGATCCCGCGAACGCGAGGAGATAAATGTGACTAAATCGCTCCTGTGTAATACTGGCTCTTAAAACTTCTTGGCAAAATTTCTATTAGGATCATATGAACGTGAGGAGATGAATGTAAGTAAATCGCTACTGTGTATTAAAGGCTTTTAAAACTTCAATAAGGCAACATTTGTAATGAGATCACATAAACGAGAGGAGATAAATGTAAGTAAATCGCTCCTGTGTAATACAGGTTTTTAAAACTCTATTTTAACAAAATTCCTATTTGGATCACATGAACGCGAGGAAGTAATACCTCCCGCGCACTAGGCAGCCTGCCCAACCTATGATTGCTAGTGGAGCCCGCACACGAAACGGTCAAGAATTCTTGGCTGCAGCAGCCGTTAAATGCACCTAGGCCTGCCGCGCACTAGGCGGCCTGGCTGCGGCAGCCAACTGGCTGCCGTGTAATCATATGCATTCAACGGCTGCTGCAGCCAAGAATTCTTGGCCGCTTCGTGTGCGGGCTCCACTAGCAATCATATGTTGGGTTGGCTGCCGCAGCCTGGCTGCTACAGCCAGGCTGCCTAGTGCGCGGCAGGCCTTATTTTTGAAGCTTTCAAACTCGATTTTAGCGCAATTGTTTTCGGAAGGAATAAAGATTAGCAAAAAGGAAAAAAATAAAATTAGTTTTATTTGAAAAATCCTTACATATTATAACTTTGTTAATGTTTACAGTTTACTAACAACAAATGGAAATAATTATAAGTAAACCGTGAGTAGAGCTACAATGCAAATAACTTGATCGTCCTATTCTAAAAGTCTAAATTTTTACAACAAAGTGGTGTATCAAATTTATTAAGTCAACATCTAAAAAAATAAATAAACAATAATGCGCTAATTTTTAACTGGACCAATCCTTTGCAGACGTTAACGATTTGAGGTACGGTGGTCCGCTGACTGGCGAATTGGGGAATCGCTGCATGTACCTTTCAAGTCGCAAATACTTGACGGTTACCAAATGTCCCGAACACCTGTACAAATAAGTGAACACCGCGCCGGTTAGAGCCGATTGAATATTAAGACGTGCAATACATACCACCATCCGTGTAAATTTTGATAAGCGACAGCTGCATCATTCTGATCGGCACACTTTAAGTAGACACATTTCGAAACGTCATCGATACCGCAGTGCAAAATACGGCACTGATGGGCACACTTACCGAGGACCGCCTCGCGTATCAACTGAGGATTGCGATCGTTATCGTCCATCATTCCTCTTATTTTTAGGCACGGAGTCGGCGAACAAGGTAGACTGTTAACCGAGCCGACCTGCGTTTCGAAAGCCTGGCCCTGCCAGGTTTTCGAACGCGGCGAGCTGCTCAAACTCGGATTACCTAACCAACGCCAAACCTCGAACGGCTCGCCCTGTACAACCTGCACCTCGGTACGTACACGTGATTCGTTTTCGTTAATAAATTTGACCGCTTTCATCCAGATCTTTTCCATTGCTAAAAGAACGATAGGTTCAATTACGTTCGTTAAGTTAGCTCCCGCCCACTCCCCTTGCCCGGCCGTCAAAACCCGCATTGAAACCTAGATCGTTTAAGTGCCTGCACTATGTGGCTGGGGATATTTAACACATCCCTCGCTCCTTTAAAAAATGACGCAAGGCCTTTCCGGATCAATGGCAGTCGAGTCATCCAACCTTTGTTGCTGTTTAGGCTATTGTTTCAAGATAAGTAAGAGTTGCTCAGATGTCAAATCCTGGTGTCAGCATAAAACAAATGGCCTTGAAACGGTTTATTGCACATTAAAATCTGCTGGAGCTCCAACATGCAAAAACCACATCTTTCTAATAAGTCTTGGAGAGAGGCAGCACCTGTGCCTACCAAACGGTTATACACTTAAACTGATGGATTGTTATTTCTGGCAAACGTTGTCTAGTTAAACTGAACAGACAAACGACGGTCTGATAGTTTGTGCATATCAGTAACAGTTCTCCCTCGCCCAAGCATCTTCATAGACAGCCTACAGAATGGTTCTTCCTGATCAGGCTCTTTGTCTTCCTCTATCAATGGTCTGTGGTGCCACGGATCCTGCTTCAGCAACGAGACGATAAACAGCTGTCTTCAGTCTGGAAACGCCATCTGATTGATACAGGCGTGTCTCGTCCATTACCACTTGCAAGGACACACATAAAATTCATAACAGTCTCATCACGTATGAACGAAACAGTTGCATTTAAGTCACTACACAACAAGATAATTGAAACTTTGATGACAGGCGTAAATAAGCCCCCCCCCCCCCAGCTAGAAAAGTAATGAATATTTCAGTGAAGGTTTAATGGACCTTTAATCTTTTAATAGTTAGGTTAATTAGGGTCCATTACTGAGCCACAGATCCGCCCCCCCCCCCCCCCCCCCCGAAAAATCCTGGATCTGCTGTTGTCTAGGATGAGTTGTAGCTGTTGCTCTTTTTCACCAGATAATCCAGAATCTCCATTTTTTCTCTTTGTCACGCCCTGTATGCCTAATCATTTCTTCCACCATTTCCTCTTCTTCCCCATGCGTACTTCCACGTTCCGATCTTTCTGTTCTGATACTCTCCTTGGTGCTTTCATGTAACCTTCTCTACTTACATCTAGATTATCTTTGTTCCTTGCATCTAATATTATCGTATTTTTTCTTGTATTTATATCCTTTTTTTTGCCTTTAAGCCTTTTCTCTGTTTCCACAACACTAGTTTTTTGGGACGAACATTCACTTATTTTTACACGATTTCCACAGTTCTCCATCGTTGTATTCCCCCTTCTATTCTATGTTCTTGTGATTTAATATCTTTTGATATTTCTCTGTTTCTTTTGAATCTTTTTCCTTTTCCTTCAGCTTCATCATGTCCATTTTTGCTAAATAACAATAACTTCTTTTTCCACTTCTCTTGCAGTAGCCTTTTTTACCATCCTATCCTTCATTCCTTTCTTGATAAAAAAATAATAAAATTTCTCCTATGCTGCACTTTCATACACTTATTGATGTCTCTGTTTAAATGTTGTATTTCTCATCACAAATCTCTTCTTTATCTTACTTTTTGTAAGATTCCCATAGAAATCATCTTCGATTTGTTCTCTTGTATCTTGATTTACACCATAAGTTAAGATTACTCTCCAAATCTCTTTATTTCTATTTTTAGTATTCTTCAACTTATTTGATGTTATAATCAATACTTGTGTATCTTTGCCATGTGTTTTCTTTTTTTTGTTTCTATAATTCTTAATATCTTCACTTGGGTGTTTTATAATTTCCCCTTCTTTTCCTTTTATATTTGGTACATTCCACATATCTATTACTATGTTTTCTTCTCTTCCTCTATCTTTTGTCCTTTGGAATTGTTTGTTTTCTTACTCTTTATTCACATTACTCTTTTGGTTTTTTTTGAATTCCTATGTCTTTTTAAAGATTTATATTCTTCCATATCCATTTCCACTCTTTATCTGTATCATTACTCCTTCCTACTTTCACACTACTGCCGTCAATACTTTTTTCTGTAGCTTTATCTTTATCAATAATAATTCTTTGTATCTTTCGTTCTTTATCTTCGTCTTTGTTTCTGCATTTTTTTGCCTTTTGTTATCTGCTTCATATATCTTTTTCACTATTATTTACACTTTGTCTCTTTATTTCCATTTCTAATATTTCCCCTCACCTCTTCTTTGTACAACTATTACTTCCAGGTCTAATTATTCTTTAATAATTGATCTATGTATTTTATTACGTAGTTCATCTGTTTCTTGCCTCCAAATTTTAATTCCATTACATGTGTGATACTTCGCTATTGCCTTTCCTCATCGCTGCAACTTCTACTTAAGGTTAAATCAATTCCTCCATTCTTCAGTTGCTCTTCCTTCTCTTAATTATGTCCACAATATTTATTTATCACGGTTCATATGCCGCACGTCCAATCTCATTGACACAAATCATAATACTAACTTTCTTACGTGGCTAACTTTAAATATGCTACAGAGTACTTACATTTACGATTCATGATCGGTAGAATCATGTCACGTACGTGATTGATGACGAGAAAATCATCTGGACCATCTCCACTCGATTCGAGCACGTCGACGATACGCCGTACCATACTGTAGACTTCATCGTTGCTGTGCTTGTGGTACCGCTTCACGTACTTATAAGCCATATTTAACAAGTACAGTGTTAGAAACGTGCCAAAAATTACGAGAGCCAAATTGAAAATGGTGTAAACTTTATTGTAAAAACGGCACCGTAACGGTAAATCGGGATTGAGTACGGCCAATCCTACGGTGTGCCCATTCTTGTAGGACATCAGCGCCTCCTGCAATTAAATTTCAAAATAAGAGATAGAGAGAGCGACCTCGCAAGTCAACTCACTGACCATGTCTCTAAAAGCATCCTCCTCCGAAAGATCGTTACCCACATCCGTAGGCACCATCGAAATACACCAGTCGGGATTACGAAACGCGAGGACCTCCATATTTTCCAACTGTTTCTGTATGGCGTGCTAGAAGAGCTATAAAGAATTGGGCAATGAAGAAGGGGAGGAGTACTTACGATATCGTCATCTTTTACGTGACGTAAATTGAGCACCTCGCCCTCGGTTAGAAAAGGTCTCGTCGTAGAGTCTTTACAACCGTAGCTCACAGCGCGCTTGATCAGTTCCGGTTTGATGAAGTGCATCAAATTTACGGCATCGTCGACGTCGGAATAATGTATACAATTAAAACCGGGCTGTGCGTCTTTCCCTCTCTCGTTACAATGTGGTATGTAATAACCTAGAAACATATTATAATTGATAGGGCAAAAACAAAAACAAAAGAAATTCTTCTTAATCTTAAGCCTTTTTACCGTAAATGTAGGTTTTTGCTCCATTCGTCTTTGCCTGTCTTACTTCGTCCCCTTTAATTCCTCTTCTTTCAATTCCTTATCTTCCTCTTCTTAATCTTAAGGCCCTTTTAACTACAAGGTGTAAAAACGCAATGAGTTCAGCTATTCAATTACTTATATCTTTTCTCCATTTATTTTTCTTTGATTTCTCTTTTTTCTATTTTTTCTCATCTTCTTAATCCTAAACCTTTTTTATCGTGAGCTGGAAGATTAAGAATTGAGCCATCCTTTTATCTCTTTTTCTTTCCTCCGTCACTTCCTCCCATTTCATTCCATTTCTTCTCTTCTTCTTCTTCTTCTTCTTCTTCTTCTTCTTCTTCTTCTTCTTAATCCTGTACCCTTTTGTCATGAAATATAAGGCTATGTGTTAAACTACTCATCTTACAATGTTATAAATTTTTTCCATTCCTTTCGTTTTTACTTCGTCCCCTTTAATTCCTCATCTTCTTCTATGAAGTGTAAAAATGTAATGATTTGAGCTACCCATTTACTATCTTTTCCCCACGTTTCTCAGCCTTTTTATTTGATTCCTCTATTCTTTCTATTTTTTTCTCATCTTCTTCTTAATCCCAAACCTTTTCATTCGTAAAATGTAAGGCAGAGTTGAGCCATTCGTCCTCCATCCGATAGATTTCTCTTCTTTCCATTTCTTCCCCATCTCTTCTTCTTAACCCTAATCCCCATTCATCATCAAGTATAAGGGTTCTAGTTAAACTACTAACTTTACAGTGTTACATATTTTCTCCATTCTTCTTTGAATTTTCATTTGAAAGAAATGCAAACAATACAGAGAAATCGCCTCGCTCAACACAACAGCACATTATAGAGCAAAGTGCAACAAGGACACCACTTAAAAGGGTGAAAACGCATTTGGATTAAGATAAATTCCATTTTTTTTCTCTTTTTCCTCGTACTATTTCGATAAGGAGAATGCGCAAAATACTAGGACGAAAGATAATTAAGGTCAATATAAAGGGTAAGGGGCCAGAAGAATGGGAAAGTATAGAAGAAATAGACCTGTGACAATAAAAATAAGAGAAAAAAGGATCGAGATCTCAAGGGAAAAAGGTCAATATGTACAAATGAAACACAACAAATTAATAATCAATCAATGGAGAAATGTGAATACATAGCACAAGAAATGAACTAAAAGAAAAAGAAATTCAAGGGCAGAATATGGAAAGAAACGGTAAAGAAAATGAAGTAACAAGTTAACACATCAAAAGGGGAATAATGATGGAAAAATAATGAAGAAATGGAAGGAATTTTAAATTAGGAAATAAAAGATGGACAAAGTGAAGAAATGAATACCAAATACGACATAGTTAAAAGAAGCAATAAAGAGGAAGAGGAAATAGACGTGGTGAGTTATGAAATGATAAAATACATGGAAGGAAGAGACTTAAAAATTGTAAATGTGCTGGGAACAAAAAGAATGGCAACCATGTTTTCTGGGCTTTGCAGAATAGGTAAATTTCTTAATCACAAGGTAAACACGAGAGAAAAGTATGGCCAGGGAGATCTGTTGGGAAAAACAACAAAAAATGAAGGATTGGTTGACCAACTTGAAAAATAAGGTTAATAACCTCAATACCTCAGGATAACAAGAGGACTCGATTATGTATGGAAATATACATTTCGAAACAAGATTGCAGAGCAGAGTTCCATTTGAAAATGGTTTAGACACTTGTTAAAGATGGATAATGGAAGGAAAGTGAAAAAAATTCTGAAAGGATAGAAACTAGAGGAAGACCAGATGGTGCTAAGAAATACTCAGAAAAAAAGGTACAGTGGTACTATGTTATGTTTCTTCCCTACTTCTCTGACAATGTCTCCCAAAATCCCAATGATTTCTTCCGTCTCTTGTATTTCACATTTCTGTTTCCGAAATCCTACTTCTTTCTACATTTGTTCTATGCCATACTCCTTTTTCTTTTTAAGTTAGATCGTCATTGATTGTCAGTTAACTCTTTTATATTTTCTGGACCACATAAGCCAGAATCCCCTATGTATGTATCTTTTTCTTATGTTTCTGTCGTTTTTATTATTCCAATCTCTTCCTCATTCCTTAAAACTCCGAACATTCCATTATTTTACCTGTTTCCATTCTCACATCAATATTGTTTGTGCGAGTCATTCCTTTTTGAAGACAGTTTCTTCTTTTAACTAGCTTTTTTGATTCATATTTCTTTCAACATTTGTTCTACGTCTTTTGTTCTTAAAATAGATCTTCATTGTCACTTAACTCCTTTCATTTCTTTTCATTTTCTGAACCAGAGCCCAAATCCTTTATGTATCTCATTCTTATGCTTCTCTCATTTCTGTTATTCCAATCTCTTCTTCGTTCCTTAAGACTCCTTACATTCCATTATTTCACCTGTTTCCCTTGTTCTTATTCTTAAATCCACATTCTTTGCTGGATCTCATCATTACATTTTGGAGACTCCTCTTTACTTTTAACTAGTTTTCTTGATTCCTATTTCTTTCTACATTTGTTGTGTGTTGCACTTCCTTTCTTCTTAAGTTATATCTTCATTGATTGTCACTTAACTCCATTAATTCCCTTTCATTTTATGAACCACATAAGCCAAAATCCCTTTTTCTCCATCATTACTTTCTCTCTTCTTTTAATTAGTTTTCTTGATTCCTATTTCTTTCTACATTTGTTCTATGTTGCACTTTTTTTGCTTCTTAAGTTAGATCTTCATTCAATGTCACTTAACTCCTTTTCATTTTCTGGACCATATAAGTCAGAATCCTTTACGTATCTCTTTCTTATGTTTCTGTCATTTTATTCGAATTTCTTCTTCATTCCTTAAGACTCCTTACATTTCATTATTTCACCTATTCTCAAATCCATATTCCTTGCCTGAGTCTCCTCTTTTCTTCATCATTACTTTCTCTGTTCTTTTAACTAGTTTTCTTGATTCCTATTTCTTTCCACATATGTTCTGTTGTGCTTACTTTTCTTCTTTAATTGTTTCTTGTTGGCTTAACTCTTTTTCATTTTCTACCACATTAGATAGAATCCTTTTTGTGTATCTTTTATTGCCTTATACTTTCCAATCAGTTTCTGCCATTCCTAGTATTCCAAATCTCTTCCTTTACAGTTTCGCTCGTTTTCATTTCTCTTGTTCTCATATCCATATTCATTGTTCCCTGTTATTAGTTTTTGGGGACTTTTCTCTTACTTTTTTCCTTTTCCTTCTTCATCGTTTGTCTTAAATTTCATTTTATTTTTAAGCACTTGGAAGTTCCTTTTACACTTACTATTCTTTCATTAATACTTAATCCTATCATCAACACTACCCCTTCTTTCGCTAACATAAAATAAATAAATAATAATTTAATAATCAATAAATATTTCGGCGGTGAGGAATTAGTCTGAAAAGTAAAAGAAAAAAGACGCAAATCATCCAAAATATTTATTGTTTATTAAAAAATTATAACAACAATAATAAAACAGTAAAATACAAAGCTACAGTGTGTTAAAAAAAAAACTGAGAGATTTTACAATTTAAGAACGCTTACCGGATGGACTGACTGCAACACCATCATCACGCATGCCATAATACATAACGCCAAGGCAAACAAAAAACAAACAAAATATACTTAGAAGAATAATGGAGATCATATTATTTCTCTGTCCGCCTGCATTCGATGTGTAGTAACTCTGATTAACATCACGATAACGTGGTTGTCTGCAAAAGAAGAAATTGTAAGGGAGAGGGGTCGGATTTAAAGCGTCGTTTACTAACCGTCCTTGAAGGGTGCGCGTATAGGCACCGGCTCCGTTCGTATCATATTCCTTAATTATATCGCTTTTGTAATCGTAATCCGTCGTCTTCGGAACGTTAGATAGCTGAGACAGGCGACGTGTGAAATTGCTCAAAAATGGGGTCTGCTCGTCTTCGGTCGAAGATGTGGGCGGCGAGGTGGCCGTCGGGCTTCCCAAACTTAGACGTGAACGAATCTGATTGAGACGATCAAGAGCGCCGTCGCCGCTGTTTGTCGTCGATGTGAAACGGCTGGACGAGAGCGGCTGCGGCGACAATGATGTCGAGTAACTGTTCGAGAAGTTCGAACTGGACGTCACAGTTCGGGGACGCGAGTACTTCGTAGTAGAGTGCTCGAAGTTCATCTGTGACAGTGGCGAGAACGAGGTCGAGTTATTCTCGATTATTTCCGGTTCCGAGTCGGATCCTGTATCAAATTCATCCTGTGACTGTGTCTTAACGACTTTTCTGGTGGTCGTCGTTGTGCGAGTCGTTTTATGTACCTCCTGAGGTTGAGGAGAATCGTTCTGCTTTGCGTAACGAGGTGACGGTGCCCCCATTGTCACACGACGATTCGACTTTCTCGTACTACTTACATCTGTATCACTCTCTTCCTCGGACGAATAACGTCCCAAAGACCTTAAAATGTAAACTGTCAACGGACAACACAATAATACCCGATTAACGTACCTTCGTCCGTCATTTTTATTATCTAAAAGGATCTTCAATTTCTTCTGCATCAATTTACGGGTTGTACCAGTTATCGGCATAATCGGATAACCAAACTCGATCAGTTTAGTACGTAGTTCGGCATCGGAAAGACTTTCAACGTCAACCATTTTGATGGCTGTTTTAGGTTAGAGTTTTTGAGCAAAAAACTATTAGTTAATCTTGCAAAAGTTGGAGACTTAACATTTAATTGAGGATGAGAAGGCGGCAAACCGCTTCGGTCGATGCCCTTGAACCGAAAATATCGTTTACGTTACAAAAATTGTTAGGTTAGCAATTAATTAATAATAAATAATATTTGTTGAATACTTACAGTTATAAATAAGACACTTTCAATACTTTTACAAGCGCTAGAGAAATTTTAAGACACAAGACAAGCGTCTGGAAGGCGCCATAAATAGGAATTACGTTATCGTAAAACACAAATACCAACAGTGTATCAGTTTTACCAACTGTAATCAAACGTTTCTAACGTACAGTTTTATACAGAGTGATGAGTGATGATGTATAAAATCGGATTGGATGCCACCAGGACCTACGCGCAAGCGGCAACCCCATCCACAACGAAGCAACGCGGTAAACAAGGAGTGAGTAGAGGATACGAATCGGCTGCAAAGGCGAAGGGACCGCGGAATTATGTTGGGGAAATGGGACACATCTACGAGGAAGAGAAATGGTCGCATGCCGGCAGCAGATGGAGACCGAGAACATGAAGGGAATGGGGGGGGGGGGGGGGGGGGGTGAAAACACCACGAGGAGTAGCTCAGTGGAGCAAATAGTTAAGAACGACGTCGATGGGATCACAAACCACTAAAAATAGACTGTCCACTGCTATAGGAAAATAGTTGGTATAGAAATGCGGGTGTTGACTTCACAAGAGGAAAGGGGATTTGTAGGTTGGTTAACCTGTTCACAAAATTAGTTGGTACTGAGAATTATAAAATTAAATTGACATTTGCTGATTTAAGCGAAGCGATAAGTGTTTGATTTTATGGCGGTATTTTTCGTTTAAAATATGTGAAGTAGTGTACATCAGCGTCACATAATCGTTCATTATTGGGTTTTGCGTTTATATTTTGTTGTTTATTACTTATTGACTTATTGTGTATTAAAGTTTATAGTTTTCTGGTAAGTTTTTAAACATGCGTACCTACCTATATTTACTTTTGCTATTTGTTAGAATTAAGAACATAACATGGTCACCGCATGTGTAATATGTAAGAATAGGAATAGAAAAGTCCGTGGATTTAAAGTTTCCGAACCCACAACATTTATGTTTAAAGCCCATTTTTAACAAATGGGTTGAATTTAATGGAGAATTTAAAAATTGCACATGGGTTTCCCTTTATAAAGTGACATTATTAAAGACTTCGGCACAATTTTATTACGTAATGATGCATTTCCAATATATAAAAAGTAAGCTTGATACAATATTATTTTTCTAATTGATTATATTTATGAGTTTCATATGAGTCTTCATATCCACATTTGTTTCAGGATTAGGAAGAAAAAACTGTTGCTGAACGTTCCAAAAGTGTTGTTATGCCAGCATCGCATTGTACAATTTCACCGGCAGATGTATTACTTTGTCGAATAGGTACTGTTTTCACCCTTTCTTCTCAAAGGTTTTCACTGTTATATATCATGTAAATTGTAACTAAATGTAAACATAACCATAAATATGATTTTATTAAAACAATAACCTTACTTTATTTCAATTCAAATTTTCCCACAATAAAGCATTAACCAATAAGGTGCTGTGGGCGTCACTCAACCTACCCTTTTCCTCTTGTGAAGTCGCCGTCCCGCATTTCTCTACCAACTATTTTTCTATAGAAATGGACAGTCTATTTTTAGTGGTTTGTGGATGGGATAGACAACAAAATTGAAGAGGTGAGGAAGACCTCGAGAGGCGACATCTACTTAGTATAGAAAGAGGTCACGGAAAGACTGAAATAATAAGGGCGAAGGTGGCGGATGTAATTACTGATCCTTGAATCCCTTTGCACGATGGAGATAAGGGACCTCGATATGGTCACAAGCGCCATCGAGATTTTGCAAGCAGTAGCGAGGACAACCCCCTATGGGAGATGCCAAATCAAATCGATCAGGGGCCAGGGCAATAGGAAGAGAACTGAAGCATTGGGCGCGTTTAGCGAGCGCAGCAGCTTAACGTTAGCACTTAGCAGTCAGCAATGATGAGTATGCTGACATCCAGCAACTTAAAATTCGCTAAACCGTGAACTGATATCAGCATTTTTGCTTGTTGTAGATGTCGGTATAAGTGTGAGGTTAAGTTGCGTTTGTATAGTATTCCAAACCAACCATGGAACAAAATGTTATGGCAGTGCTTTTGATTATGTTTTAGAAGATTTTGAGGGTACTTCTTAGGATTTATCTAACCTTAAGGGTTACTTATTGTTCAAACTATGATCTCTGAAGTTAGTCGTTTAACTATTGCTGACCGATTCAGCGTAAACTTTTTATGCTGTGTAATTTACTCAGCAGTTGTAAGTATAAACATCTACTTAGCGTTCCGTTTAGCGAAACCGCTGTTGGCAGCAACTCAGCCGCTGACGTTCGCTAAACGCGCCCATTGATTATAAAGTATATAATCAATAACTGAAGCTAGCATATGTTAGCATAAACAGACCTTCGGCCGACAAACTGGTAAATACGGGATTTTTGAAGGTGGGTGTCACATCATGTAGGATTAGAAAGAGTTGCAACCGGTGCTGAGGGAGAGGACATCTCGCGGACTTATGTAAAGGGACAGACAGGCGAGAGTGGTGTTTTAATTGCGGGAAAAATGGGTACATGGTGAGAGACTGCAAGAAGGAAACGTTTTACTTGACATGCGAGGCTAAGACCGAAGGAAGCAGCAAGAGGCACAGAGTCCTTACAAGAAGCTGTCCATTCCGGGAGGACAAGCAAGAAAAAGGGCAAAGCGCCTACACAAGAAGCTACCCTAGCTTGGGGGATGTCCGACAACCGACGTATACATGCTAGAGAACGACGTGGATGGGGGAGACGAAGCATCACCCCTCAGATCCCACTGGAATAGGGAACCGCAGTTTCACTAGAGAAGGTATACGGAGGAAGAGAGTCTAGCCGGGCTACGACACAAGGGAACGAGCGGCGCAGCTGGCCATACATATATGAGGCCAGTTCTGCCATTCCCGACAGGGAACAACAACTCCGGATAACATCGACCCCCGGACCGCACTAGGTCGCGAAGAATGCTCATGGCGATACACACCCGAGCCACCAGTCAGTCTGTTAGAGAGAGGAAAGGGTTTTAGTGGGTAAACCTTACCTAGATGGAAGGCCTGTCACAGAAACACCGTGTGGCGAAAGAGAGAGCGCGCACAAGGGTCATTACTGTCCTTTTCGTAACGCTTTACGCATGTGCTGTGCAAGAAAGCAGACAGCGTTAAACCAAAATATACTAACCAAACATTACTCTCGGGAGTAGGACAGATGATTACTCTTGCGCCCATCTCTCTCGTATCGAGCTGTAAGTGTCAAAAACAGTTTAGACACTAATGCTCCAGTTTATGTTACCCTAATAGGAATTTTTGCTCAAAATGGCGTTTTAAAAACTGGACTCACGCCTGTATTAAAAATAAATAATTCAGTTATGGAGCTTCCTCCTTGCGTGTAGCTGATCCTAATATATACATTCTCCTCCAGCTGAAGTTTTACCAAAACGATCCAGTTATAATACCTCCTTGCGTTTAGGTTATTTTCATTAGGGAAACATAAATGCCAGATACGCCGTTATGATATAATAAGTCATTAAGTAGATTATTATAAAGTATTGTCGGCGCGTGTGCGTGCGCCGATCTTTTATTTAGGAAATGTAACGTGCAGTGGTTTAACGGTTTTTATATTCAACGAGTTTTAACGAAAGAACAAATAACAATAACAAATTAACATGAACGCAAAGTTAAAGAACGAATGTACTTCCGCACTGTCTTCCCACACAGCACAGTGATGTCTATTAGATATCTATTAGATATCGAAAATGGATATCCACGATATCTAATGGATGTCGTGGATGTCTAATAGATATCTAACAGGCATCCATTTGTCCGCCGAATATCCATATCGAACCCAGATGTCTAGTGGATGTCACATAGATCTCCATAGCTAATCCAGAAAACATCTAAGCAGACGTTAATAAAAAATATCTAACCTGGACATCTCATAGATATCCAGTGGATATCATAAAATGATATGGATGTATCTGGATGTGGTAGATGTCTAATGGATATCCATTAGATATCATGTGCTGTGTGGGTTCGTGGGTCGAGTAAATGCAGGGGTCGGCTATGAGGTTCACTGTAGCAGGGCCCTGTGTCGAGGTCGATCGGCACCAGCTTCCACGATGGCCTCTTTGTAGGCGTTGGCGGCAACGGCGTGACGATAGGCGGCACCGGTGAACAACGTGGTGGACTGAACCGCAGCCGCTTGACTGGCGTACGTGGTAGCGGTGTAATGATAGGTCGCACCGGTGAATAACACGGTGAACTGGACCGCAGCCGCTTGACTGGCGTACGTGGTAGCGGTGGTCGCTTATCCTAGCCAGGCTATTAACAACTCCGGCGTCGGACGGTGCCCCGTGGAACCAGTGCTATTAACAACTCCGGTCACGGGGTATGAGACTTCTTCCAGTGCTATTAACAACTCCGGAAGAAGAGTGATTTCCTGATCGAAGCGCGCACGCTTTTATACCCTGCAGGGGCGCTTCGTCGGTGCTCGGTAGCGCTTCGTCGTGGTTCGGTAGCGATGTTACACGAACGCGCATTCGGTTCTGTCATGTGGGGGTTTGACGTCACGTGTGGGCGCGACTACCGAGATCGGGGTTCGGTGCGTCATCGTGCGGACTTGTTTTTGCCGCCATGTTCCCACAGTATTATATTTAGATCACATGAACGTAAGAAGGCTGTCTTCGTTTAATACAAGTGTGGCGACCACACATGATCCCTGCTACACAGTCGCTTACATACTGAGCAATGATTGATTCTCATTGGCCGACCAATGACAACGCGTCGACACCGGCCAGAATCATTTATAAGCGAACGCATTTGCCACAGAAATCAGTCAGAGTCAGAAGTCATAGCCGCCAACACCGACCGCTACGTCTACATCGACCAGTCTGCCTGCATTCCAGAACCGGTTTACCCTCCGGCGATCGACCTCCATCATTAACCGCATTTCGCGTTGTTAACACTTGTACATATTTGTAAATAAAAATGTTAGTTGTTTTCACAACTCCCAAAACTTTATTGTTTATTTGGCACGATCACCAAATCGCTGGTGATCCTATCCAACCGCCAAAACAAGTTTTGAAATTCATCCGGCTCACATAAATAAGCGTTAGGAGGCTCTCCTCGCTTAATACAAGTTCGGGCCACCAGGAGCACAAGGAGGCTGTCCTCGTTCCATACAAGATATTAGGAGTCTCTTTTTAAACTTCCTTCTGATTAAATGAGCGCTAGAGGAGGCTGTTTTCGTTTCGTACAAGTTATTGAGTGGCGCTAAGAGGTTCGCTTTCGCTTAATATAAATTATTGAGCCGATTTTAAAACTTCATCCGGATCACGTGAGCGTATGGAGGTTGCCTGATGTGTTTCATAAAAGTTATTGAACGGCTTTTGAAACTTCATTCGAATAACATGACAACTATGCAGGTTGTCTTCGTTTCACACAATTCATTAAGTAGATTTTAAAGCGTTATCAGGATCATATGAGCGCTAGGAGGCTGTCTTCGTTTCACACAACAAGTTAGTGTATGGCTTTTGAGTTTTCATCCGAGTCATACGAGCGATAGCAGACTCTCTTCGGTTAATGCAAATCATTGAGTTTAAAACTTTATCAGGGTGACATGAACGCATGGAGGCTGTCTTCGTTTCATACAAGCAAAGACCATATAATAATTGGTCTTTGATACAAGTTAGTGTGTGGTTTTTGAAGCTTCATTGAGTCACATGAATACGTGGAGGTTGTCTTCGTTTCATACAACATGTTAAGTCGCCTTTAAAACTTCGTCCTGATTAAATAGCGTTGGCGTTACAAGAATGTCTTTGTCTTATGCAAGTCATTGAGTCACTATTGAAGCTTCATCTGGGTCACACGATCGTAAGAATTGCGATTTTAAAGCTTTATGAGGTTCATATGAGCTTATAAGGACTCAATGACAGTTATAGAATCTTCGTTTTATCAGTGTCACATGGACTCAAGGAGACTTCCTCGTTTAATAAGTTATTGAGTCACTTTTGAAGTTCCATCTGGGTCAAATGAGCGTAAGAATTGAGATTTTAAAGCTTAGTGGGCTTCACATGAGCGTAAGGACTCAATGATAGTGAGTTAATAGTAGTTTTGTATAGTTTTATCAGGGTCACACGGATTGAAGGTGGCCTTTCTCATTTAATGCAAGTCATTATTGAGTCGCTTTTGTAGCTTCATTTTGCTGACATGATCGTAAGAATTGAAATTTGAAACATTTATGGGGTTCACATGAGTGTAGACTCTGAATAACAAATCACTCAATGACAATCATTGAGTTTTCGTTTAATGCGAGTATCTAATCGAGTAGTTTTTAAAGTTTTATCAGGGTCACATGTAGGTACTTACTCAAAAGGAGGCTTCATCGTTTAATACAAGTTATTGAGTCACTTTTGAAGTTTCATCTGGGTCACATGATCGTTAGAATTAAGATTTTAAAGCTTAATGGGGTTCAGTGGCGTACCGACACAGTTGGGGGCCTGGGGCGGCACTAGATGAGGGGGCCTATATATATTTTGTCGGCCTGAACTATTGTGAACTACCTAGTATACGTCCACGTCAGCCACAGCGGGCGAGACGATTTGTTTCTCGTGGTGAAGGGGTGACAGCGGACAGACACTAAAGTCTTTAACCTAAGTTGAATTCCTAAATATAATTATACAAATAGAAAACATTTTCACGATTACAAGTATTTTATTACAGTAAAACCTCTATAAACCGGAAGGTATATACAGGGTGTCTCAGGTTTAATAATCAGGACGTTGACATTTTGTAGAAAAACAGATTTTAAGGTGGGTTGCTCCTATAAATACAGGTCCTAAAATTCTTTGTTTCTGAGATACAGGGCATTAAAATTGTCTAAAAAATAAAGTTTTGATTTATTTATTTCCGAGTTTATTTCCGAACTGTGGAAAATATTCAAACCAAAATTGGCACACAAGATACATGGACAGAGGGTCATAAGATTGAATAACATGAATTTTTTTAATCAAACAGTGGCGGAAATATGGGTAATCCGTTCTACTAATTTTTGTCATTTATTTCACGAAAAACGTATTTTGGTTGTGTACAAAAACGATGGCTGCCATTTGACCCTCTGTCCGTATCTTGTGTGCCAATTTTGGTTTGAATATTTTCCACAGTTCGGAAATAAACTCGGAAATAAATAAATAAAAACTTTATTTTTTAGAAAATGTTAACACCCTGTATCTCAGAAAAAGAGAGTTTTAGGACCTATATTTATAGGAGCAACCCACCTTGAAATGTGATTTTTTACAAAATGTCAAAGTCGTGATCATTCAACCCGGGACACCCTGTATACTAATCATGTACAGTATGTACTTATAAAATCTGTATGAAACGGTTGTCGTTAATAACTTAAACTTTTTTAAAACAGCTTTCTATTTTTGATTATTTTGCACATTTTTAAAAACTGCTTTTTCCAATTTTTTTACAACTGAACAAAAGAGTCGTTTCCTGTATTGAAAAAACGGAACTAACACAAACATTGGTAATACGCAGGCTTCCTTCTTACTCTAACTCAGGGTCTACCCGTCCACCTTAGACAGTTTTTAACTGTATTTAGAACAAGTATAAGCAGTTGTCTAACATTCGCCGGGGGTCTATAACGACGTAAGACCTGGGCCGATTTTTTATTATTGAAAAAATAAAATAAAGTATTTTCATATTTGGGGGCCTATGCCGACACGGGGCCTGGGGCGGACCGCCCCACCCTCGGTACGCCACTGATGGGGTTCACATGAGCGTAAGGACTCAAACACAATTATTGAGTTTTCGTTTAATGCGAGTAATCGAGTAGTTTTTATAGTTTTATCATAGAGCATGTAGGTACATTCTCTATGGTTTTATCATAGTCACACGGACTCAAGGGGGGTTTCCTCGTTTAATACAAGTGATTGAGTCACTTTTGTAGCTTCAGCTGGCCGACATGATTGACCTTTGTGCGCGACCTCTCTCTCGCTACACAGTGTTTCTGTGGCAGGCCTTCCATCTAGGTAAGGTTTACCCACTAAAACCCTTTCCTCTCTCTAACAGACTGGCTGGTTGGTCGGGCTCGTTCTCTTGTGTCGTAGCCCGGCTACGAACTCTCTTCCCCTGTATCCCTTCTCTAGTGGAAGTGGTTCCCTATTCCCGTGGGCTCTATGGGGTGATACTTCGTCTCCCCCATCCACGTCGTTTCTACTCTAGCATAGTCGTCGGTTGCTGGACATCCCGTAAGCTAGGACAGCTCCTTGTGTAGGCGCTGTGCGCTTTTCCTTGCTTACCCGCCTGGAATGGGCAGTTTCTTGTAAGGGGTCTGTGTCTCTTGCCGCTTCCTTCGGTCTTAGCCTCGCACGTGAAGTAAAACGTTTCCTTCTTGCAGTCTCTCATCATGTGCCCATTTTTCCCGCAGTTAAAACACCACTGTCGCCTGTCCATTCCGTTACATAAGGCCGCGAGATGTCCTCTCTCCCAGCATCGGTTGCACCTTCGCTTATACGAGTACCTACCTAATGGAGTAGTAGTGTTTAAAGTTTTATCAGGGTCACATGGACTCAAAAGGAGGCTTCCTCGTTTAATACAAGTTATTGAGTCACTTTTGAAGTTTCATCTGGGTTACAGGATCGTAAGAATTGAGATTTTAAAACTTAAATTGGGTTCACATGAGCGTAAGGACTCAATGACAATTGTTGAGTTTTCGATCTGGTTGACATGATCATAAGAATTGAAATTTGAAACCTTTATGGGGTTGACATGAGCGTAAAGATTCTCAATAACAATGACTCAATAACAGTTATTGGGTTTGTTTAATGCGAGTACTAGTTTTTAAAGTTTTATCAGGGGTCACATGGGCTGAAAAGGAGATTTCCTTGTTTAATACAAGTTATTGAGTCGTTTTTGAAACTTAATGAGGATGACATTAACGGAAGGAGGTTTCAAAATGAAATGTACAATTTTTGTTAAGCGATATCTATCTACAAATTTGAAAAATCAATATTAGTAGTTCTAATGACCCGAAATACTTACGCACAACACAAGACGAATTGCAATAGAATTACAAATTAAATAAATGTAATAATTAATTTAAATGATAAGATTAATAATAGGGAGGCAAGTAGGGTATGTCGATTCAAACTGACTCAAATTTAAGGCCGATCATTTTCAGAATCAAGAAATAGTTCACTTGTACTCATACAAAATCGAAAAAAATAAATAAATAAATAAATGGATTGCGAAGATTTTATTGATATTTGTCGTACTTGTCTTCATAAAATAACCGATGCCGCACAGTTATTTTACGTTCTCGCGAATGACGATGGGACAAGTGGTCAGTCGATACAGGCCAAGCTCGAGGATTGTGTTCCAAACTTGGTAAGTACAAGTACGTCTCGAGTTTCGCTCACTGTGATTGTTATATAGGATCTTAATCTTACATCGAATCCTGTCGTATGTAAGAGCTGTTTCGACGCAATTAATCTGATGTACGAGTTCAAGGAGAATTGCTTACGGTACGATTTCTATCTTAAAAACCGTGTTAGTACGGTCTGCTTGGGCGACAGTTGTGGTGTCGAGCTTACCGATATAGTACGTGACAACGAAAAACTGTGGCTGTCGTGGATTTCGCCCGATCTTAAACCGGGTTGTACTTTCATCGAAAATTCGGAATGTTTTACGGATATAAAACAGGAACCGTTGGATGAACGCGAGGAGACCGTGGTGGAGAGCAATACGGTCGTCGAGGTTAAAAGCGAGAGGACGCAAACGTACTACTGTAACGATTGTACGTACGCTACGAATTCAAAATCGAAACTCTCGGTACACATACAGTCGCATTTCGTCGAAAGTACGCTTTTGGAGATAATACGACAGGAGGCCGAAGACGAGGAGGATAGTACCGACGACGATAACGACGACGGCGATTATATTCCGTACTCGCAAAGGCGACACACGTGCAAGGTTTGTAAGTATACGACCGATCGTCTCAGTAAGCTGAAGGTTCACATGAAGACGCACACGAAGATGAAATGCGCCTACAAGACGGTTAAAAAGACGCACAACACCAACGTTCTGTATAAATGTTCGAAATGTTCGTATAAGACGATCGAAAAACAGGACTTGAGTAAACACGTAAAGGTGCACACGTTTCAGAAACGTTTCGTCTGCTTTATTTGCGGCTACAGCAGTAATCAACGTGGTAATCTCAACATGCATTCGCGCATACACACCGACGAGAAACTTTTCAAGTGCGATTATTGCAACTACAGCAGTCATCAGAAGAACAATTTGAAGATACATACAATGTTACATACGGGCGAGACGCCGTACTCGTGCGACGTTTGTAGTTTCCGTACCGTCTACAAACACGCCCTCGATGTACACATGCGTATACATACGGGCGAAAAACCGTACAAGTGCAACGTCTGCTCATACAGTAGCATCTACAAACAGAGTCTGAACGTACACGAACGCATCCACCTCAAAGAGAAACCGTTCAAATGTGAGCAATGTAACTACTCGTCGTGTCAACGAAGCAACCTAAACGTACATTTAAAGAAATTTCATGCGGGAAACTAGGCCAATTATTGTTAATTAATTAAGGATACGGAATCGCTTTCTTTTTAAGATTTTATTTATTAAGAGTCATCATTATAGTAAAATAATATTATCGATAAAGGAACTGTGTTTTTTTTTCTTGTTAATGAAAAACGAGGTGCTTTTTCAAATTTGACGCCGTGCTAACATTATACGTACACAAATGGCACTTAAATTGTCGATTACCTGTATGATGCTTCAAGTGAAACTTCAATTTCGATTGATATTTCAAAGTGATCGGACATTCGGGACACTGTGACACTTTCGGATCGTCGCGCCTTTTCGTATGTATCGCCTTGTGCTCTTGCAGTAACGAGTTATTGTTCGTTTCGTATTTGCACGTCGTACACTTGTACACCACATTATTATCGGCGGTGCTCACCTTGTGCGTCTTTTGGTGTTTCTTTAACTTCTTCAAGCCCGTCGCCGTATAACTACACTTAAGACACTTGTACGGATCTTCCGTTAACGTATTCGGTACCTTAATCGTTATTTTGAGATTGTCGTGGCCTCGCAGATGATTTCGAAGCGCCGTCTTCGAGCTGGCGTTGAACAGACAAATCTTACAAAGGAAATTGGGATCGTTATGCGACCGTTTGTGCTTGTGGTATCTTAGTTTCTTTTTCGTCTTGAACGGGCACCTATCGCAAACGTACTCCTTAATACCATTACGGGTAACTAGAACTGTCGTCGGTTTACTACACGACTTGTTGTCGTCATGCGTCGTCGAGTGCTGTTTTAACAAAAAGCTACGCGTCGTCTTAAAATCACATTTCGTACAATCGAACGTATGATCGATCTTCTTACTACTATAGGTTACGTGAGTATATAATTTTTGTTCCTCCGATTTAATACGTGATAATGTCGCGGTACTTTTAACATTATTCGGAGGCGACGGTGTTACGTTTGACGGTTGTATTATAATCGCTTTATTGTCGAGGAACGATTCGACATCGTCCTCGTCACGATCTTCGTGTATGTAAACGACTTCCATTCCGGTATGTAAACTTTCGACGTTAAACAAATCGCTGTGGGGGCGAAAATCGCTTTTGATTATGTCAAGGTCGGGTAAAATTCTCTCTTTCATATGCTCACGGATGACTTCTTCCGATTGTAAACATTTTAGTTTAAATTCGTACGAATTTTGTAAGACTCGCGCGCAATAAACGCATAAATACGCGTTTGGTATGAGATCCAAATCCTGCAAGATCAACACTTTAAATTAATGATTTATAATAAAATTATGGTTTTTACCAGTTCGGGAACGCATTCACTTAATTGCGTTTTAACATTATTTTCATCATTGTCTAGATTCAAACGATTGTTATCGTTAATTTCTTCTAAACACGTCCTGCAAATATGAGACATTTCTGACGGTTGTCGGCGTCCATTGATTTTTGAGGTTGTGGTTTGTGATTATCGCGGCTGTTTTAATTGTCAATTATGAAGTTTGCTGCAAATGTATAAACGACAACATCGCAAAACGGTACCTTCTGTTTTAAATTCACCCTCTGGATTCTGAATTACGATAGGAGGGTGGACGGGGTGGACATCTTAGATAGACATAGACCATATACTGCACGTTATACGCAACTGGAAGGGATACGACTTGTGTGTTTACTGTGGATACAACCTATAGAGTCCGGGCAGCAGCTGACTTTGACAGCTCTGAGGGCAAACAAACGCTACATAGAACACGTATTTTCAGTTTATTTCTTTTTGCACGTTGTGGTTTACTTTAGTCAGCCCTGTCAACAACACACCATTCGTTTTATAAAAATAATTTGACTCAGTTCTCAATAACCCTATTTGCTTTAAAGGTTTTATTTAAGTTTTATATTAACCTGAGCCAGAAATGTCTTATGACGCAAGACACTTCAATCACGTGATAATTGTGACTTTGCCTAACCCTGTGGCGGTCCAAAAAGAAAACACCTAATGACAATTATTGTGAATGCAACTCTCACGTTCTCTTAACGCGCGCAACCTGTACATGCAAACTGCAAACATTAATAGGCTGTGCTATTACGAATAGAAAAAATTTTGCTCTCAGAGCTGTAAAAACATAGGTTAATGACGTCATCTGCCCGGTCCCTATTCCAATGCATTGTAGGCGTTGAAGGCATCAGAAGACAGATGCGGAATAGATAGTTCTGTCGCTTTCTATAGCTTGTTGTGGTAGTACAGCAGACGTAGAGTAGGTTCAGAATCTCGTGGCACTCGGAATGCGCGGCGGGATTTACAACAATTTCGAAAAATAGGCACGACATTATACGTCCAAAAACATTGGTAGGTAAAATTCCATCCTAAATATGTAGAGTAAATAAATATAGGTGTAATTATTTATAGAACTTCATATTAGTATCGTAGTATCGCGTTTAAATAAATCCCGCCACACATCTCGAGTGCCACGAGATTTTGAAACTACTCTAACTATCAACGTATTTTATTTTATCTCTTGTGCTACGGCGTTGAGTATGACTTTGTGTGCGATAGAAAGAAATAGAGATAACCATTCGTTGAGGCCAGAGACTAGAACCGAAACCGAACCGGAACCGGTACCGGAACCTATCGATTTTATTATAACCGAAACCGAAACCGAAACCTTTATTCGTATTTTATTTAAAACCTGAACCGGAATCGGAACCCTTTTATTTTTACAGTACTACCGGTATTTTTTAGGTTCCCAAACACTATCAAAAATTCAAACTTATACGCATTTATTAGCACTGTATAGAAAAGGCAATTATGTGAGCGGTAAAATTACTTTTCCCCCGTGCATAATACAATAATTTTATTCTAAACCCCTCAAAGTAAGCATTACTTCGTAACTAATACAAGTATTACAAAATTAGTTGTTATGTTGATAACGGTTACAGAACTAAAAATATTTTTGAAATCAGAACCCTTATAGAACCCGAAAATTTAAGAACCGGAACCGGAACCTTTTTCATATACTTATTTGTTTAGAACCGGAACCGGAACTGAAACCCATATTTTCGAAGTGGTGGAATTATAACTGGAACCGAAACCCTTATTTCAAAAATGTTCTGGTCCCTATGGTTGAGGGTTGCCTAACTTGGCTGTGGCTTCAGTGTTACTTATTAGCGTTACCTTTCCAGTTGCGTATAGCTCAAGTAGGTAATAGGTATAGCCTACAGTTCAATGATAATAATGGACTGCTAATGAAACGTTTAAAAATGCACCGTCGCGAAAGGAGTGAAAATATGTCCTTTATTATTATTATTATTATATGTAGGTACTTCGGTCAAAGAATATTCATACAAATAAGAAGCGTCACTCGGAGCTCGAGGCAAAACCGAATTTGCCATTATTCTGTAGGTTTTTCCTTCAACTTTATAAGTACCATAATCCATAAACATTAACTTTACTTTTCATTATTTTATTACCTGATGAGTTCAAAGAATATATTATTTGACTATATAATGAATAAAAAAGGTAGAACTTATTGTACGTGCTGTCCGCGTATGCTCTAGCAAAGCAAGTTCGAAGAACATCGTATTGTTTCGATTTCAAAAAAATGCTGAAAGGTATGTAAATCAATTAGTACTTATCGTCAATAATTTATCTTTTTACATGTAACCTGTACGTAATATCAATGCATTTGTTCACTGTTTACAGCCGTAGAAATACGCTTCAAGGTTCATTAGGAAAGCAGTTGTCCCAACTAAACGATTGATACTGTCACACTGCACTTAATAACCAAATCAATCAAACGTGATTTATCGCATGTTAGAACACGGTACTTTTGCAAAATGAAAATGAATCATGGATCTTCCTTTTGATCTTATTTTCGAAAGTATATACAGGGTGTTTCAGAATAAGATGCTGATCCTTAAGGGTGTGAATCCTTATGTGATTTTAGGAAGAAAAGTTCAAATAAACCTAGGTCTAAACTTCTTAACTTTTGAGCTACAAGGTGTTAAAGTTTGAAGACAAAAATCGTTTTTTTATCGTATCTTTAATAATTTCCTAGATATTTTTATCAAATTTGGCACACGCCCTCTAACAATCAACAGTCATTTTTGATTAAAAAGATTTTTTAATTTTTTAACCAGTGGCGTCCGTACAGGATGTGAACTAGATATTTTTGAAAAAATATTATGCACGCCACTGCTTTTTCTTAAAATAAAAATTATTTTTAAAATTCCCATCCATTTAAGGGTAAATTTGATTTTTTTACTTTTTTCGTCCGACGAACGGTTTCCGATAAAAAAAATAAAAAGCATTAATTTAATGCGCATGCCGCTGTGCCTATGATTTCTGAAAAGGAGGCTAGAAACTTTGTTGTCAAGGAAATAATTGCAATGACAAAATAATTAATGCTTAGAGGGCGTGTGCCAAATTTGATAAAAATATCTATTAATAGGATTTGTAAGATAAGATCTTAGATCATATACATTATACTCCGTAGATAAAGCTAGTCTTTTATTTTGTGCCAGCTTGAATGACAAAGAAACTAAATATTGCTTTCATGAAGAGCGTTCGGAACATGCGCATTAAAGCCTTATGTTCGAAGATTAAAGCACGCTCGTAATCTGCACCTATGGCCGTCTGTTCTGGAAACCGTGTTTAAAGTGCGCATGTGGGAGTCGCCTTTAAAGACAAAAAAAATATCGTTTCTCTGTCTGGCATCTTGGCTCATTTTCTATACATGGCAAGAAAGGCTAATGCTCTATCTACGGAGTATATGATCTAAGGATAAGATCGTCACTGAGACGTACGTTTATCACTGCGGCCCATCGGGCTCATCACTTTCACTTTCCTCGTGTAAGGTACGTGTAAGGTAAGTCTTTTGTTATTTGGTTAAATGTTTATAATTTATGTTAATCCTAGAAATCTACGCCCTTGTTGGGAAGTTTTTCATCATTGTTAAATTTTTACCTTCAATAATGTAATTTAATATGTAACATTTCAATATTTATAACTATTATTATTTATCTCGAAGGTGATTCCCGGTTAACTGCCGTCCTGTTCCCTAAAATAATTCGGGACGCCACTGATAATCTTGTAAAATAATCACTACTCTGAAGTTAGCATATTGATTGTATCCATAGAAAAAGGGTTTTTCTATGATTGTATCGTATCTATTATTTTTATAACCTAAAAATAAAATGTTTATAAGAAATATTTTGAAGTTTCCAGTTATTTATTATAATAAACAATTATTACACGTGAAAACTGTTCAAGGTATGATAAAGCTCACAAAGCGAAACTTTTTCATCATAAATTTTAGTTAGCGATTGGCTTCCGAAGAATTTCGAACTATCGGCAGCTTTCGAAGAAAAATTAGACGTCGCTCGCGATTTAGTGAATACGATGACCGTTTACGAGAACTTTTTAAATGCACAAGACGAGGAGAGCGTACTGAATGAAATCGAGCCTTACCTAAAAACGTTACGTTACGAATTCGATCACTGGGACGATGTAAAATAATTGCTTCCGATATAGTTACACTGCAATAATTGGTAATTACTATTAGGCAATACATGGTTATCGTGAGACCGAACGTCTACATTGGAATCCGGACAATCAAAAAATCCTCGATAAGGTACGATCCCTAGCGTTTCCGCCGAGCGTTACACCTTTAAAATTCGTACATATATTAGACATCGACCAGAAGGGCTACATTAAACCTCACATTGATTCGGACAGGGTAAAACATACGTCGGTTGTCAATGTAATCGGTACATCTCTAGTTTGCAGTTTTGCGGCGATACAATTGCCGGTTTAAGTCTGCTCAGTGATTGCGTCATGCGGTTGGTACGAGACGATGCGAAGGATATGTATGTGAACGTTCTGTTGAAGAAGAACTCTTTGTACATAATGAAAAGTGCAGCCCGTTATCAGTACACTCACGAAATTCTCAAAGAAGACTGTAGCTTTTTCAAGAATGAGTTGGTTAAGAGAGATCGAAGGATCTCGGTTATATGTAGAAATTCTCCTTAACGAAACGATCATCAAAGGTAGTTTAATAAATTTGTATCGAAACTGGCTTTTCCTTTGCATATATATCGGCCAAAACAATCAATAATCATTTTCATATAGTATCTTTCGAAGCTTGGTCCACATCAAGATTTGTAGTAGAAATTCATGAAGACGAGTAGGTAAATATATTCTTTATATGTAAAACACACTACATCCCTAAGAAAACTTGTATTCCTATCATGTGAGTAACAGGTGGTAAGCAAATTAAAATTATTCCCGTTTAATACAGGCTTTAGAACGCCTTTTAAGCCTTCAAAGAATTTGTATTAGGATCACACGAGTGGGAGGAGGTAGTCAATTAAAAAGTGTTTTGATGTAATGCAGGGTCTCAAAAAGTTTATGAACAAAATTTGTATTAGGATCACATAAATACAAGGATTTACTAAATTAAAACTGTTTCGCGGCACAATACAGTCTTTAGAGAAGCTTAAAAAGTTTATAATGCACAAAATTTTTGTTAGGATAGCATCATAGTAGTACAAGGTGGTAGTAAATTAAAATTGTTTCTGTGTAATTCAGGCTTTGAAAAGTTTTCAAAAGTTTATAATGATAATTAACTTCATAGTGTTGTAGACCAATGAGACATTAAGAATAGTGTCACATGCACCAATCACAAGTTTCTTTAACTGATAATTAACTTCATAGTGTTGTAGACCAATCAGACATTAAGAACAGTGTCACATGCACCAATCACAAGTTTTTTTAACTGAAAAGAATGCATGGTACTTTTCTTGCCGCTACCTCATTGTTTTAGAATTATTTTAGCAACCTATTTAAAAAAATCAAATGTCATTTTGACAAAAGTAAAAAATTTGACGTATTTAACGCTTCATTCAGTTAATTCTCCAACCGAAGATCATTCGTTCTCAACTCTTGTCAGGCAAGATTTATATTTTGTATGAGCATTGATTGCTTGGCAATTAAACTCGATCAAATTCTTGGGAAAAGAACCCTCGCGCTTCGCGCTCGGGTCTTTTCGTCAATTTGATCTCGTTTAATTGCCAAGCAACCAACTCATACAAAATAAAAATCTTGCCGACAAGAGTTGAGCACTTATGATCTTACTGTTGAAAAGAATCAATAGGTGTTTTCTTTTTGCATTTTGTGGTACACTTAAATCACCTCTGTCAATACACACCATTCGTTTTATAAAAATAATTTGACTCAGTTCTCAATAATCCTATTCGTTTTAAAAGCTTTATTTAAGTTTTATATTAATCTGAGGCAGAAATGTCTACATGACACAAGGCACTTTAATCACGTGATGATTGTAACTTTACCTAACCCTGTGGCGGTGCAAAAAGAAAACACCTAATGAATAAAACTATTTATTCATTGAAAAGAATGCATGCTACTTTTCTTGCCGCTACCTCATTGGTTTAGAATTATTTTAGCAACCTATATTTAATAAAATCAAATGTCATTTTGACAAAAGTAAAAAATTTGACGTATTTAACGCTTCATTCAGTTAATTCTCCAACCGAAGATCATTCGTTTTCAACTCTTGTCAGGCAAGATTTTTATTTTTTTGATTCGCATTGATTGCTAAAAGGTAATTAAACTCGATCAAATTCTTGGGAAAAGAACCCTCGCGCTTCGCGCTCGGGTCTTTTCGTCAATTTGATCTCGTTTAATTGCCAAGCAACCACTGCTCATACAAAATAAAAATCTTGCCGACAAGAGTTGAGCACTTATGATCTTACTGTTGAAAAAAAATGATATTAGGATCACATGAGTAAAAGGAGGTAGCAAATTAAAATTATTTCTGTTTAATACAGGCTTTAGAGCGCCTTTTAAGCCTTCAAAGTGAAATGAATTTGTATTAGGATCACATCAGTGCGAAGAGGTAGTCAATTAAAAGTGTTTTGATGCAATGCAGGCTTTCAAAAGATTAATGAACAAAATTTGTATTAGGATCACATAAATACAAGGATTTACTAAATTAAAACCGTTTCGCGGTGCAATACAGTCTTTAGAGAAGCTTAAAAAGTTTATAATGCACAAAACTTATTTTAGGATCACATCACATCCACATGAGTACAAGGAGGTAGTAAATTAAAATTGTTTCTGTGTAATGCGGGCTTTGAAGAAGCTTTCAAAAATTTAGAATGAAAAAAAAATTATATTAGGACCACATGAGTAAAAGGAGGTAACAAATTAAAATTATTTCGGTTTAAAACGGGCTTTAGAGCGCCTTTCAGTCTTCAAAGTGAAATGAATTTGTATTAGGATCACATCAGTGCGAAGAGGTACTAGTCAATTAAAAGTGTTTTGGTGCAATACAGGCTTTCAAAAGATTAATTAATAAAATTTGTATTAGGATCACATAAATACAAGGATTTACTGAATTAAAACGGTTTAGCCGTGCAATACAGTCTTTAGACGTTTAGAGAAGCTCCAAAAGTTTATAATGCACAAAATTTATGTTAGGATCACATCCACATGAGTACAAGGAGGTGGTAAATTAAAATTATTTCTGCTTAATGATGGCTTTAGAGAGCCTTTTAACCCTTCAAAATGAAGTGAATTTGTATTAGGATCACATGAGTACGAGGAGGTATTCATAAGTCTTTCTGTGTAATGCAAGCTTTTAAAAGTTTAATGAACAAATTTTGTATTAGGATCACACGAGATGAATGAGGTATCTACTAAATTAAAACGTTTAATGCAGGCTTTGAAGAACCACTCAAAAGTTGATAATGAAAAAAAAAATTATTTTTTTCTACAAACGTCAAAAAATGACAAGGTTTGTGCATCGATAACAATACGCGAAGTGACCCTTTTTTTCACTTACCTACGTTTTACCGAAATGACGACGCCATGCGCGAAGTACGCACTGCACGCAAACTAGATGAGAGTTTTGTATTTTAACGTTAAAATAATTGTCAACTTCTTCACGTTTGTAGAAAAAATTTTGTTTGCAACTCGTGCGCGAAATACTTTTGGTGATCTCGACTATTTTTTAACGAGGCTGTGCCTCGTTAAAAAATAGTCGATCAGTTCTCGATCACCAAAGTGGCATTTTGCGCACTAGATACAAAAATAACTATTTTTTATTGGTGTCCTATTTTAGCCTTTTAAACAACGCCCCAGCGTGTTTAAATCGCACTTTTTAAAACGCGCGTGTTTTAAAGTTGCCATGCCAACATCAACAAATTTGAAAAACGGGAATTCTATTGGTTATTGATCTGACAGGAGTAATTTGTTACGTCAAATAAAATGACAGATTGCATCACCAATTTGAAAAACGTGAATTCTAATTGGTTATTGATCTGACAGGAGTACTTTGTTACGTCAAATAAAATGACAGATTGCAAATTAATTTCCATTTTTCTCATTTCCATGACAACGAAAGGTATACTGATTTCACATACGAATTCAACCATTTCACATTATTAGTTCTGATTTCCATTTTAATACCAGATTTCAAAGTGAATCAATAAAACAATATAGCGTAAAGTATTCGTGGATAAATGGTCTTTAAGACACTTGCTCTATTTCAAGCACTCGGCTGCGCCGTCGTGCTTGAAAACTCGCGCGTGTTTTAAAGACCTGTTTATCCACTTACACTTTATTATACTATTAGGATCACGTATAAAGAGGTAGTAAATTAAAATTGTTTCTGTGTAATACAGACTTTGAAAGGGCTTTAAAATGTTTAAATTCATGTAGAGAAGGCAAGAAAAATAATAAGTTTATTTGTCAAAAACACATCACGTCCACGTTTTACATTCTTAATTAACCCTCGTCCCTATTGGCAAAAAATTGAGACGGCCTATTTTCACAAACCTCTCTTTAGGCGAATGTTTCACCAGCAAAATCGTTCGCCATGGATCGGAACAGATGGTAATCACTTGGTGCCAGGTATCCAAACTATAAGAATGCATAAGAACCTCCCAACCAAGCTTCTGGCGAGTCACTATCGATTTGTGTGACCTGGCGTTGTTTTGATGGAACAGAATTCGCCTCCTTCAGCCGGTCGAATTGTTGACAGTACAGGCAAAACCTTCCTGGCCGTCAATCCTGACTTGCCCACCGTTTGCGCCGGCTCACCGCTATTCGACCACTATCGTTTTTCTTTGCGTTATCGTAAGTGATTCGCTTTTCATCACCATAGTCACCATCCGCATGAGAGATTGGTCCATTTTGTTGCGATTCAGCAGCGATTCGCAGATGGAAATTCGGTCCATGAGGTTTTTTGCGTAACTCGTATGGCACCCATACATCGAGCTTCTTTTTGTATCCAGCAAACGTGTGTTTAGGTTGTTTAGGAAAAATCCTCAAATGTGCCGTTCAAAAGGTCAAAGGTGGCGTGTTTCAGGATTTTTCCTAAACAATACCCCCACCTTAGTTAATCTGGAGGGTGCTTTTCATGGGGGTGGAAAAAAATTGAATAAAACTAATTTCGGCCATACTGCCGAATAGAGAATTAAAAGACGCTTCAAATGAGGGGTCGCTCGACACCCTTTCCCTATTTAAATTCTTGAGTTAGGGGTTGCTGGGGCTAGGGGGTTGACCTGACAAAGTAAAATTTGACATCAAAAGTAGTCCCCCAAAAATAGAAAATCGACGTATCCGAGCGTTTTTTTAAGAAACTTGTCTAAGTGTCTCAAAACAGGCGTGTTAACTTTTCAATGGCCCACTCTGTATAGGATTCTTGGAAAAATCAGAGTGGGAACGCCGCTGCACCACTGCCCTCTCCCACAATTTTAATTACTAAAAGTGTCGATCTTTGTTAGGTACAAGGTAGTTAAGTTATTCATCTTAAAATTCTGGCATAACTTCGATTTCAAATAACTCAAACATTGCTTGGCTTGGAGCATTTAAGCAGTTGAAGGAAAGAATGACTAAGCGGATGTAGCAGAAGGTCACTACTTTGAACACATCTAAAATGAAATTTTCAAAAAGTTACACTGGTTCCGTGATGTATTTATAAAATAGGCATAAGGCAATGTTGCAATGTAAAACACTTACCATGTGCTGGGTGTGTTAAAGCAAAGACACACACATACATCTGTCACGAATCTGTCGTCTTGGTTGTATTTGGTTTTTGTAAATACCTACCCACCTAATAAAATTAAATGGTTCTGTTAGTCCATTGATTTCTTTTGGTGCTGATTGGCGCGGGTGATTTTTTTGCTGTTTCGTTTTTCAAAGTCATTGAACTATAGGTACGCTATACCGTACAGTTCAATGTTCAAAGTTAAGTTTTTGACAGTTCGTGACATACTTATGTCAAAGTCAAACATGTTCAGTTTGCCTTGCCATTTCATTATGAATACAATAGACTGACAAACGAACAACGCTTACAAATCATTGAATTTTATTATCAAAATTCGTGCTCATTTTTGGCTCAATGGGTACGTGAATTAGCATAATTATCGAATTTGGTCGGAAGAGCAGCCAAAGGCTGTTCAAGAGCTGCCAGTGCAGCCTGAAAAATGCCCTGTTTGGTGCGGTTTATGAGCAGGCGGCGCATCATTGGATTTCTTCAAAGACGTTGATCGCCGCAATGGAGCAAGGTACAGTTTGATGATCTCGGACTTTTTTTGCCCAAAATGGAAGAATTTGACATAATAGACACGTGGTTTCAACAGGACGGTGCCACATACCACACTGAACGCGATACTATAAACCAATTAAGAGGTCAGTTTGGTGAGCAATTAATCTCACGTTTTAGCGCTATCAATTGGTCCTCTTGTTCGTGCGATTTGACCCCACTAGTCTATTTTTTGTGGGGGTACGCGAAGTCTCTCGTGGGCCAACCACGGTTGCTGTCTTGGAAGAATTACACGTGTCATTGGTGTCATACCGGCCGAAATTTTGGAAAAGTGGGCCAAAATTGGACTTTCAGAATGGACCACCTGATGCGTAGCCGAGGGCAACATTTGCATGAAATATTCAATCCTCCCCCTAAGGTACTCCGGCACTCCTGTAATGATCTCACACTATACCTACTCCTTCATTGCCTTTCTACAATGTCCTCTCTTGTGCTCGCCCCCTCCTCCTTCTCTTCTCCTGTGCACCTCCTCTATTGCATACCCTCCTCTTTCATAGTATCTCTTCTTGTCCTCCTGCCCATATGCTATTCTTCTTCCCCTCACCTCCCTCCAACGGCCTTGCAGTATACTCCCCCTCTTCCACTCTCCAACCCTTCCTCATACCTCATCGCCATCTTTCCTGCCAGTATCCTTATTCTTTATCATTTAAGTTCTTGTACGATGTACCTACTCTGACCTTTCCCTTTCCAACACCCATCTCCAATATCTTTCCTGTACTCATTCCAATACCCCCCCTTTCCATCCATCCCCACACTTCCACCCCATGATCATTCCACTCCTCACTAGTTTTTCAAATAACCACTCTCTTCTTTTTTGAAACACCATCAACTTTGTCTTTCCTCGTTAACACTTAAGTCTCTTCTTATTCCATAAAGCCTCCTCACTGACCTTATTATTTCCTTCCCCCCCCCCCCCCCCCCTACCACGTCGTCCGCATAAGCCAACCTTTACACCACCACTCTGACTTCTCCTTAGACTATATCTTCCAATTCCCCTATGTACACAGAAAATAGAAATTGAAGTTAAGTTGGACGAAGATAAATCTTGCGATAGAGATTATCACATTCCACTGTCGTCTAATCAAACAACTGCATAACATGGAATTGACTACGTCATTAGCGAATGTGAGGTATACACAAAGGCAAGGGAACACCTACTTGAAAATCAAAAGATTACACAAGAGCTAGGAAGTATAACGAAGATTCGCCCTACTAAAATCCTGGACTTTGTTAAAGATACAGGTATCCTCGAAGGTTAGACAATATCGGGGAGCACAATAAACCAAAATGTTGTAGTGTCAGTGGCGTAACTATGGGGGGTGATATGGGGTTAGATCCCCCCCCCCCAGAAGCTATGAGAATATCTAAATAAACGTCCATTACTTAAAAGTACTTCACTTTTTCATTTTGATTGTAGAACACTTCCAGATCACCCCCCAGACTAAAGCTGTAGTTACGCCACTGTGTAGTGTAGGAACCAAGTGGGATCGCCCCTAGATAAAATAATAATAATAATAATGTTTGGATTCTTGTACTATGTAAAAAACTAAAATCAATAGAACAAGCTAAACTATTGGAAAACTGTAAAGCTTTTGAGGCCACTTTACGTTTTGAAGATGAGAAGATATCAACGGAAATGAACTGTTTACAAAACTGAAAGTTCTTCGTGAACTTCTTCCTGCTGAAATTCAAACAGATGCTGGGGTTTTAAGATTCACGAACGGAATTCAAAATCCATTGCATAGGTACAGCCCAGCAAACACATTTATATATAAAATACATATAAATTATGTAAGAGCTTTTTAGATTTATATAAAACTGGAAGAAAAATAAGAGATATTTAATGGCAGGATGTCAGCAATTTTCAAAATAATATATATGTCTATTAGATGTAAATTCTTCTACATGAATTTATATACGTTTTATGTATATTTTATGTAATATTTACATAAAAAATATTAGTTGTAAAAGCGTTGCGATGACGAAAATGGCAGCTAGTCGAGCATAATGTAATTATTATCTATGTAAAAAATTATTTAAGCAGTTCCATACAAAAAATGGAAAAACTACATTTTACGTGCAACTGTACTTTTAATTATATTTAACTTAATTCTTGCACGAACCCGTTTTCACCTGAACTGAAAGCCGACAGTTCATTGCTTGAAAAGTGTCCCTTAACCGGGTTCGAACGTTTGCGGGTGGGCGTTGCAAATTCTGAAATCCGACATTGTACCTACCACTGCGCTAATCTGTATCATCCCTTCTTTTTATTTCGTACTTCGTAACTTTGCGCTGTTTCGCGTTATTAGTTTAAATTTTGATTGATTATACCGTTGAGTGAAGTCTTATTCAATAATAATTATACCTATCTTTAACTTTATGTTAAAATGACCAGGATTTAATTTATTTTATATTATTTATTTTCTATATAAATTAGACGCATTTTAGTCGATACGGAAACTACAATTTTTGGCGTTATAGAAAACATGCCCGTGCGATTACTTATGCGGCGCAAATAGGAACGGACTTTATTTTCGACCATATGTAATGATAATTTCTAATTATATTTACAGAAGGCATACATAAAAAATGAGTAGGTAATATTACATATAATATTTTACATATAACGTACATAAATCTAATCATGTAAATTAATATGACAGCACATGAATTTCATGAGTGATAATCTATATGTATATATTATATGAATTTCTGTATACAGAATATCCGTAAGTTTCTATACTATTATGTAAAATATACGTAATTGTGTGACATACGGTTTATATAACTTTATTAAAGAATACTTACATACTTGATATATAAATAAAAAGCATATGTAGGGGTATTTACTTCAATTTATATATGTTGTATGTATATTTTATATGTGTGTTTACTGGGAGGATTCTACTTACAATACTTGTGACAGTTTTGCTAGTGCAGAAAGGAGTTCTTCTCGCCTAAAGTTGATAAAGCAGTGGCGTGTATAGGGGAGGGGGGGGGGGGGCGAAATAAGTTAACATTCTGCACTAAATTCTAAATCACATGGTCGGCCGTAAATTTTCTCATTACCGAACTGGGGATAGTTGACTCGACCTGACGAACTCTCATGTAGAACCCCCCCCCCCCACGCCCACCCCCGAAAATGATCTATAGTTACGCCCCTGTGATAAACACATACCACCACAACATTAATCATTAATCCATAGAAGGTGATACTAAGTATAACCGAAATGAGTTTTCATGAAGTTATTATGATGTCTTCGCTGGAATGAAAGCACTAAAAATAAAGTATGTACAGGAAAGTTAAAACAATATGAAAAGAACATACCTACCTACCTACTAGTATTTTAAATTGTTTAACAACATTATTATAGATACTTATTATGTGATATACAAAAGTCTAAATGACCATTAAAAATATATACTCATCATGTCTTTGTGTATTGTGACCTTCTTTATATTTACGATTTTGTTTCTTTAGTTAAAGACATGAAGAATGGGTTGTTTCTTTAAAACGGTCGTAATGTTTATTTAAGTTCAAACAACAATACAATAATTTTTATTGTTTTTTTTCTTTTTAATTTTTAAACTACTGCTGGGACAAACTGTGAACAAAATCTGTCTTGTTGTAGTGAGATTTTTGTAGGTAGTGGTAGGAAGAAGGGATGATAGCTTGTGTATGTTGGTCGAGGGAGCGGGGGAGGGTGTATACTTTTGAAAAGGCCCCGCAAAACTTTTTGCTCCAGGCCCCACTTTTGCTAAGGACGGCTCTGCGATAGAGAAATATTTTGTTATACAACTTACCGATCTTATGTAAGTAATTTCAATAAGACTTTCTCTTGAAGTTACTTCCTAAAATTTCTTCTTATTGCCGCAGTTTCCTCTTACGTTTCAAAGTGTTTATAGGTAGATACGATGCAAACTTTCTGCGTTCATCATTAGGTAAGTCCCACACTTTCCATTTTTATATCGGGTCAAAACTAATCAATATATACCTAGATACTTCGCATCTGGCCGCGTACTCATCATTACCGTTAATTATTAATTTAGATGCGGCAATTATTGACAATCTTTCCTATTTAATTAAGTTGGATCGACCACCGCGTCCCTAAGGAATAATTGTTTCGCATGAAAAAGGTGAACGCGTTATTGCTACTTACTAAAAAAATAAAAATAAAAAGAAAGTTTTGGATTGCGTGCACCATGTTTTAAATTTACCTTAATAATGTAGTACCTACTATTTTAAATCAATATTGGCGCTACTTCCATTTATTACACCGATATTTTCTTACAGATACACACGGACATTGAAAATGGTCGCGTCGAAAGTAAAATCGCAAAAGCGATGTTTCGTCGATTCGATATTCGAAAGCGAAACTTGCAATTCGGATGAGAGTCATTACGCGAATAGCATTCTGGAATTTTATAGTAATGCGAACGTGTTGATAACGGGAGCAACGGGTTTCGTCGGAAAGGCACTGTTGGAGAAGTTGCTCAGATCGTGCGGTACGATTGGAATGGTTTACCTACTGATAAGGGTGAAACGTGGTCTAAGTGTGGAACATCGACTTAAGGAGCTACTCAAAAATCCCATCTTTGATAAATTACGCGAGAAGAATCCGGATTGTTTTAATAGAATTGTGGCGGTGCCCGGCGATGTTGGACAAAACAATTTGGGACTCTCCGATTGTGACTATAAGTACCTGTGCGGTCGAATCAGTATAGTTTTCCATTCGGCCGCAACTGTTAGGTGAGTGCGTTTTGCGATTCTTCCAAGTTCAGTTTAAATTTCCAGGTTCAATGAGGATTTGAGGGATGCGGTACTTTTGAACACCCTCGGTACCAAGAGGATGGCGGACTTTTGCAAGGATATCAAAAACTTGAAGGTGAGCCAGTTGAGAATGGTAAGTGGTGGGGTGGTTAACAACTGTATTTGTAGAGTTTCGTCCACGTTTCGACTGCCTACAGTAATGCGGATCGTAGTGATGTTGAGGAAATTGTCTACACTCCCACGCTGGATCCTAAATCAATCATTCACTGCATGGAGACTCTTCCACCTGAAGTCATTAGGCTTATTGCGGAGAAACTGATGGTAAAAAGTTAAGCAACTAAGGTTTCTAACTGTTGTAATTGTAGGGGAAGCATCCGAACACTTACACACTGACCAAAAACTTGGCCGAGTTCATCGTGCTTGAGTACTCAGCGATTTTACCAGCTGCCATTGTACGACCATCAATCGGTAAGTGCCATGTCGGTGTGAATTAGCCCAACCCCCTCTCCAATTCACAGTAACAGCCTCATGGAAGGAGCCCATACCGGGATGGGTCGACAACATCGGCGGCATTACCGGAATTTTAATGGAATGTGCGCGTGGCACAATTAAAAGTATCGTCTGTAACGAGAAACTGATGATGGATCTGATACCCGTCGATATCGTGGCCAACACCTTGATTACGGCCGCTTGGCACATCGCCGCGTACAGGTAATACCTCCCCCCTCCACATACAAACAAACAATTAACAACCTCCCCCAAAACCGTAGAACAAACGGAATACGTGTATACAACTGCACATCGAGCCAAATTAATGGTATATCGTGGAAAAATTTTGGTCAGCTAACCCAAAAATACGCGGTACAATATCCGAGCAAATTCGTAAGCTGGTATCCCGGTTTTACGTATCGTACCAATCGCTTGATGCACTGGATTTGTCACACGTTCCTTCACTACACACCCGCTTGCATTTTCGATTTATTCCTGTACTGTACTCGTCACAAACCGATGTAAGTAGAAAAATTGACCCCATAAGTTCGGTAACGCACGTCCCCACTTTAGTATGTTAAAAATCTGTAGTAAAATTGCGAGAGCGGCAAAGAACGGTGAATTTTTCGCGCTCAACGAATGGAAGTTTCACACCGATGGTATAAAGGATTTAATTGAGGCTGTTAAACGTGCAGAGGATGGTGATAATTTTCATATCGATATAAGTAAAGGATTTGTATGGGACTCGTATGTTAAAACTTACCTATTGGGGATACGAAAATATATACTCAAAGACGATTTGAGCAGTTTAAGTAAAGCCAAACTCAAACTGAGAAGGTAACCATCCATTTAACATTAATTAACACCATTTAATATGTAATTTATTCTAGATTGTACTGGATTAATAAACTTATACAGTTTATTACTTTGTATGGGTTATTAAAACTTGTATGGTGATCAAATTATGTACCTACAACTTTCATATGTTAATAAAATAATGTTTTATATCTACATGTTTTGTTTATTACATCATCCTTGCTAAACTTACAAAAGCGGTCAGTTCCTCATCGAAGAACGCCGAAATGAAGAATAAACCTAAAAAAAGATTAGGTAAGCATTAGCCGCCCTAGAACATCAACGACACGAACTAAAGATTTAAGCTGGAAATGCCAGAGTCCCAGATCAATGTAGGTATATTAGACCGTAAGCGCCACCAAAACAACTCAGAACTTTGGCATCATGAACGTAATTTTCAGACGTCGACATCGCAAACTGAATACCTGTTCAGCACGCAACACAAAATATTTGCGCTATGAACAGAATCATCCGCAAATCACACAGAACTTTGGCATCATGATGAGAAAGTTAAGCAACCAACACGGAACATCGGCATCGCAAACATGTTCAAAAAACAACACAAAATTTTGGCGTCATGATGAATCATCAGCAATCGACACAGAACGTATAGGTATCACGAACCGTATCTTTAGCAAAAAACCCAGAACTTTGGCAACATGAACATAATAATATTAAGCAATAAGAAACACGGAATATCGGCATCGCGAACTGAATATTCAGCAAACAACACAGAACATCGGCATCACGAATTAAATCTTTAGCGAGCAACTCAAAACTGTGGCATCATATGTAGGTACTTAATCTTAGGTAAATGACTCCCACGAACAGAATCTTCAGAAAACAACAGAGAACAACGGCATCGCAAGCTGAATATTCAGCAAACAACCCAAAAATTTGGTGTCATGAACAGATTCTGTAGCAAACAACACAGTACATTGGCTTCGCGAACTGAATCTTCAAAAAACAATACAGAAAATCGGTGATGCAAACTGAATATTCAGCAAAGAACTTCAAATTTTGGCGTCATGAACAGAATCTTTAGCATCGCAAACTGAACATTTAGCAAACAACAAACAATATCGGCATTACGGACTGAATCTTTAGAAAACAACAAAGAACTTTGGCATCGTGAATTGAAGTACCTACCTACCTATAAAACCAAAAAAGGCAAGAATTAAGCCATGAATTAAGATATCGCAGACTCTCGTCTTCAGCAAACAACACAGAAAATCGGCGTTGTGCACTGAAAAAACTAAAAACTTTGGCGTTATGAGCAGAATCGTCAGTAAACAACACAGAACACATACATCACGAACTAAATCTTTAGCTACAGCTACCAACTCACAACCGACTCAGAACTTTGCCATCATGCACAAATTCTTTAGCAAAAAACACAGAACTTTGGCAACATAAACAGAATATTAAGCAATAAGAGACACAGAACATCGGCATCGCGAACTGAACAATCAGCAAACAATTCAGAACTTTGGTGTCATGAACAGAATAATCAGAAAACAACCCAAAATTTTGACATCATGAACAGAATCTTTAGCAAACAACACATATTGGCATCCCCAACTGAATATTCAGCAAACAACACAGAACATCGACATCACGAATTGAATCTTTAGCAAACAATTCAAAACTGTGGCATCATGTACTTAATATTAGATAAATAACTCAGCATTTTGGCTTCCACGAACAGAATCTTCAGAAAACAACAGAGAACATCGCCAACGCAATAGCTGAACATTCAGCAAACAACCCAAAAAATTGGTGTCATGAATATATTCTGTAGCAAACAACACAGAACACCGGCATCGCAAACTGAATATTCAGTAAACAACACAAAATTTTGGCGTCATGAACAGAAACTTTAGCATCGCAAACTGAACATTCAGCAAACAACAAACAACATCGGCATTACGAACTGAATCTTAGAAAACAACTCAAAAGTTTGGCATCGTGAATTATTGTAGTACCTATAAAACCAAAAAAGACAAGAAGCCAAGAATTAAGATATCGCAGAGTCTCGTCTTCAGTAAACAACACAGAAAATCGGCGTTGCGCACTGAAAAAAACTCAGAACTTTGGCGTCATGAACAGAATCATCAGCAAATAACACAGAATACAGACATCACGAACTAAATCTTTAATAGCTACCAATTCACAACCGACTCAGAATTTTGGCTTCGTGCACAAAATTTTCAGCAAACAACACAGAACATCGACATCGCGAACTGAATGTTCAGTAGACGACACATAACCTTTGCCATCAACCATCATGAATTGAAGTACCTATATAAAACAAAAAACGGAAAATAGCCAAGAATTAAGATACTTATCATCGCGTTTAGCAAATAACATAGAACACCGACATCGCGAATTGAGTATTCATCTAACAATACAGAACTTTGGCGTCGTGAACAGAATCTTCAGCAAACAACACAGAACACCGGCATCGCAACTGAATATTCAGCAAACAATTCAAAATTTTGACGTCATAACTCATTAACAGAATCTTTAGCAAACAACATGAATCGTTAGCAAACAACTCAAAACTGTGGCATTATGTACTTAATCTTAAGCAAATAACTCAGCACGTACTAGTATTTTTAGAAAACAACAGAGAATATCGACATCGCAAACTGGATATTCAGCAAACAACCCAAAAATTTGGCGTAATGAAAAGAATCTGTAGCAAAAAAACACAGAACACTGGCATCGCCAACTGAATATTCAACACAACATTTTTGTGTCATAAACAAAATCTATAGCAATAAACACAGGACATTGGCTTCGCGAACTGAATCTTCAGAAAACAATACAGAACATATCGTGATGCAAACTGAATATTCAACAAAGAACTCCAAATTTTGGCGTCATGAACAGAAACTTTAGCATAGCAAACTGAATATTCAGCAAACAACAAAGAACATCGGCATTACGAACCGAATCTTTAGGAAACTTTGGCATCGTAAATTGAAGTAGGTACCTATAAAACCAAAAAAGGCAAGAAGCCAAGAATTAAGATATCAGACTCTCGTCTTCAGCAAAATCGGCGGCTGAAAAAACTCAGAACTTTGGCGTCATGAACAGAATCATCAGCAAATAACACAGAATACAGACATCACGAACAAAATCTTTAGCTATAGGTACCAACTCACAACCGACTCAGAATTTTGGCATCATGCACAAAATCTTCAGCAAACAACACAGAACATTGACATCGAGAACTGAATGTTCAGTAGACGACTCATAACCTTTGGCATCATGAATTGAAGTACCTATAAAACAAAAAACGGCAAATACCCAAGAATTAAGATACTTATCATCGTGTTTAGCAAATAACACAGAACACCGGCATCGCGAATTAAGTATTCATCTAACAATACAGAACTTTGGCGTCGTTAACAGAATCTTCACCAAACAACTCAGAACGTGACGAACTGAAGGGTAAAGAGCCCAGATACAAATATCAGACTGTCACCCTCGACAACAAAATCAGAACTTTGCCTTCATGGACTGAATCTTCTGCAAACAACTTAGAACTGAAGACTATACCAACGCTAAACAACCACAGATTAAAACATCAACAGATCATCTTCAACAAACTACTCAGAACTGAAGAAAATACCTAACGCCAAAAAGACACAGATGAAAATACCAGATCATCGTCAGCAAACAGATCAGAACTGAAAAATAAACGTAAAAACCCTAAAGTGATCTTCTGTTTCAGTAACCTGTTCAGACCTAAAGGGTAAACAAAAAATGCCAATTAGGGACATATTAAAGCATCAGGAGATCATCTTCACCAAGCAACTCTCGTATCTAAAAATAAACCTAAAAACAAAGAAATGCAAATTAATTAAAGTATCAGGAAGAACGACAAATAGGGAGATCATCTTCATCAAGCAACTCGGAACTGAAAAATAAACCTAAAAGCAAAGAGACCGCAGCTTAAAATATCAGATCATCTTCAGCAAACCACTAAGAACTTCGGTACCTACCCTTGTTTATATAAGGTATATAAACAAGGGTACCTACCCATAAAGAATCATCTTAAATATTTTAATTAATTCAGCTGCTTGCATAAATAGCTACTTTTGCATAAACATTTACTATAAATCTGATGACCTTTTCAACATTGTAACAATATTGGAATTACATTACTTTTGCATGCAACAATTGCAGAATGTAAGAGGTGCCACCCGGCATATCCTTCGTTACCTTCCACTTGACAACACACGCAAAATGCTGCGAATTCGAAAAGCTTCCCAACTGTAAGTATTTTATTTCGATAACCGATTAAACAACTTCCCATTGCAGAGTACCGTCTTCAATATCCCAATTTTACGACAACGCCAACATATTACTAACAGGCGGAACGGGATTTGTCGGTAAGGTGTTCGTCGAAAAATTGTTACGTTCGTGCAAATCGGTCGATACCATATATGTGTTGATACGTCCCAAGAAGAATTTTACAGCTCAGGATCGTCTCAAGCAACTTCTGGGAGCAGCGGTACACCTCACGTAATATGTCCGTTAAATTTTACTGTAAAAAGTTCTTGTAGGCGTTCGAAAATCTGAGACGTACAGCTCCGGCTACGCTCCTAAAGGTGAAGGCGATAGCGGGTGATGTTGAACAGGAACAGTTGGGACTGAGCGAAATTGATCGCGAACTAATCAAGGAACGTATTGATATGGTTTTTCATTCGGCTGCGTTGATTAAGTAAGTCAACTGTTTTACGACACTGCTTAAAATCGCGCACTTGTCTAGGTTTAATGCGGACCTACAAAGCGCCATCTTGGCAAACGTGCTTGGAACGAAACGTATAATCGAGCTGTGTGGCGAGATCAAAAATTTGCGAACCTTCGTCCACGTTTCCACATCGTATAGTAATGCCGATCGCAATGACATCGAGGAGAAAACTTACAAAACGAAGCACGATCCGAACGGCATCATACAACTTGCACAAACCTTACCGTCTGCGACTTTAAACGAAATTACGCCCCAGATAATTGTAAAATCGTAAATTGTCGTATTAATTTCAAATTACTATACATGGAGATTTGCAGGAGAATCATCCGAACTGTTACACGTTTTCCAAAAAATTGGCCGAGAAATACGTAATGGAATCATTCAGCTCCCTGCCGGCGACCGCAATTGTACGCCCATCTATAGGTTCGTATTATTTTTTTCCCTGTTTGTAAGATGATTGTAATTGTAATATGACCTTAATTGATCTTACCAAAGCGACCGTGAAACTGGAAGGTCAAACACTATAGTGCGGGTCTTAAAACGCACCCCTTCATGGTGACAAGTCACGTGTCACGTTTTTAAATTTTAGTAAAGTATATGATGCAGGTTCGTCGGGCAGTTCTATTGTGATTTTCGCATGTTCGTCATATTTTGGTCATACACTACATCAGGTCTGTTGGCAAGTTTATAAAGAGCAACAGTTCATATGTAATTTACGCACCTCCTGCCTTCTTTGGTTGACCAACGGCAGAAATTTCTCGGCAATTAACTTGGTCACTATTTGGTGATATTTAGGTCATCGGTAAGTTACCACTAGAAAAGTTTCGCAAGCTATTACAATTTCAATTCACTTCCTCTAACATACAGTGTGACTCATTTAGAATGGAAACACCCATGTAAAATCTGAAGTTACTTACCGATTTTAACCATTTTTTTTTTAAAATGTCAATTAACGAAACGTCTACCTCGGGACAAAATTTTAAATGTTTATTCCAATTTTCAGGGCATACTACGATAACTTTTTCGTGCTCAAAATGGAGAATTCTTATTAGCGATTTGTTTATAAAAAAAATATCTACGCCACTAGATTCAGAATGCTTCCAAATAGCTGTCACCAAAATTTTACAAAAATATATTTTTTAATAACAAAGTTATGACAACTTAAAGTTCGAAAACTTTCTACGCTAACAGTTACAAAACAACACCCTGTATCAATAGATGGCCATTGAAATTATGTTAATAATGCTTAAATTAAACTATTTAAACCATCAGTGGAGAAAAAAATATTTAAAGTAACGTAATATTTAATAAAAATCTATCATAACTGTTAAGTTAAACCTGGTTAAACAGTAACATAATTTCCATGGTAACTAAGATTTAAATGGAAATGTTAGGTCTTTATTTACTCAATCGCGCGATTCCGTTACTTTTATTAAATATTACGTTACTTTCAATATTTTTTCTCCACTGATGGTTTTAATAGTTTAATTTAAGAATTATTAACATAATTTCAATGGCCATCTATTGATACAGGGTGTTGTTTTGTAACTGTTAGCGTAGAAAGTTTTCGAACTTTAAGATGTCATAACTTTGTTATTAATAAATATATTTTTGTAAAATTTTGGTGACAGCTATTTGGAAGCATTCTGAATTTAGTGGCGTAGATATTTTTTTTATAAACAAATCGCTAATAAGAATTCTCCATTTTAAGCACGAAAAAGTTATCGTAGTATGCCCTGAAAATTGGAATAAACATTTAAAATTTTGTCCCGAGGTAGACGTTTCGTTAATTGACATTTTAAAAAAAAAATGGTTAAAATCGGTAAATAACTTCAGATTTTACATGGGTGTTTCCATTCTAAATGAGTCACACTGTATAAAAGAGCTATTGCAGTAGTCATATTTTAGTCATAATTAGGTCATCCTATATTCTGTTTGGGATAAATATGAGCCATCTACGTTTGGTAGATATTTGCAGTAGGCACTTGACGCGGTAATCTTTAGATTATCTCTCATTAGTTGCATTATAAAGTGCAATTTCGCCGACTTCCACGGTTGTAATTTGTACTTACTTTACTACTATATTAAACACTTTGGTACATTGTTCGAACATCAAATAGTGCAAATGTCCATATTTTGGTCACCCTAGGTAATACTTACCTATTGAACGGTCGAAGTTCTGACGTGTGCACATTAATATCTATTATGCTACAAAGACCATGACTCGATGTCGTCACATTTTGGTCTTATTTAGGACATGAGTCATCCTTTAATGTTAAAAAAATTCCGAATCGCCGCAGAATTACCAGCCATAAAGAGGTCATATTTTACTCATCTATAAGTCTCTTACATTTGACATAGTCATATTTTGGTTACATATGTATGTGCCTTAAATATTCCCTTGGTTTATAAGTCACTTCTTGAAGATGCAGAACGACGAGGATCCTTCAATCACATTTAGATCAACTGTAGTTGTAAAAGTGGTGTGTATATCACTCCCTCTTCTATTATGATATCACGTAAGTTTTAGTTGTAGCAAAGACCATTGACTTTACTTTAGTGTAGAAAGTCAATGGTATAAGTAAGAAGAATTCCGTTTACAAACACTTCTGTAAGAACCAGAACCTACTTGGTTGCATTTAGTCATTTTCACTCTGCATTGCATTTTTGCCAATTTCATCTAAAGCGGACGTCAGTCAGTGCACAACTCGTATATTTTTTACTTGATAGACGTAATTTCGCTCTTTATAAGATTTCTGTCCTGACGTTATACCAGAACCGGAAATGGTAGATTTGTAATGTAATTTTAGCATAATATTATGGTAGACGAGTTTCATTTACCTACTTGGAGAATGGAGACTGAGGTGAGGACTCAGAGTTCTCTTTGGTATGAAACTTTTTTGGCATGTTTATGTACTTTGATCTGAGGTTCGTCATAATTTGGTCATCCATCATTATATTTTCGTAATCTTTTACAAACGTACTGTGGGGACAATGCGGCAAAAACGAGCCCGCACGATGACGCGCCGAACCCCGATCTCGGTAGACGCGCCCATACGTGAGGTCAAACCCACACACGATAGAAACGAATGCGCGCTCGGGTAACAATCGCTACCGAGCACCGCCGAACTGCGTACAGGGTATAAAAGCGTGCGCGCGACGATCAGGAAGTCGTTCTCCTTCCGGTGTTGTTAATAGCCTGGAAGGAGTCTCCTACCCCCTTGGCCGGTGTTGTTAATAGCCTGGTTAGGATAAGCGTTCACCGCTACCACGTACGCCACGTTTTAAGTCAGGCCATCACCCCCGGATAGCATAAGCTAATTACCGGGAGAAGGTATCCGGAGAGTGACGTCTGACGTTTATTTCTGCATTACAAGAGCATCATCTACACGTAACAATTTACAATTACTACTATATCGTTCATCGGTGGTATCTCATTCCTTGTGCAATCCGTGTCACAGCCGTGGTCGTGTCCGTGGTCGTTCTAGTCTTGGGGTAGTCCAATCTCCACTCGTTGTCCAGGTTGTAGCCGTGTCGTGTCCGTGATCGTTCTTGTCTTGAGGTAGTCCAATCTCCACTCGTTGTCCAGGTCGTAGCCGTGTCGTATCCGTGCGAGGGTGTATCTTTACGCGTCGGGTCCCAGCTCGTCCGTACCGAGCTCCGCTGTTGTTTGTTAGTTTCTACACCCCCAATTCCTTCCGTCTGTTGAGAACCTTGGTGGCATGTGATTTTAAGAGACTCAGTACTTGGTCGTCGGGGCCCTCGTACGTAGTTTGGCCGTTGTAGTAGAGCTCCAGGATGCGGCTACCTGGATCGTGAACAGTCGGACAGTGCAGCAGAGCGTGTCCTACATCATCCTCTTCTCCGCAGTCCACGCAAGCGGGGGTCGCGGACCTGACGAATTTATAGAGATAGGCCTTGAACGCCCCATGACCCATTAGGGCCTGTGATGTAGCCGAGTTAGGCAAGAAACTGGAGTGGATTCTCGCCCTCACGGATGGCATCAGTCGGAAAGTGAGCCTGCCGTTGGTTGTGTTCGTCCAGATTTCTTGCCAAGCGTCCATCATCTGGTCCCAATGGGCCCGTTTCTGAGTTGTAGTAGCCCTCCAGTTCCTCGCGTGTCTGTATGCCGTTAGATCTAGGGGCGGGGTAGCGGAGATCACCTGAAGAGCTTGGCGTGAGGTTGTACGGTACGCCCTTGTGACCTGAAGTAAACACAGCCTCTGAGCGCGTAGGAGGTGTTCTCTCGAGTTATACGTCAAGTGCTTGGCCCAGATCGGAGCTCCATATAGAATGGCGCCCTCGAATACTTGGTTGTATAATAGTTTCAGAGTGGCAGGTGTAAACGGAGTGTGTCTACCGGCCACGTTAACACATTTATATAAGGCCTTGACAGCGGCGTCAGCAGCGAGCTGCGTATGTGTCTCGAATCGAAACTGCTCTGATATGTATATTCCAAGATGTTTCCGGGTTTTGACGTAGGGGATTCTTTGCCCGTCCATGGTGACGTAGGGCTTACGTTTGAGCTTCCCTTTTAATAAGGTGCACGCGCTTTTGTCTGGGGCGCCGATCGACCTCGACGCTGGGCCCTGCTATAGCGAACCTCATAGCCGACCCCTGCATCTGCACGACCCACGAAGACAGTGCGTGACGTACATTCGCTCTTTAACTTTGTGTTCTTGTTAATTTGTTATTCGTCAACGAAAACAAAATTTCCAAATATGTCGACATTTAACTTCGCCACATTTTCCTTCGTTCTCAGTCGGCAGAATCTTTTCTCCTTGGTGTACAGTCAACCTGAGATAACAAATACGCGAAGGTTAATTTTGGGACATTACTATGAGTATAGTACTTCTCTCAGAAATCTATTATTATTATTATTATATACCATGCATCGGATCCATAGTTGGAAAGATATATCTCTTTCAATATAGTTATACCACTATACGTGCAATATTCATATCTCTTTTTAATTATAGTCTGTCCTTCATGGCGCGAACCAATGCCCGGTTGGGTAGATAATTTAACAGGTGTTACCGGTGTTGTAATGGAATTCGGACGTGGCGCACTCAAAAGCGGTATATGTGAGAGTCGATTTATAGCCGATCTGGTTCCGGTCGATGTAACCGCAAACACTCTAATTGCGGCAGCTTGGTATACTACGACTCAATGGTAGGTTACTAGACGATCTCGTCTTTCTCTCTTAATCGAATCATCGCAGTCCTCGAGAATTAAACATTTACAACTGTACGAGTGGCGACGTTAACCAAATTACGTGGGGAAGATTTGTGGATTATCTAAGAAAGCACGCCATTACGTATCCAACTAAATACATAATGTCTTACCCGAAGTTTACGGCGAGAACCAATCGTACGACGCATGCACTGGCCCACTTTTTTCAACATCTTGTACCGGCCTACATGCAAGATATCATCTTGTACCTAACGAATCGGAAGCCAATGTAAGCGTTAGTCAACAGTGATTGGGGTTAAACGTCACGAGGCCCCCTAACATTGACTTTGAGAACTAAACAGAGGTCATAGTGATCTATGTCGCGGTTCTTAACTTGATTAATGTGATTCTGATCTGGACGAAAGAAGTCAATTTGGTTCGTGCGTCCCTTGTTTTAAAGTAATGTTCGATCAACGGGTTCGGCGAGAGAACCTTATGACCTCTATTTATTTTCGAAGTTACCGCCAGGCGACCTCGTGACCTTGCACTGCGGTAGTATAGGATCGTTTAACACGAACTGCTTTCAGAATGGTCAAAACATGCAAAATCGCCGCGGAGGCGGCGCGAAGCGGCGACTTTGCGACAATTACTCAATACAAATTTAAAGCGGACAACTTTAAGAAGTTAATCGACACTGTAAACAAGGCGGATGACGGTAAGACTTTCCAGATCGATTTTCGTAACGGAAACGGGTTCGAATGGGATCAGTATTTAAAAAACTATCTGCTGGGAATTCGGAAGTTTATCCTTAAAGACGAATTGGAAAGTTTGGATTATTCCAGGGTTCGACTCAATCGGTAAGCTACGGTTATGCGAGACAATCCACACAGTTTTACGTTACAGGTTGTACTGGCGTCGACGGACGCTGCAAATAATCACGTTAAGCTCACTGATCACATGGTCTATACTAACCTTAAACTAACTGCAAAATTAAAAAGAATGTATTTCTTAATTACGTAGGTATATATTACATTATTTACAAACAGTAAATACTAGAGGAACGAAACGTTTATAATATTATAACTTCATTTTGGTAACAACGAGGTGTCTTTTTTCAGTCTTGCATTTTGCAATATTATATTTTTTATTGCAATAGATATGGTATCTAATTGATTTATGATATCGAGCGGCGTTACGCCCTTGAAATTACGTGCGTATATCGATGCGCCATGTTCTAATAATCTCTTAACCATAATTACTGCAAATACAATCTGAATACATTCACCAACGAGGAGAATCACACTTACGATCGCTTGCTTCTATAGCGTGAAATAGTGGACAACGTCCGGATCCTAGATCGCCCATATTTGGATCGGCACCATGCGAGAGTAATATAACGGCATGTTCCCACTTACGATTACAAGCGCAGAGAATTAAGGGGGTATTACCTGTAAAATATGATTAACCTAACGTCTTAACGCATTATTGTGGACAATGGTGATTCCTCTCCGATACTGTGGTCTAGGCAACCAACATACCACACGATCGACCGTTAACGAAGAATCTTCGTTAACGGTCGTCTACTAATGCTGCGTTAGTTGCCTAAGTCATATATCCTAGGAAATTTTGTCCACGACCGTACATCGGTGCATTACCTCGATAATTCACAATGTCCAGATCTAAACTGATGAGCGACATCATAATTTGAAACGTAGCTTCGTTTAGGTATAAAACGGCCAAGTGGACGATCGTGTTTCCCTCGCCGTCAACAACATTAACATCCGAATGGTGAGTGATTAAAATTTGAAGAATTTCAAAACAGGAATCGTGCTTTATCGCGAACTGTAAGGGAGTCTGAAAAAATCAACCGATATACTTTATAGTTAAATTCTTACTGTCTAATGCCCAGAAGTTTAATAATTAAAAACAAAAGGATACAGTGGGCGTAATAAAATATGTTCAGATACAACTTGAAGTTTTGGGAATTTTGTAATATAATGATGCAAGAGTGGACATAACCTACAAGGAAGCAGACCTCATTCCTGGAAGAAGAAGCGGTACTAATCGTAGTCATGTCGGACCAGTCTCAGTTCGTCGTCTGTGTAGCATCTTAGAGATTTGAGCAAGTGGTTGAGTGGAAGTCAGATTGGAATGCCACTTCTGTATCACGGTAAATGTGGTAGCTCCTCCTCTAATATATATTGAGGAACAGAGGTCCAAGTTTAAGTGAGCAAATAAGTAAGGTTGGGATATTTCCAGTAAAACAGTATGGTTAATGGTTGAATTTTAAGTTTATTAGTGAGACAAGGAAGGTAGAGAATTGTTTTTGGAATAATGATTCTGGCGATGTTAAGGATACAGAATGAGAAGATTTTGGGTTTGGCGTGAAATGCGTGGTGTGTGTATGTAAAAATGTGTGGAAGAGTAAAGACTAAAAAATGAAGAGCGGAGATTAAAGGTTGAAAGCTGATAGTTTCAGTCTTGAGTTTTTAGATTCAATCTCAGTTTTCAGTCCGAAGACCTCAACCTTCAACTCTTAATCTTCAACATCCAATCTTAACTCTGCAGGTGTCAGTTTTAAGTCTTGAACCTTTAGGTTTCAATAATTATTTAGAATCAGAGTCAGAGGCCAAGTCGTTTCAACTTTTTTCCTATAAGAGAGTATTACTAGACAACTAAGAAAAGCTATAATATAATGTCACTAAATTGTTTAAAAATTCAATAAATAAATAATAGTAATTAGTAGTAAAATGTCAAAACTTAGGTGATTTGTCCATAGGTTTCGCTATCATAAAAAAGATCGATATTTACATTTACATTTGTATTCTACTTTTTTCAAAAAAATTTTGAATTGTGCACGTTGTGCATCTATTACTGGTACACATTGGACACGTGTCTTTGTATTGCCTACTATTTTACTGTTATAGCGAATGCTCCCACTGCCCCCAGTCAGTAAGATAAAACCGTCCCGGGGTCAAATGTTGACTTTTCCAACCATCTTAATCTTTTCAGAGAATGTTATTTTATTTGTGCTCCTTTACTACTTTAAATTAATTACTGGATGGGTACAATGCAATGCCGAAGGACGTTTACATTAGGCAACCCACATGTTTTTATACCTTCTGTCAATTCAGGCTTGTAAGCCTCTGACGTGGAAAGGACTAAACATGGCGGAGGTTGCGGTACTCTGTTAATCTACTAACTCTGACCAATTGATACCTAAAACGCCACCTATTGAATAGTAGACCGTAAAGTTTATTTCACGAATAATTAGACCTCTCTAATATGGCTGCCATAGGGACCGGGCAGATGACGTCATTAACCTATTTTTTTACAGCTCTGAGGGCAAAATTTTTTCATCGTAATAGCACAGCCTATAGTGTTCGCATGTACCTACAGATTGGGCGCGTTAAGAGAACGTGAGAGTTGCATTCACAATTGTCATTTTAGCCCGCGTAAACTGAAAATACGTGTTTTGTGTAGCGTTTGTTCCCCCTCAGAGCTGTCAAAGTCAGCTGCTGCCCGGACTCTATTCCACTATGAACAACATCCAATTATAAAATAACTAAAATACTATAAGTGTAACTGTAATGAAAGGGATATTTCAGTTGGCTACTCTGAACCGCATTTTCCATCCTTTCCTACAACATTATAATAGCAAAAGACAAATAAATAACAAATACGACCTTCAAACGTCTTAAAATATTATTTGCCAACTCAGTAGCGTATCACGCGGAGAGGAAACTTAGGTTAGTAAAATTGAAATTTTTTCAATTAAATTAATTATTATAAGAAATAAAAATTGTTAAAATAAAAGAATGTTCCAAACAATTATAATTAATGTTAAGAATTTCTGAAAATTTACCATTACTAATTCGTAATTAACGTTGAAACTGCAAATTCTGCCATTTTTAATTATGCAATAATTATTAATAAAAAAATAATTTATATATATACAGGGTGTTTCAGACCACCTGTACCGCCCAAATATCTCGCGAAATACAAAACTCATTGAAAAAAGAAAAAATACGTCTAAACAATTTTTTAAGACTCTATTGTTTGATAGTAATAGGATGTCCCCACTCCCACCCCCGGGGGGTGGAGAGGAGGGTAACTTCGTAATCTTAAATAGCACCCCCCAGTTTATTATACAGATTTGAATTCTGCGTTAACAAATAGGAACTTTTTGTTTGAAACATTTTTTGAAGTTCCTGACAGATGGCGCTATGATCGTCGAAAGAAGTTTTTCCGATTACCTATGCTAATTTGATGCCAGTTTTGTTAAGTGACAATAAAAAATGTTAATGCTTTGTAAAATTGAAGAGGGGGAGCTTTATTTACGCCCCCACCTCCCCCACACCACCACTTCATCCCTAATTTTAGATTTAAACATTAAACGTATCTCGAATGTCAATGTGTTCTTTACTCGTGAAATCAAAGTATTTCAATTTTTTTTCTATTTTCCATTGAAGAAAAAAAATTTTTACAAAATTTAACTTCTTCAATCGTGGTATTGAACAGTTGTTTAATTCTAAAATGGTTGCGTTTTCTCTTCCTAGGTTATGTTATGGGCCGTAGGGGTGAAGTGGCGGTGTGGGGAAGGGGGGAGGTTAATAAAGCACCCCCTCTTCCCTTTTACAAAGCATTAACATTTTTGGTTGTCACTTAACAAAACTGACAACAAATTTTGCGTAGGTAATCGGAAAAACTTCTTTCGGCGATCATAGCGCCATCTGTCAGGAACTTCAAAAAATGTTTCCAACAAAAAGTTCCTATTTGTTAACGCAGAATTCAAATCTGTATAATAAACTGGGGGGTGCTATTTAAGATTACGAAGTTACCCTCCTCTCCACCCCCCGGGGGTGGGAGTGGGGACATCCTATTACTATCAAACAATAGAGTCTTAAAAAATTGTTTAGACGTATTTTTTCTTTTTTCAATGAGTTTTGTATTTCGCGAGATATTTGGGCGGTACGGGTGGTCTGAAACACCCTGTATACAGACATTTATTAAATAATAATAAATGGCACCTTCTCAACATATTGAGTTGCATAAAATACAAAGGATACTAAACAAATGAACATTAATTAATTAATTAAACTAGTTCATTTTTTTAAAATTTGTATTAAAATTAGGTGAGCGTGGTGATAGCGAATTTATTAATAATAAATTTATTCAAATAAGTTTTTCACTTTTCTTTATATGACAAAAGGTACTCCGCCAATGAGTGCTCCCGCGCTTTATTTGGTGACAAATTTAAATGGCGGCCATATTGCAGAGGTCTAATTATTCGTGAAACACACTATAGTTAAGTTTCTACCCAAAATTCGGAAGGCCCCGGATCTAAATTGTTATCCTTTATTCTTTAGTTATTAGACTTCAATCTTCGGTAATGAGCCTTCAATTTCCAGTTTCAGCCTAGCGGCGTCAATTTTTAGTTTCTAATCTTCAAACCTTAGTGATGAGCCTTCAATTCGAAGCGCTCAACTACACCAGTCTACTTTTAGTCTCAAATATTCAGTGTTTAGCTATCAGTCTGAAACCTTCAACCTTTAGGCCTCAATCTTCAATCTTTACTGTGCAGCTGTCAGTTTTCAGTTTGAAGCCTTGAACCTTTAGGTTTCAATCCTCAATATCCAATAATCAATCTTTAATCCTTAGTCATAGATCCTTTAATCTTCAGTAATGAACCTTCAACCTTCAGTTTCAGTTTCGAGGCGGCAGTTTTTAGTTTCTAGGCTTCAGTCTTTAGCCTTCAATCTTCACCTTTCAGCCTGAAGCCTTTAACATTAAACTTCAATCTTCTATATTCGATAGTCTCTAATCTTCATTTTTCAGCCTATATTCTTTAGTCTGTTGACAACCCAAGAGGTTACAGCTATAGACTGTTAATTGACAATTGAAGAACAAATTGCAAAGATTGAAGAGTGAGTCAAAAATTTTGGCCATAAACTGAAACCTGAAACTTGAAGTGACCAATGATTGATAATTCACAGGTGAAGTAAAAACTGACAGTTGCAAACTAAAGATTAAAAATGGTAGATTGGAGCCTAAAGGTTGAAGGCTTAATACTGCAGAAAAATCTGACGATTGAAGGTTGTTCATTAAACAATCAAGATTAGAAACTGAAAACAATGGATGCAGGGTAAAAATTGAAGATGACGAATATGAGAGAAAGAACAGAAAAAAATTAATCCTACACTGAGCCTAACAATTAAGTATACTTAAGTAGCTTCTTACCAATAAATGAATATTGTAAATATCCACGTTGCGGCGACGAATGTATAAAGCTATGCATTGACGTAATACTGTACAAACTTTACTTTCTAAAATGGCACGGTGCAATGGCCTACGAAAAAAGAAAAAAAGGGCAGGGTTGGTAATTCTCAGAAAAAGACAACTTACAAATATCCCTCACAATCGAAAGTGACACAATTCTTTAAATTGTCAAAGAAATGTAATTGCCACGAATCAATGGTCCCCATTTTATCAAAAATTGGTTGAAAAGTGTACGAAGAATCGGATATGGTCGTGTTATCGTGATGGAGAGATAAAACGTTGGCCGTGGTTGTTGCTGCTGCCGCCGTTGCATGTTGTCGTACGCGTCTATTCGTATTTTGTCGTTCGTCTTTTACAATGGTCAATACAGGCTTAGTGTCCGAGAAACCTAAAAGGTTTAGGTCGGCCGTTTCTTCGAAAGTGGCAAAATCAACACCTTCACGTATCGTATAGGGATAACGTAAGAAAAGGTTTCTTCGTTGTTGAGAACTTGACATTGGAACTTTTCTACAATGTAAAAGTCAGATACATTGTTAAGACCACTGAATTCGTTATTTTTCTTACTTACAATATGATCGTAATTATGTGATTTTTACATTTTAATGTTCGATAAATTCTATTCAAAAATATTGTTTACAAGACAAATTTTGTGAGGTTATTGTTAATTGGTTGCGTTCAGAGAAATGTTATACCTGATAAGCACAGATTATTACTAATCTGTGGTAGTAGGGATAACATTTCTCTGGTTGCGTTCAACTGATCTCTTAAGAGGTTATGTTCGATGTTCAAGTGTGTTCCACTAATACAGAGTGTCGTAAGAGAAAAGGTAACATATTAGCTTTATTCGATTTAGTTGACTATAGTATTGTCTCTGACTATAGGCGCCATATGTCAATTTCGTCACAAATAACCAATGAAATGTATACTACATTACTACAAGGTCGGACGCGATAAAGAAAACGGGAGTTGCATTCGGAACGGTCCTATGGAGGGGATATTAGCGCGGGTAATTTGAAAATACGCAGTGGCGGAGTATGCTTAAAGTTTAACATATGCAAGAATATATATATAATATTAATAATTCAAGTAAATAATAAAGTAAACGATGCTTCTTTGAGATTTTGTATTTCACATTTACGTTATTGACATGAAAGCGTGTGATAGTTTGGTCGCCTATACTACATTACACGTTACCGATATTTTACTACGGCACTGTATACTGCACATTTACTCATTAGGAGTCATTAGCAACCCGATTCGACTTCGGCATACGTCGGTTACGTTTTCTTTATCGCGTCTCACCTTGTACGTACCTGGAATGGACCCACGCCGTTGCTTAAATAAACTATAATAAATAATTATTGGGTAGCGATTTTTCTTATTATGGTTATTTATTATTTTCTTTCAACAAAAATTTTACGTTGACAAGCATTCTTTAAAAAGGTGAGAAATTGAGTGCAACCCTTATCTAAATAAGATAGAAAGAGATGTTTATACGTCCAACTTGCGGGTTGCCTAACTTCAATTTTTGCCTCAATTGCATGAATTTATGCATCCTTTCTAGGTACAGTAGAACCCCGATTATCCGTGCGCGGGTTATCCGGGCTGCGGATTATCCGTGCCATGATTTCCATTATTGAAACTGCATTTTAGAAGTTTTATTATCGAAATAATGTTACCGTAAATCACTCAACGGGATCTGTCAATACGCAATTTGAAATCGCCAGTACTTACGTGCTTATTTAGTGTAAAAGTTTACTTATGTAGAATTCTGTTTTTTATTCTGTTATCTTTTTATGCAATTTAAAAGTAAGTTTGAACTTATAAATCTATTTTTTTCTGTTGTCTTTTTAATAAATTCATACATAGTACATTTATGTATAGATAATATGTAAGAAATAAATGTTCGGATTATCCGTGCTTTTCAATTATCCGTGCCTCGTTCGGTCCCATGGAGCACGGATAATCGAGGTTCTGGTTCTACTGTAGTATATACAGTTCATTGCAAATAACTTATTCGTTGTAGAAGCCCGGGCCGTGCCGTGCTATGAGACGGCATCAGGCGGCATAATCAAGGGGCGGCATTTTCAGGCAGTAAAAAAATATATTTGCGGACGTCGACGGTATTTTGCCGCGCGTCAAAAACTTCAGTTAGTCACAAAATAATATAGAAAGCAAACTCAACCGTGCCGACTTTGATGTGGGAAAAGACAAATCCAGGTTCAATAACGTCGCATCTTCTTGCACAGATACAATTGTTTTTTTTTTCCGTTGTACAAGAACTGTACACATTTTTTGCTTTTCAAAACTAAAATTAATAAAAAATTATTTACGTTCGTCCTTGAGACAATCAAAACTAAAAAATTTATCATTTATATCAATTGAATCGTCATTGGCTTCTACTTTAGATTATACATCCCTGGTTGATGAATTTGCCAAACTCAAAGTTAGACGTGTTAAACTATAATAAGTAGGTATACCTATAATCGATATCGATTACATGTTAAATTCGTATATCTACATCTACTATATTTTTATTGTAAAATTTTATTGTTTAAAATTATTAAACCTTTTAAATAGCTATTTATTTTGTGAGTGAAAAGATTGCGAAACGAGCGAAGCGAGTAGAGCAATTTCACGAACAAAATAAAAGTTACTTTTAACACAAATATTATACAAAGTTTTTTGTATAACTGTTCTATTTTGATAATAAAATAGAAAAATTTAATACATATTTCTATTTTGTGTGTTTTACACAACTTCTAAGTCTCACTCAATTTTTCAAATATTTACTAAAGGGGCGGCATTTTGAGAACTTTTGCTTCACCCTGAAAAATTTTGCGGCACGGCCCTGGTAGAACCACAACTTAACTGTGGCTGCATTAACGCTATTCGTTTTAAATTTTCAGCGGTCAACACATTGAATAAAGAATAGAGAGAAAGGAGAGCATCGCATCATTGCTGCATAAAAATTAGTGACGGAAGTTCAGCCATTTGTACACCACTGTTGAGTCATCTTTGTTTACATTTTGGTCGTGTTGACAGTTGACCATAACCTGCACAATTTGAAATATTTATTTGTTGATTGTTACCGCCCCTAAACTCCAATTAGAGTTATAAATATGGCAGTTGTTTCGTTTATGGAAGTTCAAAAACTAAAAAAAACAAAGCGTCAGGAATGATATTTTTAGGCGACTATTACATAAACAGTCGTTTTACGTATCTTTTGAGAACCGTAAAGTTTAACTTTTTTTTGGACATCTGTTATAAACAACTTTACGGCCGCATTTACTTTACAGCCGCTTTTGCTTTACTTTACGGCCGCTACAGTCACTTTCACGGCCGCTACAATCACTCTGCAAGTGACAGTTGTCAGGTAACTGTCACTGTCAAAATTATGAAATTGATTTTTAAATTAAAGTTTATATCTCTTTGTGATAGTCGCCTAAAAAATGTTGTGTGCATCTCGGTTAAAAGTTCTTTTTTGGCCGAATCTGATGATTGCAGACGAGGCGAAAGCCGAAGCTAGCAAATCAGATTCACTTTTACAACCTTCATACACAAATAACTATTTCCATAGGTAAATTACAAACTTAAACACGTAAACGAAATTTTTTTATTGGTGTCCTATTTTAGCCTTTTAAACCACGCCCCAGCGTGTTTAAATCGCGCTTTCAAAAACGCGCGTGTTTTAAAGTTGCGATGGCATCATCATCAATTTGAAAAACGTGAATTCTTATTGGTTATTGATCTGACAGGAGTACTTTGTTACGTCAAATAAAATGATAGATTGCAAATTAATTTCCGTTTTTCTCATTTCCATTACAACGGAAGGTATACTGACTTCACATTAGGAATTCAACCATTTCACATTATTAGTTCTTATTTCCATTTTAATACCAGATTTCAAAGTGAACCAATAAAAAAAAATAGCGTAAAGTATTCGTGGATAACTGGTCTTTAAAACACTTGCTCTATTTCAAACTCGCGCGTGTTTTAAAGACCTGTTTATCCACTTATACTTTAATATACCTACTATTATTGACTATTGTAAGGCTCAATTTCCCCATCTTCCTAATAACTTTATTTGGCCGATAAATATAGGTACCTACTTACACATTCCGTATTCAAATATAAATTTTGCTATAATTAGTTAATCGTTAATTAAAAACACAATGAAAGGATTGAAAGCGTACCAATTTTAAGAGATAATGAGATAACCATATATGCGATGCTATCGAAATTTACGAGATCTTGGCAACATGTATGAAAATCGGCAACGTCGCTCTGGGACTTTAAAAAAGAAGCGCCAGAAAAGCGAAAGGGACACCGATCTATTTCCGTACTTCGAAACCTCTAAACATTGTTTTTAAGTAATTTTGTGTAAATTTTGGGGTGCAATTTGTGTTTTATTTGTTGTATATTTATTTTGATTTAATATCTGTATTTATGTTACTGCTTGTCCTTTGCCCTTTATGTAACTATTTGTCATTTGCTTCAGGAGATATGTCGAAACACCTTCAGGGGCCGGCCTACGGGCCGATGCGCCTTCTCAATCTTTGCGCCCTCGTCCAAAAAATATTCGTTAAAATTTAAAGAATGAGCCGAGACACATTTCTAGAAAGCGGGAAGAACACTCCAGAGTAAGAATTTCAGCAGTGAATAGCAAAACATAAAGTCGGGTATAACGCCTGAAGTTGACAGGTTGACACTCTCGACAAGCGAGAGTAATGCTGCATTCACAACAACAAAATTAGTAACTTGCAGTATAATTAGTCTGTATACGTGGAAGTTAGCAATATTCATTCTACGAAAACGTTCACAACGGTAAAATTAGTAGGATCGCTTAAAATTAGTAGTTGATGTTTGCAAACTCCAAACTTTCACGTATTAATTTTACGCATTCTGTAGATTTGCGCTTGCGCTGGATTTGTACGAACTACAACATAGATAAAGGAGGGAACTACACTACTGACTCTGCGTACTAATTTTAATGATAAATTGAAACTTGTGTGAATGTTAATTTTCCGGTATCGTTAACTACTAATTCAAGATACTAATTCTACATGTTAATTTTGTTGTTGTGAATGCAGCATAATGAACAAACCAGCTCCTTCGATTTGTTATATATTCGAAGACCAGCTCCTCTCTGTCTCTCTCGTACGTGTACTAATGAGCAGACGGCACTTTACTCTGTGGTCTGAGCGACTTAAAACAGGTGGTGTCGCTTCCCGCGCCATTTTACGGCGAATCTGAATAAGAACTTGCGAACTTCACAGTATCGGTGTCGCCTGTCGTAAATTGTAGTCACGAAAACGTAAAACTTTAAGGGCCGGTTGTACATCTGCAGCTTAATGTAAAGTCGATGCTTAGCTGAGCAATAAACTTGCTAAACCAGTTTTGTACAATGACTTTTCGTGGCTTAAGCTCCACTTAACTTTAAACTTGGCCTAAACTGCATTTGTACAACCGGCCCTAAGTGTGTGAAGAGTGTGAGCCTGAGCCGTAAATTATTGTGTCTGTTATTTTAAACTGAGTCAAATAATTTTATATCTTCTAGGAGAACCTGAGAACTGCTGGTGTTTTTGAACCATTCCTGAGGTTATGCTTTTTCTGATTTGTTGCTTAAAAACTTAACATTTTTTTGAATTTATTTTTAAATTTATTTCGGAAAAATATTGAGAAGAAAAATTAAAGTGCATAAATGATTTTTTTCTGGGATATTTGTTTTTAACAAACATATATAGAGGTGTCATCAGCAAAAATTGTTAAAGAGTCCTTAGGAAGAAAGCTTAAAATGTCATTGAAGATCAGAAATAAAATAGGGCCTAAAATGGACCAGGGTCTATATTTTTCCAGTCTATTAGTTGTGTTAAAAAATTTAATTGGTTTACTAGCAGTGCACATAAACCAGCCTGCTATTAGCATATATTGTTATAGATGTTAGTTGCATTGAAATGGATGACAAACCAAGAAAAAGCGGAAGTCTGGCCACGAGTATAAAAAAGAGAAAGAGGCTTCTCATACAATTTTGGGTTCCGAAATCTCAAACTAATCCCGAAAATGAAGAAAACTTCAACTGTCGTCACCGCCAGTGAAGAGACAACATCAGTTGCAACTTCCAACATTTTTCAAAAATAATGAAAACAAAGAAAAATCAAAAACAAACAGAAAGAACCTAAGAAAATCATTTGTATTTGCTTAGAAATTTATTGTCATAATACTCATAATAGTATCATATCGTGTATATAGGATGCCATTTTCAATATTTTGCCACGGGAGCCCCCCCCCCCCCCCCCCCGTGACCACCGGTAAGCGCCTTCAGGCTAGTCAAGGTTTACGCCCCAATGAAGGACCCAGTCCGCCACTGCTACACCTGTGACTTTCTTTACAGTACTGGTTTTTGGATTATTGTAAAATATTCATTCTTTTATCTCTTCACCCACCCCAGAGTCCAGGGGATGTAGATCTAGACGCCAAGACTCTTAGAAGGGTAGTAGAAGATAGGATTGGGCTCGCTCCCTTTGTGAGTCTGTTTATACGGTATACCTAGAAAAGTTCGGCCAGTGAGCGGATTATCACTTGTGGCAATTATACACCAAGCCTCCCTTCATCACTGAACCACTCAAACTCCACAACCACCACATCGAGAGGGCAAACACAAGTTAATAAGAAAATAAGTAAATTTTTTTTAATAATGAAATGAACACTAAATGTTAAAACAACAATACAAACATTTAGAAAAAAAGTGAAAATGCAATTTCTGATGAAGAACAACACTGGATAACAGCTTCGTTTTTTTTTCGCTTACAAGAATAAATAAATAACTTGAATTATGAATAAATAAAATTTGATCGATATAAAAACCTAGAGAGAGAGAGCTCTGTGTTATATATTCTAAACTACTGAGTATTTCTTAGTAAAAAATAATATACAGTCTTTTTCTTAAATTATAAAACCGATAACAAATTTATTAAATTATTATAAAGCCTAAATCTGTACAATTAGCTACAAAAAAAAGCTACTTAAGAATGATTCAAAATGAACACAATACGAGCAACTATATTAACAATTAAGACGTTCCTTCTTATTACCTATACAAGAAGTTTTGTGAATACTGTTAGGTATGCGCATCATAATTCAATTATGCTGTTTACAGCAGTCCAACTTTAAACAAAATGTTAAATCCTCACAGAGGACGGTAATATTTACTATGTGATTTCGAGTTGAAGTCCTATACCGGGATCGGGTAAACAAGTTCCACAGAATCCTCCGCAGAGTCCCGTCACACCCTTTTCCTACAAAACGAAGCGTGTAATTTCAATCGCATTTTTATGTAAGCAAACCTTAGTTCTTATTTGTGAGCTTGCCTTATGCCCGTTATGAATCCATCGAACACTCTCCGATAATCTGAAGGACGTATCGGTTAAGTTGATCGAAAATTTTCCTTTAACGCAACCTTCTCGTTCACTATAACAATCACCAGCAGTTCCGTATGGTATTTTCTGACCATTTTGTCTTGAGAATGTATAGTCGTCAGCTGTAAATGAAAGCCTCTACTACACATCCGTTATCGGCTATTCTAGGTGAACCTTACCGATAATTTGTAAAGACGTGATGTTTAATCGAACTTTCCAGAACGATGTGTAACCGGATCTGTCGGGACCTAAGAGTATGCAATCACATTCGTCACCCTTATCAAGTGGCGGACACGAAGAACGGTCCTTAAGGCTGAAAAATAAGACTTAACTACGAGCGAACTAAATTGAGCGTGTGTGTTACCTCCGATCGTACATCTCGGCAAAATTATCTTGTTCGAATTTTAAACTAATAAATTCTTCCGGTTCGGAAGTATCCATTTTGTAACAATAAATTTGCGCAGTCTTATTATAGATCGAAATGTAATAATCCTTATTTGCGGTAGTTCGTTGGTAATGCTTGATCTCTTTACAATTTTTATATAGGCAGATATGTCGGTTACATTTTCGCTTCCTTTTCGGTTTTAACGTTTTAGAACAGGCACCCGGTCTAATCGTTTTACCATCACGACTGACACAGTACAAGGTACGTACTTGGCGACCTTTCTTTCCGCACGTATGTGAGCACTGCAATTACAAAACAGTTTGGTAACTAAGGCTTAAAAATAATGAATCACTTACTTCGCCCCACCGTCCAACCGACCAAGAGTATAAGTCTTCGCAGTTGTTATCGAGACATCTCTCTTTTGTTATGGGCCGTGAGTGTAGCTCGCAATACTGTGATTTGATACGGGCGTAGGATTCGTCTAAAGGTGTTGGATCAATTAAACCGCCTTTAAGTACCTTATGGCAGCTAACATTGCGATGTTTGAAACCTTCCCCGCAAGTTTGGGAACACTAAAATGTAATTGAATCATATTGACAATGTTAACTAGGTGGGCTCTTAAAGGCCAATCATACACGTTTTGGTATTACCTATACGTTTTTTAATGACAGGGTAGGGAGTAGGTACAAAATTACGATAGGGAACGAAGGAAAAATTTTGGTAAGTACTTATTTAGAATCCGGGGCCATGCACCACGTCGTTTCAGCTTTCCCCTATAAGAGAGTATTACCAAACAACTAAGAAAAGCTATAACATAATCATCGCAAGTCACTAAATTGTTTAAACATTCAATAAATAAATAATAGTAAAATGTGAAATCTTGAAGAATTTGTTCATAGGTGGCGCCATAATAGGATAGAAATTTACAAGGCACATTGCACATGCGCGTGCACGTCTTACAAATATTATTAGCCGCCATAATTATTTTCCTGCACCGTCTCACCTCTTGCAATCATGTTTTTTTTTTATCTAGTTTGTATTCTGCTTTTTTCAAAACAATTATGAATTGTGCAACTTGTGTTACCTATATTTTATATGGTATCCACCACTGAACTCAATAATACAGAGTTCAGTAGTATCCACACCCTTTTGATTATTTTACAAGTTCTTGAGTTATCGATTATGTACAGCGACTCTTATAGGTTATCCGCCAGTATATAAGGCCATGTAAATGCCACTGTTTTACTTATGCAATTCTTACACGAGCGATATTAAGCTAACAAAAAAATATATTCCACACATTGATCTGTGCAGCCTTAGGTTGAGAAGAGGATTTACTTCGCTACAATCTTTTCCATTTATTACTGACATACATTAGACACATGTACATAAGTATTGAGTATTATACACACGATCCTCCCACGGCTGCCGGAGTCAGTAAGATAAAAATGATTTCCAGGGTTGGACCACAGAATAAAACACAAGTGATACAGAAGCGACACTCTCCGTCGGCACCTTTGAAGTTATGTTGCCGGTACAAGGCGGCCTCATCGGCGCAACCACGCCCGTTGTAGTGTGATCCTCTTTGTCTGTTGCATTAGCAAGGCTAGTAAAAAGAGGAGTGGTTTGTAGTTTTTCTCATTATTTTCTAAATTTGAAATCGTATGAAAAAATGTCATAAACGAAAAATATTTGCCATACATTTTCGCATGTGATAAGCCGTTCACCGTAAAACTAATTCCGATACAATTCTCGCAATAAGAGTTCAACGCACCGGGCGCCGCTAAGTACATACGCTCAAATGTATAATGTATCAATGCGCTCGCTATATTCTACACCACAGAAGGCGGAGTTGTTAGTTAGCGCGATAAGAAAATGTGCAACACGTATTTAGTAGAGTGTCGTTTCTGGTTCACTTGTGTTTTATTCTGTGGTTGGACCGTGACAAAGTTAAACCCCGGAAGTCGTTTTTATCTTACTACTTTGGCATGTGAAATTAATTACTTTTTTACCCGAAATTGGGATGACTCCGGATTCTAAACTGTTACCAATGGTTTTTAATTGGTTGTTGGTGCGGGCGGAGACAACATCGCGTACATCTCGTGTGACGAGCAATAGAAATACAAGGTACCGCTTGTAATATTAAAGAAACCCGACCTACGACTGTTCCAGGTAGCGGAGAAGACATTGATCCTTTCGTGTAGGAGTGTAAATATCACTCCAGAGGATTCCGCAGGGGGCACCATTAAAAATGGTACTTTGTCACCCATACTTGATCTTTAGCTCCGTTCGTTCCTGTAGCAGACGTTCAATCCAGTTCAAGTCCCACTTGAAGAAAGTTCAAACGAAGCTGTTACTGTTCCACCAGCATTTTTAAGTGGAAAGAGCGCCCGTTTAGCTCGAGCATATCTGGAATACGTCCTTAATCGCCGCTATTACCCCAAAGAAAATCCCCAAAGTTTTTCTGGCGGAACCGGAAACCGATCCGGCGCCACAATAATTACCTATATTTAATAAATACACCTACCTGTGACCATGTACCTTCAACCCATACGTAGTTGCAATTATTTCTCTCACAGTCCCTCATAGTTTTCGGTTTTTTAAGTCCACCACAGAACTCATCGACGACGGTCACTGCATTTACGGTATCAGTACAACGAATGATCCTCGTCCTTACACCTTTACCGCACGCGTTCGTGCACTAAAATTATCCTTTTTACTTCCATTAAAAAATGAGCAAACGACGATAATATACGAACCCCTCCCCAACGTTCAAACTTCCATTTGTAGCGTTTCTCGTGCGGTTGTTTGCGATTATAAATTGTGTAATAATTTCTTTTATCATTCACCACCGTCCTGATACAATGAGCGCTATTGCACGCTGACGATTTGAACGGCTTCAATTTCATATCGCACTGATCATCACCGACGATATCACCTGCGATTGCACAATTTGTTAAAATGATACTTAATTGTGTTAATAGTGTAAGCGGCCAACAAGCTTGGCATAGAGGAGTGACCCTGGTGTTACGCTTGATTCAAAGATGGTGGCGTAAAATGGCGACCTAAGAACAGGGGTTGGACAAATCCCGGATTACATTAATCCAAAATCCGGGATTTGGATTACGGATTGCAATCCATAATCCGCAATCCCTACAATCATAATTGACCACGTAATCCGTAATCCGTAATCCCGATAATCATATTATTGACCACGTAATCCGTAATCCAGCTTTTACTAAAATTGCGAATTTTGTGGATTACATTCACACATTCTACCAACACGAATAAAACAAGTGATGTTAAATTGGGAAATCATTTGAGCGTGGTTTTTGTCTCACTTTCCCCCCAGACCTGCTTAGTCAGAGCAGTGCAGTGGATTGAGCAAAGCAGAAATAAACAGTTGCATTTTTAGTGAATGTACCATACTCCATACTATACGTTCGTTGCGGTGCGTTAAACTAAATATAATAAAATGGCCACAGTTATAATGTATACAATTGTTTGATTATTCATAGTATTTACTTTTTTGCTTCACCCAAGTCTATAATCTGTAACTAATTTAACATGACGCTAATTGTATGTGTAATCCGTAATCCTTAATCCAACGCGAACCTAATTATGTGTGTAATCCGTAATCCAACATGAACCAAATTTATGTGTAATCCGTAATCCAACATGAACCAAATTTATGTGTAATCCGTAATCCAACATGAACCAAATTTATGTGTAATCCGTAATCCGTAATCTAACATGAACCAAATTTATGTGTAATCCGTAATCCAAACGCTAAAATCTTGGGATTACCAACCCCTGCCTAAGAACCATTATTATTTGCATATGAAGTGAAAACTATCACTTCGTATGATCTGATTAATTAAATTTCCCACAATTTGGTGTATAACATGATATATTTCGATGTTTTGCTTGAACAGGGGCACGACAATGTGCAGGGAAAACCTACGTGTCGCAGGACTTTATTCATGTACAGGTGGACTCGCGTAGACCACCTCGGATCAGAAACACATTTTCCCTCTCTTCTTTTGCGGCCCCAACTACATCTTGGAAACAGTTGCATGATTTGGTCCTAAATCTGTCCATGGCGTTCGGAGACTAGTGTTCATAGGGGTCGTCTCCAGTTGGAGTTCTGTGCTTTTGCCGTCGTACATCAAATTATTGGAAATTTAATACGCTTAATATTTTTCAAACGGAGTGATAGTTTTCATGTTAAGAACGATTCTTTGGTCGCCATTTTGGAAACCGGCCGCCATCTTCAATTCAGATGGCGCTTCGCCGCAAATGCCGGCCGGTTTCTACTTTATTATACTTACCTACAGAATTCTGACAGCTGACTTGACGATGCTGCAAACATTTTGCGTCGCATTCACTCCAACCGCCAAAATTCCATCTGGGACACGGATGGACATTGCACGGTACAACATTTACAGGTACCTCCCTATGATCACACTCCGATATGTCCTCGTCTCCAAATTTGTTACGACAAACTACCATTCGTGATTTAGTACCGTTACCGCAGCTTTTCGTACACTAAAAAGCAGATTTACTAACCGAAAACCTGGGCAATCTACAAATGCCTGATTACCTTACTCCATGCCGCAGTCACCCATTTATATCCCAAACTATCCCTCGAAATAAAATTTAGAAAATTCTCATATTCGTCCTCGTACTTTTCACCGCGATACGGAAAATACTCCACCTACAAACGAAGCCGGTAATTCCAAAAAAATTAGGTAAAAGTCAATCAAACCAACCTCACATTTCGGCTTAAAACAACTCCTGGTAACGTTCGGCCTGAGTAGATAATCGCAGTAGCTATCGTCGATTACGTTCGCATCGACGACCTGACAGCGCACGTCCCTCTTCTGTACACCTTCCCCGCATGTAACATTACACTCACCCCACGAGTCGGCCGACCAAAAAACGCAAGGGCGTTCATTGCACTCTTTCTCAATTGACGCCTTTTGGAAGTGTTGCAGTTTTACTTTTTCCGCACCGAAAACCGGTAGATCGATTGGATCGCAGGAGCTTATGTTGTAGATATGGCCGTCAACGTTACAATAGCAAGGGCGAGTTTGAATACCTTTTCCACAAGAAACTGAACACTGAAACCATAATGATAATCTTGAATTGTCGACGATATACCTAAAGTTAGCACAGACGTAGCACAATCAAATAAGAAAATTTGGTGCTAATCCAAAAACAAATTAATGAAAGCGGCAAATTAATACCAAATTGGTTACATTACACATCAATTTATTATAAACAACGGCCGCACGCTGTCAGACCAAAAATTTTTGGATGAATTAAAGGAGCAAATTATGCTATATTACTCATCCCCATACCATGGATAAGAACAGTACACTTTCGGCCCGAAAATACTACTTGGATGAATGAAAGCCACAACTTATTTCCGTACCATTGTTGGTTAAGTAAAAGCAGTAGATGTGCTTGGTTTCAGTTAAGTTGCACCAGCCCTAAATTTTCCTGTTCACAACAAAACCACGAAATTTTTTTTAGGGTAACAATTTAGCACCAAAATAGCACCAAATTTTTTTAGAGCAGCAATTTAGCACAAAAATAGCACCAAATGGGATTATATTTCATTTGATTGTGCTACATTGGCTGTGCTAACTTAAGGTAGAATTTTTCAATGAGAAATTTACTTACATGATCCCAGTCGTCGCAAACCCACAGCGGACATTTGTGGTTGTTACAAGTCTGTTTCACAATTTTCTCGTCTTTATTACAATGTAAATTACTGGTAAGTTGATTGTTGCGATCCAAACAGACCGCATTTCTCATTTGAACACCGCCACCACAAGTTGTACTACATTCAGACCATTTATCGTACTGCCAATGATTCAACGGACATAATCCCACGCACTCCTCGGTTTCTGAAGGCTTTGGTAAGATTGCGCAATGTTTGCTGTTAACAGCTTGCTGATATCGGTCTTTTGATAGTGAGCTCTCCACTTTAACGCAATTGTAGAATATCGGACGCAGACCTTTGCCGCACTGCGACGAGCAGTGGCCACGTGAGGTAACATTCCAAAAGAAATGGCAGTGAATATTACAGTCTTTCTGTTGAACTAAGTTGTTTATCTCCGAATCGGAACAATAACTTTCCTGGACGCGATGAGCCGTACCAAGTTCGATACAGTACGGACGGAGAAACTTCTTCCCGCTACACATTGAGCTGCACTTGGTCCAATGTTCGGTGTCCACCTGCCAACCGTACCTACAAAGTTAAATGAGCCACACACTTTAAACGTAATCATCGATATTACCTTGGAGCCTCGTTACTTTTAATGGTGTAACGATAACGAATATCGGGGGGATGTAAACGGCCCACCGAGAGAACTTCGAGCAATAAGTCTTTGGCCAACCTTAAATTTTTGGGAGTTTTGATATACTCTACAACCTCATCTGAGCCGCTATATGTAATGGTCATACCACCGAAGGGTACATCTTTCAAAAATTGCGAAACGACGAAATTACCGTTTAAAATATACGAACCCGATTCACCATCAACTAGTGCTGCAAAGCTTCTATTTTGCAAGAAATTTTAACTCACTCTCAGTGCACTTACCTAAGAAATTATCATCGGCGTTAGTATTTGCGTAGCCTCGCTGTGAAATAAACAAATTCGAGCTTCCCTTAGGTAATCGCACCACACGAGTATAACCATAAACACTTATATTATAAGTGCCAGTTATTTCCTCACACTGACTATTATCACCGCCACATACGCCGCACTCATCGAGTGTCGTCGGTGAATCAAGCCGATTATCGCAACCGGCATGTCGACAAATGCCCTTAACACACACGTCGAATGTGTTTAATCCGCACTTGGTCCCATCGATTACTCTTTCCTTTAACATGTAATATGAGGTCGAATGCTTCACGCGACAGTACAGTTTGCAATAATCGTCCGAACTTTCTACAACATAAGAAACATACAATCAGTCGTTACTATTTACAAGTGCGCCAAAGATCGGGGCCATTTTAAGAGGGCAGGGGGAGGGGTGCAGTGTTCATAATCCGATTCTCAGAGTTCACGAACAATAAATTCCATGGTCGCAGTGCAGGGAGCTACAGGAAACTATGGCTATGGGAGAAATAATGATAAGAAGATGATGGGATTGTGAGGAAGAGGAAGGGACACCATTCCGTGTACTGTACCACAGGAAGACATAGGTTTTAAGAACGTGAGGGAGTGAATTTAAAACGGAGGACGAGAAAGAAAAATCACAACTCCGTCATTACAGAGCATATATAACACCTTAAGACGCCGCTCCTTTGGAAAAATGAGCCTAGAAGAAGCTTTCCCCCAGGAAGATTCTAAACTGGAGAGTAGGTACAATAAGTCAAATGGACGAATCACAGGAACCGACAGGGAACCACCTCAGAGAGAAATAACAATACTATGAAGGGTATTGCGAGGGGAGAAAAAGAAACACCACTATATCATTTCAGAACACACAACATCCTAAGACGCCGGTTCTTGGCAGAAAGTAGATTACGAGAAACCTTTCTTAGGAGGGGGGGGGGGGGATTTTTTAGGGCTAGAGCTGGAGGGTACAATAAGCTTCATGGCCACAGTACAGGAACGTACGAGAACCCACCTCTGAGAGAATAATTGCAAAAGTTGTGAGGAGGAGGGGCACGTCACTCCACACACAGTCGCCACGACAAATCAAGAAAGCATAATGGGCAAAAACTCGGGTTGGTTAACATGGACCAGGAATCGCGAATTAGTGAAGACAGAAATCTTGCCCCAAGGGTACAGGCAGTGGCGTACCGACACAGTTGGGGGCCTGGGGCGGCACTAGATGAGGGGGCCTATATATATTTTTCCGGCCTGAACTATTGTGAACTACCTAGTATACGTCCACGTCAGCCACAGCGGGCGAGTCGATTTGTTTCTCGTGGTGAAGGGGTGACAGCGGACAGACACTAAAATCTTTAACCTAGGTTCACCTAAGTTGAATTCGTAAATAATAGAAAACATTTTCACGATTAAAAGTATTTTGTTACAGTACAAAATTTGTTTCCGCCTTAAATGGAAATCTGTTTATGGTGGAAAGTTATCTTTATAAAACCAAAATAATTTCTATTTTAGGTATATACAGGGTGCCTCAGCTTTAATAATCAGGACGTTGACATTTTGTAGAAAAACAGATTTTAAGGTGGGTTGCTCCTATAAACACAGGTCCTAAAATTCTTTGTTTCTGAGATACAGGGCGTTAAAATTGTCTAAAAAATAAAGTTTTGATTTATTTATTTCCGAGTTTATTTCCGAACTGTGGAAAATATTCAAACCAAAATTGGCACACAAGATACATGGACAGAGGGTCATAAGATTGAATAACATGAATTTTTTTAATCAACCAGTGGCGGAAATATGGGTAATCCGTTCTTCTAATTTGATAAATAAAAAGAGTACGGCTCTGAATGAAATATTCTCAATATATTATTCGATAGAGCATTCAATTCTTAACAAAAAATGACTTTTAACTTTTCAGTTCTGCTACCGTCCGGCCGCAAACTATATTTTTGTCATTTATTTCACGAAAAACGTATTTTGACTGTGTACAAAAACGATGGCTGCCATGGATCTTATGACCCTCTGTCCGTATCTTGTGTGCCAATTTTGGTTTGAATATTTTCCACAGTTCGGAAATAAATAAATAAAAACTTTATTTTTTAGAAACTTTTAACACCCTGTATCTCAGAAAAAGAGAGTTTTAGGGTGTTTATAGGAGCAACCCACCTTGAAATGTGATTTTCTACAAAATGTCAAAGTCGTGATCATTCCACCCGGGACACCCTATATACTAATCATGTACAGTATGTACTTAAAAAATTTGTGTGAAACGGTTGTCGTTAATAAATTAAACTTTTTTAAAACAGTTTTCTATTTTTGATTATTTTTAAAAACTGCTTTTTCCAATTTTTTTACAACTGGACAAAAGAGTCGTTTCCTGTACTGAAAAAACGGGACTAACACAAACATTGGTAATACGCAGGCTTCCTTCTTACTCTAACTCAAGGTCCACCCGTCCACCTTAGACAGTTTTTAACTGTATTTAGAACAAGTATAAGCAGTTGTCTAACATTCGGGGGCCTATAACGACGTAGGACCTGGGCCCATTTTTTATTATTGAAAAAATAAAATAAAGTATTTTCATATTTGGGGGCCTATGCTGACACGGGGCCTGGGGCGGACCGCCCCTACCGCCCCACCCTCGGTACGCCACTGGGTACAGGATTGGTGGATGGGTGAAGGCAATCATGCTAAGATAGGCGACCAGACCACTGGAGAAGGTCGAGATGAAAGAAAATTTGGTGTTGCCACATGAACACCCCCTGGTATGATAAGTTCAACTTCAAGGAATGATTTGAGGGAAGTGGGACTATGGATTCTTTAGACCAAGGAAATCCCACTGTTATAGAGAATGCTGTTAGGGTTGGGGACGGCAAGCAAGGTGTGAGAGCGACGACAAAGCTACGGCGAGGAAGGTCGCCATGTATACCTTCACCTCCTCAGAAATGGGAAGATGGGAGTGGAAATTACTACTCCTCCAAAATAGAAACAGGTAGAAAAGTAAACTACTTGGGGAGAGGGTGGAGGGAAAGGACAAGGAGAAGACGGAGAGGAAGGTTTAACAGCGGCCGAGACTTGCATAAAGAGACCTCGATTGAATACAAATTCGGAACGGTAAAGCATAAGTGGGAAAGAAGGAAAGGGCGTGTAATTTTAAAATAAAGACATGACACAGCATCAATTTTGAAATTAAAACCTCAAGCTCCAAAGTCCAAGTTCGAGGTTTCACTTGCTGGCGTACTTGCTACTCAGTGGCCTTGTCCTCTAGTTTGAACCCAAATTCCATGTTGAAGTTTTATGATGCATAGGATTTTATGAAACTTTTAATGAAAAGCTTTAAATGTAATTTTAAAATTGAAGGGTCAATATTGAACTCAAAGCCTCAAGTTCCAAAATTCAAGTGGGGGGGGGGGGGGGGGGGGGTAGCGTCGTTATCGTTTAGTTGAAGTTTGTGTCAGTTTAAATCTAGTTTGAAGTCTTCAAAATCTTGAGGACGTTTTTAAAAGCTTCAAATGTAACTTTAAAATTTTAAAATCATAGGTACAGTTAAAGTAAACCCTTTGGAGTTCCAATTATAAGCACGAGATGGAATTGAATCTTACACATCAAAATTCACGGGATCACGAAAACCCATTAAGGAAATGGGCAGGGCGGCCCCTGTGGTAAGAAGGGACCCAGCAAACACACATATAAAATATACATACAACATATATAAAATTGAAGTAAATACCCCTACATATGCTTTTTTATACAGGGTTTTTCAACGAAAAGGAGCCACCCTTTATAACTTCTAACAGAATCAAAATTTGAAAAATCGGCGATACCCGTCTATAATAATATCGAGGGGGACACTTTTTGACATAAGTTTGAGATTTCATACCTTAACCCCCTGGGTCCCACAAACATACCCTTAATTTTTTTAAATAGCAACATGGGTCATGTGATACGTCATTTGAAAGGTCTTTTGATATCTTGCATTACTGCGTTTAAAATTTTAAAATCGTTCAATTCGTTTGTGAGATATTTTAATTTAAAGTTTTAGAGAACTGATATAATTTGTCGTTATAATAATGCAATATAAAAATATTACTGACTTTTTAATTTATTTTAAGTTTTATTTCCATGTAATTAAAAAAAAGTTTAATACAATGAATTTCGTATCAATTTATCTTGACTATAAAAGCAAAAAAAAAAATAAAAAACAACCATTTTGAAGAAAATTATATCAGTTCTCTAAAACTTTAAATTAAAATATCTCACAAACGAATTGAACGATTTTAAAATTTTAAACGCAGTAATGCAAGATATCAAAAGACCTTTCAAATGACGTATCACATGACCCATGTTGCTATTTAAAAAAATTAAGGGTATGTTTGTGGGACCCAGGGGGTTAAGGTATGAAATCTCAAACTTATGTCAAAAAGTGTCCCCCTCGATATTATTATAGACGGGTATCGCCGATTTTTCAAATTTTGATTCTGTTAGAAGTTATAAAGGGTGGCTCCTTTTCGTTGAAAAACCCTGTATAGCAAATATATAAGTATTCTTTAATAAAGTTATATAAACCGTATATCACACATTACGTAATAGTATATAAACTTACGGATATTCTATATACAGAAATTCATATAATATATACATAGAGATAATTACAGATTAGGTACTCATGAAATTCATGTGCTGTCATATTTACATAATTAGATTTATGTACGTTATATGTAAAATCTTATACCTACCTATGTAAGAAGTATTACATATTTTTAATGTATGCCTTCTGTAAATATAATTAGAAATTATCATTAGGTACATATATTGTATGGCCGACAATAAAGTTCGTTTCTATATGCGCCGCATAAGTAATCGCACGCGCGTGTTTTCTATAACGCCAAAAATTGTAGTTCACGAACCTTTAATATTAGATCCGCGTATCGACTAAAATGCGTCTAACTTATATACTTAGTAAATAAATAATAGAAAATAAATTAAATCCTGTCATTTTTAACATAAAGACAGGTATTGAATAAGACTTCACTCAACGGTGTAATCAAATAAAATTTAAACTAATAACGCGAAACAGCGCAAAGTTGTTAAGTGCGAAATAAAAAGAAGGGATGTTTCAAATTAGCGCGGTGGTACAATGTGGGATACAAAGAAAACACGTCGGATTTCGGAATTGGAACGCCCACCCGCAAAGGTTCGAATCCGGTTAAGGGGGAAACTTTTCAAGCAAGTATAAAATAATAAACTGCCGAGTGCCGGCTTTCAGTTCAGGTAGAAACGGGTTCCTGCAAGAAGTTAAAAGTACAGCGCACGTAAAAATGTAGTTTTTCTATTTTTTCATCGCACCGCTTTTACAACTAATATTTTTTATATAAATATATATACATAAACCGATATAAACAGATATAAAAGAATTTGCATCTAATAGACATATATATTATATGTCAAATTGCTGACATTCTGACATTAGTTATCTCTTATTTATCTTCCAGTTTTATGTAATTCTAACAAGCTCTTACATAATTTGTATGTATTTTATATATAAATGTGTTTGCTGGGGAGGTAAGTGACAGTAGGAGGTGAGAAATAATACATGGTTTTAGTACGTAGGCCCAACCCAGAGGGAAGGAGATTCTCACTACTTGAACCCGATAAATTTTAGGCGCCTGGCGTCCGTAAAAAGAATTAAAAAAAAGTCGACTTACCCATGCCATATTTTGGTACCCATTTAACATCATGCGATAATCCAGGAATTCCTTTAGTCATACCATCAAATTCCGCACACTGCGCCTCCCTTAAATTAAATACAAACAAAGAAACGTGTTTTGATTACAAACTTGAGACATAATTAAGAAAATGGGAATAAGTTAAAAGTGACACACGGAGCGTAAATAAAATTTACTTACCTAAAGTCACGCAACTCTGAATCGCACGGTAAATAATTACAGGAAGTGTAACGTACGTTTTTCCCCTTACAATAAGCACCACCGTTCGCCGGAAGGGGCGAGTCGCAATTACGTCTTGACATTTTAACACCACCGCCGCATGTTCGCGAACACGGGCCCCATCTAGTAAAAGAATAATAATAAGTACAATTTATAATATAAGATACTAACAACTTACGGCATCCAATATCCCCAACCACCTTCTACAGGTTCTAGAAGATTACGATTATTTGGAATGCACTCACCGTGATGACACCAACTGGAATTAAATTCAAGTGTTATAAAGTGGAGCACTTTCTTTGATCAAATCACTTCAAGTTGAAGGTGCTTCAAATGCTTTAAACAAAACAAAAACGCCACTTAAATTGATCTCTAATTTTACGGGTTTAAGTACTTCAAACACTGAATGGAAGAAACATGCGAAAGCAGTAAATTAATTCGAGCTTCTTAAATTGATTTTCACAATTTATGTAGCACTGAATCCTGGCGAGAACACAAAATATGCTCCCTAAAGCTTTGTGCTTTAAGTATCAAACACACGCTTCTATATCTTCAGATTCGGTGAACAAATTCTAACTGATATTTGAAATCATACAACCAAAAGTCAGACAAGTTCGAAGCAGCAGATGATGCTTCGGATCATTATATGTATCAACATGCAAGATTAGGCTACTACAATATTATTGAGCCGTTGAAGCATTTCCGCTCTCAGATTGTTTCATTATTGATTAACAATTCGTGAAGATTTAGTTGCGGGTCACTGTTGAAGTGCTTCAGAATGACGACAGTTACGCCACATATGTTTTTAGCAAATTCAACAAATCATGGACCATTGCTTCAAGTGCTTAACGAACATAAGGTTTCGACTTGAAATGGAAAAATGCTTCAATTTGTTTTCACATCCAAAACCCCTTTTAAGGTGAAGTAAAAGTTAAAAAAAAACAATGAGTCCTAAAAATTGCTTAGGTGCTTCCCTGCCTTAAAAGCGACATCGAGTGCTTTAAATCGTCTGCCCTGTTCGTAAGTTCTTTAGAATCACGATAGATAACTCAACAGAGCTTTTAAGAAGAATTGCAAGTGTAACAAAATTACGAATCTTAGGTGCTTTGCCGTCTTAGGAACGTGCTTGAAATGATCTACTTCGCTTCTAAATACTTTAGAATGACGATAGCTACCTCTACTCTAAATGAATTAAGCACTTATGCGCTTCAAATATTTACAAAATGCAAATGATGGAGCATCGAGCTTAATAATGTGCTTCACTGACGTACCGCTATTTTTAAAGATTACGTGCTTTAAACAACACGAAACAGCTTCAAAGTTATTTCAATAAGAATTATGAATTAGAAGAAGTTCCAAAAATTGCCTAGGTGCTTCACTGCCGTACGGCATCGCGTGCTTCAAGTTGATTGCTATCCTTGTAAGTACTTTAGAATGAGTACTTTTGCGCTTCAAATTGAGTTTTAGTAATATGTGCTTCACTGACGTAACCATCATGTTTTGAAGATTTAAACCATGTGTTATAAAGAACATTAAACAGAAACATATAATACGAGATTCTCGAGTTCATTACGTTAGTGATTTGAATGCTTCCACATACAAAGGTGCTTCAAGATACCAACGAACAGTAAGGGGAAGTACAAAATCAATTGCGTTTACGTTGAAAACTTTAAAAAAGAAGTAAAAGTAAACAAGTGCTTATGCGCTTTAAATGATGCACCGTCAAGTTGTAATAATCTATGCTTCACTAATACCTATAAACATCAAATTTGGAGATGGAGGGACTTATAATTAACTTCAAACAGAAATACCCAAATAATCTTTTCGCGTTTGAATGCATTCACACGTCACAATAAACAGTGCTTCAAAATACCAGGTATTCAAGTAGAAATAACAAGAGGAGATTCTCAAGTTCACTACATTGGTGATTTGAGTGCTTTAAAATACAAAAATTACTTCAAAATACGTAATAACAGTAAGGTGAAGCACAATAATTTTGATTTGAATTGGCAGTGCTTCAAAGCACTTAAGAAGAATGATACACTTAAGATCGTTCTATAGTTAAAATTTAATTGGGGAGGGATAAAACTTTAAAACCCTACTTCAACGGTTTTTCTCTTACCTGAACTCCCCACACTTTGTACCATCGGCCCACGGCATGTGCTGGGTTTTGCATCCTTCCATATCTTCCCTCGTGCACCATAGGCTTCCACAGGAGGCCTGTATGGGAGCGAAAAGCAAATGTAAAATATAAACGCTCGAATTAGTGTTACTCACAATTTCGTATGGGCACAATTTATAACCGATTCCAAATTCCAGTTCGCACTGTCGATCCACCTTGAACCGCTCACCTGGTAACCGCTGTATAAACTGTGACGTTATAATGTCACGATTCGGTTCATCAAAAAGACAGGACGACTTACTCGATCTGTAAACATCGAAACATAAGTTCGTGCCTTATACCCAACTCATTTATTGAAACTTACTCTAAAAAATCGGTAAGAAAATGTCTCGAACAAGCCGACCATAACCAAGGCTTAGTGTCATTTTGTAAAACCTTGCTCATAATATTTGCTTTCTCGCCCTTATTGTATCTCACGCATTTTTCATCGTCATCGTGTGGCATGCTTAAAACATGGCCCAATTCGTGCGCAATTATATAAGATGTCGATAATCCCTTATCCCTTACAATTGCACAGCTCGAATTCGAATTACACATCGAACCAACTTCGGCTACTCCCAATGTGTTACATACTTGAGCAGTTAAATTTTTACAAATCGATTCACTGAAATAAAATGATTTTAATTATTTTCTTGCTGTTGCGTGCTACAAGCAAATCGCCTGGTACAATATTGTTTTTTAGACCATTTGTAACGGTTCAGTCCAAAGGGGGCCTTTGATCTCGATCAAAGAACAGTGGAAACTGTCGAAAATATACAGCAGAATTCTCCTATCGGCTTCCTTAATAATCGGATTATTACAAGAAATGACCTTGAAAGTCTCGCAGAAGAAATTTTTCAATGAAACCACGCTGATCTTTGCTTTACAACAGTAAGAAGTAGTAATAATACAAGGCAGTTCAAAGTCACGATGCTTCCAAGTCATGCTGATCTACAGTAGGTACGGGTTCTGATTTTAGCTAAAGAGGTCACGCGTAGATCTTGGAGGCGAGTAAAGCGGGGAGGGTATTCTAGAAGGGTAGACAACAGCGGGGAGCACAATAGACCAAAAGGGCGCAGTGCAGGAAGAACTTTTAAATTTGGTCGCACCGCATACACCGCTGGTCACTATGTTGACAACCTCCACTGACGTCTTCTGGTCATATCGCCCACCGACGCCGGTCGTAACGTCCATTTTTCTTTTTCTGGTCACAACGTCCACCTTTAAATTGGGTCCCAACTTCCACTGCTTATTTCGACCGCCGACGTTGGTAGTAAGTGGACGTTATGACCAAGATGGCGGTTTAAAAAAATCGGTGGACGTTGTGTCCACATGGATCGCATGAGCGGCATGGCATGAGCACATAGAGATGCGGTAACTAAATTATTCCTCTGTGATACAAGCCTTCAAGAGTTTTTAAAAATTCATCCAAAGAAAAACATGTACTTATTAGGATTATATGAGTTCATGGAGGTGAAGTAACTAAAGAGTTACTGCGTGCAGTACAAGCATTTGAGCAGCGTTAAAAACTTCATCCAAAGAGAAAATTGTATTAGGATTTCAAGAGTGCAATGAGGTGGGGTAACTAATTGTTGCTGTGAAATACAGGCCTTCAAGCTTTTAAAAATATTATTTCGGAGAAAAATTTGCATGAATGCGAGGAGGTGTGGTGCCTAATTAAATTATGTATTCATGTGTGATACGCGCTTTTTCAAGTAATTTGTAATATGATTACATGAAGGCAAGGAGGTGTGGTAACTTAATTGCTGCTGTGCAATAGAAGCCTTCAAGGAGCTTTTAAAGATTCATTAAGAGAAAAATTTGTATCAGGATTACATGAATGCAAGGAGGTGTGGTAACTAAACTGTTCCTGTGGGATACACGCTTTCAAGTACCTTTAAAAGAATCATCCAGGGAAGATGTTGAATCAGGATTGCATGAATGCAAGGAGGTATGGTAACTAAACTATTCCCCTGTGATACCTACACGCTTTCCAATATCTTTAAAAGAATCATCCAGAGAAACATTTGTAAGAGGATTACACGAATACAAAGAAGTGTGGTAGAGCTTGTTCATTTCCTTGTGGCGAAACCAATGTCAGATATGGCGGTTAGTTTACTTAATAACTCCGCCCTTCATTTCTAATCTGGCCATTAGATTTGATTTTAAACGGGTTCAGTTGCCCGTAAGTATCTTAGGACAGCCCACTTAGTCTACTGCGCATACAACGTTTTCGCCACAAGGAAATGAACAAGCTCTAACTAAACTTTTCCTGTATCATACACACTTTCAAGTAACATTGAAAACGCCATTCAAAGACATTTGTATTAGGATTACATCAATGCAAGGAGGTATGGTAACTAAACTGTTCCTGCGTGATACACGCTTTCAAGTAGCATTAAAAGAATCATTCAGGAAACATATGTATTAGGGTTACATGAATGTAAGAGGTGTGGTAACTAAACTGTTCCTGTGTGATACACGCTTTCAAGTAGCTTTAAAAGAATCATTCAAGGAGAAATTTGAATCAGGATAGCATTAATGGAAGGAGGTGTGGTAATTAAACTGCTCCACGCTTTCAAGTAGCTTTAAAAGATGCATCCAAAGAAAAACTTGCATCAGGACAGCATGAATAAAAGGAGGTCATCCAAAGAAAAATTTGTATATACGATTACCTACATTAATGCAAGAAGGTGTGGTAACTAAATTGTTGCTGTGAAATACAAGCCTTCAAGCTTTTAAAAATATTATTTCGGAGAAAAATGTGCATGAATTCGAGGAGGTGTGGTACCTAATTAAATTATTCATGTGTGATACGCGCTTTCAAGTAATTTGTAATATGATAACATGAAGGCAAGGAGGTGTGGTAACTTAATTGCTGCTGTGCAATAGAAGCCTTCAAGGAGCTTTTAAAGATTCATTAAGAGAAAAATATGTATCAGGATTACATGAATGCAAGGTGTGGTAACTAAACTGTTCCCGTAGGATACACGCTTTCAAGTACCTTTAAAAGAATCATCCAGGAAAAATTTAGAATCAGGATTGCATGAATGCAAGGAGGTATGGTAACTAAACTATTCCTCTGTGATACCTACACGCTTTCCAATAGCTTTAAAAGAATCATCCAGACAAAAATTATTTGTATGAGGATTACATGAATACAAGGAAGTGTTGTAACTAAACTGTTCCTGTATAATAAACACTGTCAAGCAGTGTTGAAAACGCCATTCAAAGACATTTGTATTAGGATTACATGAATGCAAGGAGATGTGGTAACTAAACTGTTCTTGCGTGATAAACGCTTTTAAGTAATTTTAAAAGAATCGTTCAGGGAGAAATTTGAATCAGGATAGCATGAATGCAAGGAGGTGCGGTAATTAAACTGCTCCTGTGTGATACACGCTTTGAAGTAGCTTTAAAAGATGCATCCAAAGAAAAACTTGTATCAGGACAGCATGAATGGAGGTGCTTTCAAAACCTCATCCAAAGAAAAATGTTTATACGATTACATGAATGCAAGGTGTGGTAACTCAACTGTGCTTGTATGATACACGCTTTCAAGCAGCTTTCAAAAACGTCATCCAACGAAAAATTTGTATTAGGAATACATGAACGTAGGGAGGTGTGGCAACTAAATTGTGCCCGTGCAAGAGAAGCATATTCAAGTAGCGTTTAAAACATCAACCAGAGAAGAAATTGTACTAGGAAGACAAGAATTCAAGGTTTGGACAGAGTAAAAAGTGTATTAGGATAATACGAGTGCAAGAAGGTGTGATACAAACCTTTCAGCGGCTTTTAAAATTTGATCCAGAGGAAAATTTGTATTAGGGCTACACGAAATTGTTGGAACTTTTTAGTGAAGGAAGTACATGGCTCCTCTCCATTTTTTCTCTTGCCGCTCCAGAATATTTAAATGGGACGTTTGATTGGTCGGGGCGGTCCTGTCGCCAGGCTTGCGCAGTCGTCATATCTCACTCCTTTAGATTTTTGCTTGTGGAGGGGCACATGAAGGGTTTGGGTATACCTATGTATAAGTAGAGTATGATAGAGTTTGAGAAAGATCCAGACATGCAGCGTCGGTATAGTAGGTACCTACGTGTATTAGATATTTTTTGTTTATTTTTTTAAAATAATATCAAAATAAGGATATTTGCAATAGAAAACCTCATTAAACGACCTTGTTTTTAAGTTCGTAGAGGCAGAGGAGGCAAAAAAGATCACATGAGCTCGTTTATCTACCCTACAACGTTGCGACCGGTACGCGGCGTTTGGGCGCCAGGCGTTTCGGTGCCGGGCGTTTGGGCGCCAGACTATTTACCGCCGAACGTTTGGATGCCAAAAGTTTTACATTCCCGTTTTTGTTTCAATTGAAAAAAAATATACTAAACCTACCTTTAACCTCGCATCAATCTACGCTTAGGTTAGCATTCGTTCTAGTTTCAAACCTGATTTGCTTGTTAACTAACAAAATTGTTTTGAAGTTGTTTATAAGTACTTTACGATTCCAAATACATTTGTTTGTCTTTTTATTCAGAAAATGATTAAAAATTTTTAAAAAACATATTTACGATAAATAACGGAAACATCTTAGACTATTTTTAATATTTCTAAACCTCGCCGCCCAATTGGCGGCGCCCAAATGTCCTGGCGGACAAACGGCGGCGCTCAAAAGTCCTGTCCCGATGTAAAGTAGCGTTTTGAAAGTGCGTTGGTAAAATTTTCTTGCATAACATAATTACGGTGCCGAAACGCCCGGCGCCAAAACGCCTGGCGCCTAAACGCCCGGGGCCCAAACGCCGTCGCCCAATCGCCGGCGCCCAACCGCCGGCGCCCAAACGTCCTACTCCGCGTTGCGACATGGTCAAATTAACACCCCGTATATATCAAAATAACAAAGGAAATTTAACGAACTACATTATTCCTCAGGTCATATTTTCATGATTTGATAACAGGCGGCCATCTTTGATCCAGATTGAACCAAATCGTTCTTTGCACCAAGCGACTTGCCTCTAACACAAAATTCGGTTTTCTTTCTTCGCCTAGCACTATGAACTATTTACATAATTACCGAGTAAGTAGAAGAGCTGTATCGTACTGTTTCTGTGTACGTTCCGCATGCTGCGCTTGCCAGTTGCAGAACTTCTTCAGCATTTCTACAATAAGAAAATTACAAAATTTCTCTAAAAATAATAAAAAATGTTAATTTACCGTCCGATGTGTTACTGAGAAATTCAGTTTCCTTTAACGTGACAATTTCAACGACAGCAAGTGAAATTGGGTTACCAATGGTCGCATGCTTAAAAAGAAGAGCTACCTAGAAAATTCCATGTTTGGATAATGGCAATTAACCAACTTAAAACGTACATGTGACATTAACGTGAGAATGTAATGATTCAAGTCCTCATCGGTGTTATGGTATTGCGCCATTGTCTTATCGGCAACAATCAATGTTTCTATGTGAAATTCCTGATTACCCGATCTCGGTTTTGGAGCGATTGGAATGAACTCGATATTTTCCTCTTCGAATAGGACATTTCGCGTTGATCTAAATTGGATACTTCGCTTATGTACGAAATGCTTGTATTCTTCTTTGCCGATGAGAAAATCGTCATCGATAATTGTCGTATTTTCTGAAATTATAGACAAAATTATCTCAGGTGTTCCGCCTCGGGTCATCTTTTTTTTTTTATTATATAAAGGCCGTTCTCCTTGATTAAAGTTATGCATAGTTTCTCCGTAAAAGTGGAGCCGTGCTGTCTGTATTAATGCGTACCTTTTACTTCACATAACTCAGTTGATGTTGCATGTAACTCGTTACCGCTGCTGACCGATTCTGTTTTATGCACTAATTTTTTTATACGATGCATAATACTTGATATCGAGTCATTGCGAAATTTCTCAACAGGTTCTATGTAGTAATTTCCTTCGGAAGTACGAATGTATCCGGTCTAAAAAAAAACATATCTATACTTACATATATTTATTAAATGATTTTGCAGCCGTCAGTAACAATACGTTTGCCAAATATTATTTATAAAATCATAAAACGGCACATGTTGCAACAGAAAAATATTGAGTATTCATTAATATTTATTATTATTACGTGACAATTTGTAGAAAATTACGCTTTTAGCAATTCACAAATTTGGTTGCAAACGCGACTCGACTTTGGTTCAAGTATATTTACTTTTGGGAAGATTTCTTTATACCCTGTAGTTACTTTGAATGATAAAGTTAATGAGAACATCGGGATAACTAAAAATTTAGGGTTCAGTGATCAAGGGACGTGTAACATCACGGTGTGGGTTTGCACACGGCGTATGACGGCTCCAAGTCAGAGTTCTCTTCAAAGACAACTGGCAACAACTGAACAACCTCATGATACGAATGAGGCGACCCTCTGAGTCCTAGTAGTTCAGTCGCCCTGGGGGTGGAGTGAGACAACACTCTACTTTGGCCAGAAATTCACTTCGAATGGGCTGTGTCGTCGGGACGGTCTGCTCACTGAGCGAACTTTTTTCAATGACCTGCACGACGGCGAAGGCCTGTTATTACTGTTAGTATTACAACCAAATACAGAGGGAGGATCCCAAAGCACTCCTCAATCGCAGGTATAGATCGCAAGGCTTCTTCAATAACTCACACTGATGCAGGTTCATAGAGCAAACTACGGTTAGGTAGACAAACGAGCGGGTGAGAACAAAGGTCGGACGATTCATTTCCTACCCAACATCCGACAAAGAAGAGTCCCCAAACAATAACGGGTAGTATCAAGGCTGGACCACTCCGCAATCGCAAGTTCTCAACCATCAGTACCACTTGGTCCCAAGAAATACCACTTTGAGTAGTTGGAGGTAACCGTGCGAGATCCTAAGGATGTCGTCTGAGAATAACAATTCCCTTGAGTAGTTGAAAAAGTTGGTTGACAACTTCCCACCCTTATGGGAAGAGTGTCCTCCAAGACTGCGTAAGATTGCGATTTAGAGAACCCGAAGACCTGATGGTAGTTCTCGTGCAACATTCCTGGACAGGACTAGGCACTTGATCAGCAGTAAGAATCAACCTTAAAGGATGCTGATAATTTTCAGCACTGAGGAAGAAAACCGAACTGACTGGATGGATTCATTGATTCAACAAATTTACAAAGGATGAATCAATGACACTGCCCACTGAGAAAACAACTTCAAAAATTGAAAGAGTCAACGAAACTGTCTATTAAGAAGGTCTAATACATTAGAATCAATGAAACTGCCGCGGAGTAATATTAATCAATAAAAAATCATTACGATCTTAAAATTCATTCAATCAATAAGACTACAAAGAATGGACGATGAAATTATCTACTGAGTGAACTTGATCTATTGCAATCAATAAATTTGATCAATGGCACATGATTACAATTATTCATTCAAAAAGTTTAGAAAGAAAGGATCACCGATCGGTTTAACCAATGAAACCAAAGTATTGAGCAAACTTAATTCGCTCATTGAAGAAGTTATAATCAATGAAGCTGTGTACTTTAACAACCAACAAACTTGATCAACGGCAGACCATTACGATTAATTGTTCCATTCATTTAAGAAATTGGTCAATAAGTTAATACGTTCCTTCAAAGAGATTTGAATCAATGAACCTTCCAGTGAAACAGTCAATGGATTCTGCCAATAAGAAATTTTAATCCACACGTTCAAGGTCCACTCCGATCACCGAATCCATTTATTCATCAAGCTTTCGATCGAGGAAACTGTCCAATAACGATATAAATCCATACTCTCAAAACCATTGCGATCATTGATGAAAATTACAAATAATAAATCAATGAAATAGTCAATTAATTCGTCCAAGATTACTACCAATCGATTTAATCAATCAAACTGTATTGAGTCATCCATTCATTCGAGAAGTACCTATAGGTACAACTAATGAATCAATGAAACTGACTATTGAGCAAACTTAATCCGTTCGTGTAAGATTACTACTACCTACCTAATCGATTTAATCAACCAAACTGTATTGAGCAAACTTACCTAACCATCTATTCGCCTATTGAGAAAAATGAATGCGCTCAATGAATTATATGAATGACACAGTCCATTGAACAAAGTTAATCCATTTGTCCAAGATTGTCAATGAAACTATGTATTGAGCAAACTTAATCATCCACTCATTAAAGAAGTTCGCAAAGAATGAATCAATGAAACTGTCTATTGAGCAAATTTAATCTATTAATTCAAAGTGTTCACAAGTTCACAATGAAACTGTCTATTAAGAAGAATTAACCCCTTCGACACAAAGAGATTACAAATGAACAACAGTGTGCACTGAGCAAACTTAGTTAATAGGTATGCTCAAGAACAATTCGATAAGTTTACAGAGAATAGATCAATGAAACTGTTTATTGATAAAAGTTAATCTATTCCTCCTACCAATCAAGTACCTATAAATCAATGAAACTATGTATTGAGAAGTTAATTCACTAGTAGAACACCGACACCTGTGACGTCACAAGCCCCGCCCACGTGGGCGACGTCATTTGACCTTGGAGGCCACGTAGATGGCGCTATTTGACCTTGAGATTTGGTTCTGAACTTTGCTAAGGTAGGGGACGATGTTTGACCTTGAAGATTGATTCTGAACTTTGCTAGATTTGGTTCCGGGGTTTGCTAAGGTAGATTTGGTTCTGAACTTAGCTAAGGAAGATTTGGTTGTGAACTTTGCACAAGGTCCACGTAGAGGGCACTGTTTTGACCTTGAAATTTGTTGTTTCTTCCTTCCGCCATCTTGGATTTTGACATCACTAACTCCACTATAGGCCCACGTAGAGGGCGTGTTTTTTATCCTTAGGGGCTGATTCTGGATGACGTAATTTATTTTTAGGGGTGATTCTGGATGCTGGATGCTGGATGGCTTTTCTGGATGCTGGATGTCTTTTCTGGATGCTGGATGGCTTTTCTGGATGCTGGATGTCTTTTCTGGATGCTGCATGTCTTTTCTGGATGCTGGATGGCTTTTCTGGATGCTGGATGGCTTTTCTGGATTCCCTTTTGGTTTTTGGTTTCTTAATGCCTTTTTAGCTTTTCTGGATTCTTAATGTCTTTTTGCCTTTCCCTGAATGCCCTTTTGGTTTTTCTTAATGCCTTTTTGGCTTTTCTGGTTTCTGAATATGTGTTTTAATTATTGCATAAAGTCCCGCTCAAGTGAACACAGAGGAGGAGGAGGTGTTGGAAACTTCTACAGTGGAGGATTTCCGTATGGTAACGGCATTAGAAAAGCGCATTTATTTTTATCATAGTAAAACATATATTATACAGAAGCTTAATTATATTATCATTTTCAATTAGATTTACAGTAAACAAATTTTCAAAAAAATCTAAATCGCTAAGTTTAAAATACAGAAACATTAAACAATAAAGTCCGCAAACGTTTGAATGGTAATCTTGAAGTACTTTGTCGTTGTAACGGTAGAAGGTAGAATTCTTTTCCAAAAATCCTAGATGATATCCCTGCGGTGGTCGACCAAAGGAATCAAAATATTCTCCTCGTCCATTCTCAAGGCTAGAAAAATATTTATTAGATTTGATTAAATAAATAAATCATTTAATGTCTTTTGGTTTCGGATGTATTTACAGACATGTATTTCTGTTTTTCAACTTGTACAATTTAGAGACAAATAGACAAAAAGAATTTATTTTGCTAAAAAAGTCTTCAAAATTGGTATTAGGTACTTCAATACGAAAAATTGGTCCAATTATCACAAAAGAAAACAAGGTATCTTTTAAAGAAAGCATAAATTTACTGTATTATCAGAGATGTCATAAAATACGACTACTAAACATCCTTTGATTTTAGCGATTCATTAAACAGTGTAGGTACGTGTATGACTCATTTCGGTCTGTATTTGCAAATTTTTGTTTGTCAAATTGTATTGTTCACGTAGGTACCTACGATGCGTTATTTTTATTTCTATCTCTCTCTCTATCATTATCTCTTATATACATTACATTAATGAGCTTAATCAAAATTACTACATTTGTACCATTATAAAGGCCTTTTTGGTCTTTCTGGATGCCTTCCTCAATGCCCTTTTGACTTTCCTGGATGTCCCCTTTGGATAACGTCCTTTTGGCTTTCTGGATACCTTTTTGGCTTTCCTGGATGTTTTTCTTAATGCCTTTTTGGCTTTTCTGGATAATTTTCTGAATACCTTTTTGGCTTTCCCAGATGATTTCCTGAATGTCTTTTTGGCTTTTCTGGATGCCCTTCTGTTGCAAAACATTTTATGCTTTTGTATACACTTTGTCATTTTTGAAACAAAAACATCTTATCTCCTGAATTAGTTTTCTTAGAAGTATGTCCACGAATCAAAACTAAGAAACAAAAATACTTAAGTCGGAATCTATTTCTATTTTCACCTTAAATTGCGAAATGTTTTGGAATTCTTTATGTTGTTGCATACTCCCTTTTTCTGAAAATGTTGTGAGAAAACAATTTTTTAAAGTGTCTTGATCAGCCATTTTTTGTAAACAATGTTCGGTGCGCACGACAATATTTACGTTGCGCACAACATAATTTACGGTGCGCACAACATAATTTATGGTGCGCACAACATAATTTACGGTGCGCACAACAATATTTACGGTGCGCACAACATAATTTATGGTGCGCACGACAATATTTTCGGTGCGCACAACACCATTTACGGTGCGCAACACCAAATTTTCGGTGCGCACGATTAGCCATTTTACTTTTGGTGCGAATTTTGATTTTTGCAGCCATTTTGGTTTTGTCGGTCATATTTAATGGGCAAGCAAGCTGCATACGTGAACTTTGGAAAGAAATACAAGATTTAAACTATAAACATTTGTTGTATCAATCAATCAATTGAAGGAGTCACATTATGGTAAGCGCGTGTGGCCAATACAAATTTCCGATGTTCGTTTTCTAATAGTGGTATTGGTAAAATTTCGTACGAATTTCGTAAAGTTTAGCTGCTTTTTTGATATGTACAATGTGAAAAATATAAACTAAATCATATGTTTGAAGCATGTTAGGTACATTTTGCCTTTTTGGCTTTATGAATGCCCTTTCGGCTTTTTCGGATAACTTCCATAAAGACTTTTTGGGTTTCCTGGATGACTCTTCCTCAAACCCAAAAAAGGTACTACACGATTTATTTAATCTAATCTATAATCTAGTAACGGATTACGTCATCCAGGAGACCCAAAAAGTCTTTATGGAAGTTATCCGAAAAAGCCGAAAGGGCATTCATAAAGCCAAAAAGGCAAAATGTACCTAACATGCTTCAAACATATGATTTAGTTTATATTTTTCACATTGTACATATCAAAAAAGCAGCTAAACTTTACGAAATTCGTACGAAATTTTACCAATACCACTATTAGAAAACGAACATCGGAAATTTGTATTGGCCACACGCGCTTACCATAATGTGACTCCTTCAATTGATTGATTGATACAACAAATGTTTATAGTTTAAATCTTGTATTTCTTTCCAAAGTTCACGTATGCAGCTTGCTTGCCCATTAAATATGACCGACAAAACCAAAATGGCTGCAAAAATCAAAATTCGCACCAAAAGTAAAATGGCTAATCGTGCGCACCGAAAATTTGGTGTTGCGCACCGTAAATGGTGTTGTGCGCACCGAAAATATTGTCGTGCGCACCATAAATTATGTTGTGCGCACCGTAAATATTGTTGTGCGCACCGTAAATTATGTTGTGCGCACCATAAATTATGTTGTGCGCACCGTAAATTATGTTGTGCGCAACGTAAATATTGTCGTGCGCACCGAACATTGTTTACAAAAAATGGCTGATCAAGACACTTTAAAAAATTGTTTTCTCACAACATTTTCAGAAAAAGGGAGTATGCAACAACATAAAGAATTCCAAAACATTTCGCAATTTAAGGTGAAAATAGAAATAGATTCCGACTTAAGTATTTTTGTTTCTTAGTTTTGATTCGTGGACATACTTCTAAGAAAACTAATTCAGGAGATAAGATGTTTTTGTTTCAAAAATGACAAAGTGTATACAAAAGCATAAAATGTTTTGCAACAGAAGGGCATCCAGAAAAGCCAAAAAGACATTCAGGAAATCATCTGGGAAAGCCAAAAAGGTATTCAGAAAATTATCCAGAAAAGCCAAAAAGGCATTAAGAAAAACATCCAGGAAAGCCAAAAAGGTATCCAGAAAGCCAAAAGGACGTTATCCAAAGGGGACATCCAGGAAAGTCAAAAGGGCATTGAGGAAGGCATCCAGAAAGACCAAAAAGGCCTTTATAATGGTACAAATGTAGTAATTTTGATTAAGCTCATTAATGTAATGTATATAAGAGATAATGATAGAGAGAGAGATAGAAATAAAAATAACGCATCGTAGGTACCTACGTGAACAATACAATTTGACAAACAAAATTTGCAAATACAGACCGAAATGAGTCATACACGTACCTACACTGTTTAATGAATCGCTAAAATCAAAGGATGTTTAGTAGTCGTATTTTATGACATCTCTGATAATACAGTAAATTTATGCTTTCTTTAAAAGATACCTTGTTTTCTTTTGTGATAATTGGACCAATTTTTCGTATTGAAGTACCTAATACCAATTTTGAAGACTTTTTTAGCAAAATAAATTCTTTTTGTCTATTTGTCTCTAAATTGTACAAGTTGAAAAACAGAAATACATGTCTGTAAATACATCCGAAACCAAAAGACATTAAATGATTTATTTATTTAATCAAATCTAATAAATATTTTTCTAGCCTTGAGAATGGACGAGGAGAATATTTTGATTCCTTTGGTCGACCACCGCAGGGATATCATCTAGGATTTTTGGAAAAGAATTCTACCTTCTACCGTTACAACGACAAAGTACTTCAAGATTACCATTCAAACGTTTGCGGACTTTATTGTTTAATGTTTCTGTATTTTAAACTTAGCGATTTAGATTTTTTTGAAAATTTGTTTACTGTAAATCTAATTGAAAATGATAATATAATTAAGCTTCTGTATAATATATGTTTTACTATGATAAAAATAAATGCGCTTTTCTAATGCCGTTACCATACGGAAATCCTCCACTGTAGAAGTTTCCAACACCTCCTCCTCCTCTGTGTTCACTTGAGCGGGACTTTATGCAATAATTAAAACACATATTCAGAAACCAGAAAAGCCAAAAAGGCATTAAGAAAAACCAAAAGGGCATTCAGGGAAAGGCAAAAAGACATTAAGAATCCAGAAAAGCTAAAAAGGCATTAAGAAACCAAAAACCAAAAGGGAATCCAGAAAAGCCATCCAGCATCCAGAAAAGCCATCCAGCATCCAGAAAAGACATGCAGCATCCAGAAAAGACATCCAGCATCCAGAAAAGCCATCCAGCATCCAGAAAAGACATCCAGCATCCAGAAAAGCCATCCAGCATCCAGCATCCAGAATCACCCCTAAAAATAAATTACGTCATCCAGAATCAGCCCCTAAGGATAAAAAACACGCCCTCTACGTGGGCCTATAGTGGAGTTAGTGATGTCAAAATCCAAGATGGCGGAAGGAAGAAACAACAAATTTCAAGGTCAAAACAGTGCCCTCTACGTGGACCTTGTGCAAAGTTCACAACCAAATCTTCCTTAGCTAAGTTCAGAACCAAATCTACCTTAGCAAACCCCGGAACCAAATCTAGCAAAGTTCAGAATCAATCTTCAAGGTCAAACATCGTCCCCTACCTTAGCAAAGTTCAGAACCAAATCTCAAGGTCAAATAGCGCCATCTACGTGGCCTCCAAGGTCAAATGACGTCGCCCACGTGGGCGGGGCTTGTGACGTCACAGGTGTCGGTGTTCTACTTTCACTCCTTAAAAATGATTACAATCAATGGATACCACCAATCATATGATACATTATTCAAGAATCGATTACCAGGGGATTTAATGAATGAAACTCAGTATGTGTTGATCCAACTTTTTCATCCATTCGTTCAAGAAGTTTACATTTAAAAAATCAATGAAATAGTCTATTGAGCAAATCTAATCCACTTGCCCAACTATTGTATTTAATCAATGAATCTACGTATTGATCAAATTTAATAATCAATTGGTTCAAGAAGTTTACAATTAATAAATCAACGAAACAGTCTGTTGATCAAAATTAATCAATTCGTCAAATCAATCATCCACTCATTCAAGAAGTTTACAAAGAATGGGTCGATGAAACTGTCCATTGAGAAAACTTAATCCACGCATTTGTTCGAAATGACTGCAATCAATGGATTCGGCTAACGAGCAATACCTACAAGACCATTAGGATCAATGGATCCATTTATTCAGGAATTTTAGAAACAATTGATCAACGAATCTCAATATTGGACAAACTTAAGCAAGCAAGAAGTTTGCAATTAATGAATCAATTAAATAGCCTACTGAGCAAAGTTAATCTACTCGTACAACCAATCAATTTAATAATTGAACCTACGTATTGAGCAAACTTCGTTCAAGAATCGATTTAATCAACAAAACTCTTAAAACATCTGTTTATTCAAGAAGTTCATAAAGAATGGACTGGTGCAACTGTCTATTGCGTGAGAGTGAATCAATTCGCTCGAAAAATTACAACCTGCCGTATCCGCTGAGCAATATTAATGCATGTATCCATTAGCTGAGGAAGTTTATAAGGAATAGGTACAGCAATGAAACTGTATATTACGATTACGCAAACTTAATCCATGCGTTCAAAAAGATTCCAATCAATAGATTCGACAATGAAACTGTCCACTGAGGAATCCATATCTTCAAGATCATTACGATCAAAGGATCCATTTATTCAGGAAGTTTATAAAGAAATTGATCAAACTATGTGTTGAGCAAACTTAATTACTTATCCATTCATTCAAAATGTTCGCGCAATTAAATGGATCAAAATTCAGCAAACTTAATCCATTCGTTCAATCGATAAAATTGTTTATTGAGAAGAATCAATTCATTGGTTCAAAATGGTTACAATCAACGAATTTGATTAATGAGCAACATTAATCCATTGCGATCAATATATCCATTTAATCAATAAGCTTACGGACAATTGATCAATACTGAGCACATCTTTCAAAGAGAGGTTATAATGTCGAGAAGACTTAATGATTATAATCAATGGATTCGACCAATAAGTCTTCAAAACCATTACGATCAATGGATCCATTCATTCAAGAGATTTACAATGAACGGATCAATGAAACTGTCTATTGTGTGTTCAAATTACACTTCCGTCATAAATGACTAGCTAATTAGGAGCGTTTGTATATATAGCGCAACCATCCCCGTTTTCACTCGCCATTTTGATACGGTCGCCCCCTTCTCCCTAAGGTGCCACTGCGCGAAAACGTTAACCCGGAGGGCCCCATTTAACGGAGGTTCAATGTATCAATTTCCTTTCGGATGTGTAAAGGCATCCGGTTTCGCAAACAAAAAAAAAATAAATTACAAAGTCTAATGGCCCCCCCGAGAAACCGATGCCAAAAATGGCACAAAGATGGCGGGAGAGTGAGAGAGAGAAAGTTGCACGTGTCGGGTGGTCACTTGACATCATCTTCTTGCCAAAAATAATTTATAAAGCGCCGTTAACTTCAAGGTTGAACGATTTTTTTTTATATTCGCTAATTTGGAATTGTAAGCACGTAAAACACGGCCAGACATTTTTTTTTATATATATGTAAGTGTACAGGGTATAAAAGAAGCACGTGCCAATTGTACGTTTATGTAAATGTGTGTCAGTTAGATGCCTAATTTTTTATATTGACTGATTGAGTGAATGGTTTAAAGCAGAAGGCTTAAGCACAAATATTTAGATAGGCCACTGATCGAAAGCAAGTGTACGGAAGCTAAAATTACATCGATTTCCAAACATGCACGTTGACCGCCATTTTGTTTACGAATGGGGGGTTGTTGGGATAGATTGGGAGCACGGTTAGCGCGATTGAGGGTTAACGTACTTTGTTTTTTTGGCTGACAGCAGTAAATATTTGTTTATGTCTGCGGTTGGGATACAAAAAACTCAGATTCACATAATTATAAAAGCGTGCAGTTAAGACAAAGAATTTATATAAGAACATTTGCGTAACGCCCCAATTGTGTTAATCTAAGTAGCGTTTCAATGCAAATTTTAATTATAATTTACAATCCCCCCTCCCGTCCCTTTTGGTTTTTCCCGTGAGAATTAGCGACAGAAAAATGGAAATTTTCAATCCGCCGAAAACTATTTTTAGTTTTTATTCCGAACATAAAACTAAATCGATACTTAATAGTAGTAACATCTGTAATACTATCATCAAAGAAGAAAAAAAAGGCGAAATGGGCACGCTTCTGACTTAAGTGCTTCTCATTTCCTCACCTTAAATTAGTGGGGAAAAGTGAGATGGTTTTTGCGAGAGACGCCCACGTCTATAATTTAGTCTATGACCTTTATGAGTTCAATGAAATGTAATTGCAACCATCACGTGGAGACGTTTTTTTTTAAAAAACCTAAATTACGTGGGATTTTACTGAGGAAACCGACAGTAGGCGGTGTCTAAAATTGGCAAAATTTCAAATTGTAAAACACTTACCATTCCGTTACACAAGGAAACCGCAACATCGGAGTTTTTCTCCCCTTTAACTTTCCCCGTGTAAAAACATCCGCTCGTTTTGGGATCGTGCATTGCCCGTCTGGTGTAGTTTTCCCACACGTGCGTCACCTTAAACCTCTTAAAATTACTTTCGGAAAACCCACGTGCTCCACTCACTTGAAGATTCGGCGAAACGAATTTATAATTGAACGACAATTCCAATATAATCACCTGTCCAAAAGCTTGAATTTCGTATTGGGGATGAGGATCCCAAACTTCGGCAGCGGTATGACGAAAATGTCCACTGTGATGCCTCAAAATCGGATGAGCTACACGCATAATTCTAAAGAATGACAACAAAATCAATCTTACCTTCATTATCGTGAAGTTGATCGAAAATGATGTCGTGATCGTGAAGTGGTGGAGGATCAATTTTGATCGGTTTTACGAATTCCATATTATGCTTTCCCAAATCTTCCAAATGCGAATTTTTCAAAATTTCCACGCCTGAAATCAAAACAAAATCGGATGATTATTTTTAGATCTACTTACACGGCCAATGTTATATAAATTTAGGTCAAGATTATGTCTTATGAACAAATTAAGTGGTCACCAAAGACGATGTACAGTATCAGCTGTTTGGCTCTAATACAAAAACAAATACAAATTAATAATGTTTACGGGGGGATTAAATTTTACCTTGGACTATAAGTGAACATTTTGTTCCATGCTCTAGTTAGTATTTTGTAAATTGGGTAGGGTAGAAAAAAAATCACCCACTGCGTACCTATAGTCCGTTTATTCTAAAATTACTATGGATAGGGAACTCCTTAAAATTACTGTAGCCAATGATAAAATGGGTTTCACTTGCAAATAAAAGAATAAATGTCATATACAAAACGTTTCAAGCGAAAATAGTACATATGACTACAGCATTATGATGGAATTTCCTTTACACTCCCTGATTACCTGCAATTCTATTGTATTGTTTAGAACTTCTGCTTTATTCTGTCAGAGTTTAGGAATACAATAGAATTGCAGATAATCAGGGACTCTAAAGGGAATTCCATCATAATGCTGAAGTCATATGTACTACTTTCGCTTGAAAAGTTTTGTATATGACATTTATTCTTTTATTTGCAAGTGAAACCTATTTTATCATTGGCTACAGCAATTTTAAGGAGTTCCCTATCCATAGTAATTTAAGAGTAAACCGACTATATGTGCCTTGTTGCGAGTACATCGGAAAATTGGGATTAATAATATTATTTCAGCAAAGCTTTGGGGTACCTATATTAATCTTATGGTGGTAATACAACGTGACATAAAGCCAAATTTTTAAATCAATAAATGCGCTCATTATTCGATACATTAACTTTAATCACGCTTCATTAAAATATAGGTTATCCATAAAAAAAAACTGGCAAGCTTCGAGATTTCAGTCCTTCGAACCTTATCAACGATCCTAGGTTAAAATAAACTGATTATAATATTTGAAAATATATAATACCGGAGGGGCCGGGACACTACGCCGAATGCCCACAACGCCGACACGATTTTTTGATGGCCCATATCGCCGACTAGGGACACTACGCAGACGGACACTACGCCAACTTTACTGTGCCCACATCGTCGACAAATATACAAGGGACAGTTCGCCGAATTTTTATTTTAATTGCAGAATGCAAAATGCAAAACTTAAACGTTGATTGCCACTAAAGCGCCTAGGTTATTTGCAGGTTTAGTATATTTTTTTTTCAATTCATACTTTCATAGTCAAGTGCAACATTTAATTACGCAAATAAGTTTAAAAATAATGATATTCCGTTAGGTAATTGCAATTAAAATTGCCGGCGTTGTGTCTACAGAGAAAAATTCGGCGAAGTGTCCCTTGTACACTTGTCGGCGACCATCAAAAAAGCGTGTCGGCGTTGTGGGCATTCGGCGTAGTGTCATATGCCCATGCTACTCCAAAGCCTGCCTTAATTGCCTTACCCATAAAAAGTTTATTCACCCTCCTTGCTTCTAGCCGATCCTAACACAAATTTTGATCGGTAAAAAGTTTTAAAAGCTACTTAAAAGTCTGAATTGCACAGAAGAAACTAAATTTCCATACTTCTTTGTGTGCATGTGATCCTAATAAATTCTGATCGTAGGAAGTTTTAAATTCTACTTACAAGTCTGAATTGTCAAATTGTGTGATTCTATCCTGTAATCCTATGTGATCCAAATACAAATGTCACTCCGTACGAAGTTTTAAAAGCTGCAGAAGATCTGTATCGCACTGAAACAATTTACTCTCGATACCTCCTTGCGTGCATATGATCCTAATGCAAATTTTGATCGGTATGAAGTTTTAAAAGCTACAAAATTCGGAATTCCACAGAAGAAACTTAGTCTCCATATTTCCTTCTGTGCATGTGATTCTAATATAAATTCTGATCGATAGGAAGTTTTAAAAGCTTACAAGTCTGAATTGTGTGATCCTATCCTGTAATCCTATGTGATCCTAATACAAATGTTACTCCGTATGAACTTTAAACAGGTGCAGAAGATCTGTATCGCACTGAAACAATTTACTCTCGATACCTCCTTGCGTGCATATGATCTTAATACAAATTTTGATCGGTATGAAGTTTTAAAAGCTACAAAAGTCTGAATTTCGCAGAATAAACTTAATTTCCATACTTCCTTGTGTGCATATGATCCTAATACAAATTCTGATCGATACGAAGTTTTAAAAGCTTACAAGTCTGAATTGTGTGATCATATCCTGTAATCCTATGATATCCTAATACAAATGTTACTCCGTATGAACTTTTAAAAGCTGCAAAAGATCTGTATCGCACTGAAACAATGTACTCTCGATACCTCCTTGTGTGCATATGATCCTAATACAAATTCTGATCGATAGGAAGTTTTAAAAGCTTACAAGTCTGAATTGTGTGATCCTATCCTGTAATTCTATGTGATCCAAATACAAATGTTACTTCGTATGAACTTTTAAAAGCTGCAAAAGATCTGTATCGCACTGAAACAATGTACTCTCGATACCTCCTTGTGTGCATATGATCCTAATACAAATTCTGATCGATACGAAGTTTTAAAAGCTTACAAGTCTGAATTGTGTGATCATATCCTGTAATCCTATGATATCCTAATACAAATGTTACTCCGTATGAACTTTTAAAAGCTGCAAAAGATCTGTATCGCACTGAAACAATGTACTCTCGATACCTCCTTGTGTGCATATGATCCTAATAGAAATTCTGATCGATAGGAAGTTTTAAAAGCTTACAAGTCTGAATTGTGTGATCCTATCCTGTAATTCTATGTGATCCAAATACAAATGTTACTCCGTATGAACTTTTAAAAGCTGCAAAAGATCTGTATCGCACTGAAACAATGTACTCTCGATACCTCCTTGTGTGCATATGATCCTAATACAAATTCTGATCGATACGAAGTTTTAAAAGCTTACAAGTCTGAATTGTGTGATCATATCCTGTAATCCTATGATATCCTAATACAAATGTTACTCCGTATGAACTTTTAAAAGCTGCAAAAGATCTGTATCGCACTGAAACAATGTACTCTCGATACCTCCTTGTGTGCATATGATCCTAATACAAATTCTGATCGATAGGAAGTTTTAAAAGCTTACAAGTCTGAATTGTGTGATCCTATCCTGTAATTCTATGTGATCCAAATACAAATGTTACTTCGTATGAACTTTTAAAAGCTGCAAAAGATCTGTATCGCACTGAAACAATGTACTCTCGATACCTCCTTGTGTGCATATGATCCTAATACAAATTCTGATCGATACGAAGTTTTAAAAGCTTACAAGTCTGAATTGTGTGATCATATCCTGTAATCCTATGATATCCTAATACAAATGTTACTCCGTATGAACTTTTAAAAGCTGCAAAAGATCTGTATCGCACTGAAACAATGTACTCTCGATACCTCCTTGTGTGCATATGATCCTAATACAAATTCTGATCGATAGGAAGTTTTAAAAGCTTACAAGTCTGAATTGTGTGATCCTATCCTGTAATTCTATGTGATCCAAATACAAATGTTACTCCGTATGAACTTTTAAAAGCTGCAAAAGATCTGTATCGCACTGAAACAATGTACTCTCGATACCTCCTTGTGTGCATATGATCCTAATACAAATTCTGATCGATACGAAGTTTTAAAAGCTTACAAGTCTGAATTGTGTGATCCTATCCTGTAATTCTATGTGATCCAAATACAAATGTTACTCCGTATGAACTTTTAAAAGCTGCAAAAGATCTGTATCGCACTGAAACAATGTACTCTCGATACCTCCTTGTGTGCATATGATCCTAATACAAATTCTGATCGATACGAAGTTTTAAAAGCTTACAAGTCTGAATTGTGTGATCATATCCTGTAATCCTATGATATCCTAATACAAATGTTACTCCGTATGAACTTTTAAAAGCTGCAAAAGATCTGTATCGCACTGAAACAATGTACTCTCGATACCTCCTTGTGTGCATATGATCCTAATACAAATTCTGATCGATAGGAAGTTTTAAAAGCTTACAAGTCTGAATTGTGTGATCCTATCCTGTAATTCTATGTGATCCAAATACAAATGTTACTTCGTATGAACTTTTAAAAGCTGCAAAAGATCTGTATCGCACTGAAACAATGTACTCTCGATACCTCCTTGTGTGCATATGATCCTAATACAAATTCTGATCGATGCGAAGTTTTAAAAGCTTACAAGTCTGAATTGTGTGATCATATCCTGTAATCCTATGATATCCTAATACAAATGTTACTCCGTATGAACTTTTAAAAGCTGCAAAAGATCTGTATCGCACTGAAACAATGTACTCTCGATACCTCCTTGTGTGCATATGATCCTAATACAAATTCTGATCGATAGGAAGTTTTAAAAGCTTACAAGTCTGAATTGTGTGATCCTATCCTGTAATTCTATGTGATCCAAATACAAATGTTACTCCGTATGAACTTTTAAAAGCTGCAAAAGATCTGTATCGCACTGAAACAATGTACTCTCGATACCTCCTTGTGTGCATATGATCCTAATACAAATTCTGATCGATACGAAGTTTTAAAAGCTTACAAGTCTGAATTGTGTGATCATATCCTGTAATCCTATGTGATCCTAATACAAATGTTACTCCGTATGAACTTCTAAAAGCTGCAAAAGATCTGTATCGCACTGAAACAATGTACTCTCGATACCTCCTGGTGTGCATATGATCCTAATACAAATTTTGATCGGTATGAAGTTTTAAAAGCTACAAAAGTCTGAATTGCACAGAAGAAACTTAATTTCCATACTTTTTTGTGTGTATGTGATCCTAATACAAATTCTGATCGATAGGAAGTTTTAAAAGCTTACCTACAAGTCTGAATTGTGGGATTCTATCCTGTAATCCTATGTGATCCTAATACAAATGTTACTCCGTATGAACTTTTAAAAGCTGCAAAAGATCTGTATCGCACTGACACAATGTACTCTCGATACCTCCTTGCGTGCATATGATCCTAATGCAAATTTTACTCGGTATAAAGCTTTAAAAGTTACTTAAAAGTCTGAATTACAAAGAAGGAACTTCGTTTCCATACTTGTTTGTGTGCATGTGATCCTAACACAAATTTTGCTGGGCAAAAAAATTGAAAAAAGGTAACCCAAAGCGTGAATTACTAATTAACCTAAAGATTGTATTATTCATAAATAAATTATTTTTTTCACTACTAGCAGAAACAGCATAGGATTTTTGATGTCACAGCCGACTATGCAATATCGAGTTAGAGGTAAATAATTTTTCATTATTCACTACTAGTTAATAATGAACAAATACACATTTTTTAATAAATCTGTCACATTGTTGAAGTAACTAACGTGCATACACTATTTAGTATGATGGAGAAAATTTCATTTAGTAATATTTAGTGCATGAAAAACATTTCTTTAATACATAAATTTAATATCAAGTTATGACGTGTATTCAAAAATGAATAGTTCCGCGCCATTATGAATTAACTTCTATTTGGCAGTTATAAGACAAAGTATGTTTTAAGATTTAAAAGTGCTTATTTTAAATGAAAATTTATAAATAAATTAATATATTAGTGTAATCGTGATGAGGTCCGGGCACACAAAAAGGGTAATAGGTTGAAGAAATTAAACACCTTACAGCCTCCTCTTAATATATAATAATCGAAGTGAATATGAAGTTATGCGATTAGATGCGACATGTTTCGAGAAACAGCTGATCCCATTTTCAAGCGAATTTATTGTTCAAGGTAAGTGTAAATTTTAATGTTAACGATTTCCAATGTTGTTAATTTTACTTAAAACTTTTTGCATTTTAACATATGACATTTATGGAATTCGCTTGAAAATAGGATCAGGTGTTTCCCGCAACATGTCGCATATATCGTATAACTTCGTATTCACTTCGATTGTTATATATTAACGGAGGTTGTAAGGTGTTTAATTTCTTCATACATATTAGTGTAAATAAATACCTAGTAGTGAAAAAAATAGTATATACACCACGGTAGAGAAGACCATTGTTGACCTCCCGCCTTATTTCCCTCGGTGCTTCGCACCTCGCGAAATAATTTGGCGGTCGGTCAATAATCACAGTCTTCTCTACCTTAGTGTATAATATACTATTCGATACCTCCTTACGTGTGTCTGTGATCCTAATACAAATTTTGATCGGTATGAAGTTATAAAAGCCACATGAAAGTCTGAATTACCCAAAGAATATGCGTGCATGTTACCCTAATACAAAACTTGATCGGCACGAAGTTTTAAAAGCTACTGGCAAGTCCGAATTACATAGAAGAAACTTAATTTCGATACCTCCTTGCGTGTATGTGATCCCAATACAAATTTTACTCGGTATAAAGCTTTAAAAGCTACTTAAAAGTCTGAATTGCACTGAAGAAGCTTGGTTTCCATACTGCATGTGATCTTAATACAAATTTTGCTGGGTAAAAAAATTGAAAAAGCTAACCAAAAGCCTGTATTACTCATAAATAAATTAGTTTCGATACCTCCTCGCGTGCATGCATAAAACACATTTTGATCGAATGAAGTTTTAAAAACCACATAAAAGTCTAAATTACACCGAGAAATATGCCTCCTTACGTGCGTGTGATCCTAATACAAATTTTGATCGGTATGTCCAAAAGCTACTTGTGATCCTAATACACATTTTGATCGAATCTCCTCGTGTGCATCTGAGCTAAACACAATTTTTGATCGGTACATATTAAAGTTTAAAAGCATTTAACAGTCTGACTTACACAGAAGAAACTTTAGTTTCCACATTTCTGTGCACGTGTGATCAGAACACAAATTTTGCTGGGTATAAATATTCAAAGAGCTAAGCCAAAGCCTGCATTACTCATAAATAAATTAGTTTCGATACCTCCTTGCGTGCATGTGATCCTAATAGCTACAAATTTTGTTCAATACAAGAATTTAAAAAGCTAACCTAAAGTCTGTATTACCCATACATAAATTAGCTCGGTACCTCCTTGCGTGTATGTGATCCTAATACAAATTTGGATCGGTATGAAGTTTTAAGCTACTTAAAAGTCTAAATTACAAAGAAGAAACTTAGTTGTCATACTTGTTTGTGTGTAACACAAATTTTTCTGGGTATAAAAATTGAAAACCTAACTCAAAGTCTGTATTACCCATATAAATAAATTAGTTTCGATAGCTCCTTACGTGTCTGTGAGCCTAATACAAATTTTGATCGGTATGAAGTTTTAAAACCTACCTAAGATCGGTATCACATAGAAAAAATATAGTCTCGATACCTCCTTGTGTGCATGTGATCCTAATGCATAAATATACATATTAATTGCGACACCTTCATGCGATCATAATAATACAAAATTTCAATCTGTATAAAGTTATAAAAGCTGCTGCAAAGTCAGTATTACACATACACAGTTTTGTTTCGATACGTCTTTGCGTTTATGTTATCTTAATACAAACGTTAATGAAGATGATGCTTGGAAAGTTATTTTCAAGTCTGTGGTACACAGAAGCAATTATGTTACAATGGCTCCATGACTTTGCATTTTGAAAGTCGAATACGAACTCCAAAGGGACTAGAGATCACAATTTTACATAGGGTCTTACTATCTTTGAAGGAAGAAATCGGATATCTTTTGCCGTTCTTGTACAGTATTGGTGAAAGATATTTAGAGGAGGTGGAGAAGATCCTTTACAAAGGACACAGTACTTTTTGGATCTATTTTGAAACTTGAATATAAAGCACACTACCCAAGCCACAGAAGAAATATCTACGGATGCAGAAGCGACACTTACGGCGCGACGGTTTCTTGGATGTTTGAAACGCTAGACTGCCATCTTAAAAGGAAGTATTTGAGCGGGACTGTTTATTAAAATATCCAATAAAAGTAAAATATACTAGTTTTTTATGTGTTATATTTAGTAATTTTGGTGTCAGATACGGCGGTTTCTTTGATGTTTGCAACCTCCTTTTAGTTCATTTTAGATCGACGGCCATCTTAAAAGAAAGTGTTTTCGTATACCAATTGGTATCTGCCGAGACGTATAGTGTCGCTTCTGCATCCGTACGTATATCTATCTTCTGTGCCCAAAGTGAGATATTGTCCTTGAAAGAAGATTTGAGAACGACGTCCTGTTGGAGAGCACCACTCCTTGTGGATCAACAGGAGTCGAACTGCTAAAGCTGACCATGCGAAGATTCAATGTTATAACTTAAAGTAATTGTACAACAAAAGATAGTGTGGTCGACCTTTCATAATGTGTTATCAAAATGATTAAATTATAAATTTAGCGCTTTACTAATTTGAATGATAATGGAAATCGACATTCATGAGAAATAGCAGGGGATCAAAATTTGGCCAGTAAGTAACAATGCCATTTTGTCTAAACTTTCAAATTGGAACACCTTTCCAAAGTGATCAAGACCTCGCCCGCCTCTTTGGGAAACGATTTTACTCGCATGGGTTTGTCAAGAGACGACTCGCCTACAGTAAGAGGATATTACTACAAAAAAAGATCGTTTCATCGCCACGAGAGGCGTAAACGAGAATTGGGCAACGCATTTGACCGTAATCAGCGATTTAACTAGTTGTACTAAATAGAACTTTTAACGCAATCAGTGACCTTTGTCAGGAGAATTTGTCAATTGTACTCTCATTTTTATAGGAAAACTCGATAGATTTACTAGTTTGCAATGTTAGACATTATGAATTAAAAAGGACTTATCCACTCAGAACAAGGAAGAACTTAACAAGGCTAGATTCCCGTTCGCTTCCAGCACGAACCCAAAAGGATCCGGCACTAATGAGCAAATTAAGCGAAAACTTCTGACGGTTGGATGTGATGAAGAAAGGAAAAGGAGTAGTTCTGTTCAGAACAGAGGAGGACTCGTATGGACTGCCCAGCAAACACACATATAAAATATACATACAACATATATAAATTGAAGTAAATACCCCTACATATGCTTTTTTATATATCAAGTATGTAAGTATTCTTTAATAAAGTTATATAAACCGTATGTCACACAATTACGTATATTTTACATAATAGTATAGAAACTTACGGATATTCTGTATACAGAAATTCATATAATATATACATATAGATAATTACAAATCACTCATGAAATTCATGTGCTGTCATATTTACATGATTAGATTTATGTACGTTATATGTAAAATATTATATGTAATATTACTTATTTTTTATGTATGCCTTCTGTAAATATAATTAGAAATTATCATTACATTACATATATTGTATGGTCGAAAATAAAGTCCGTTTCTATTTGCGCCACATAAGTAATCGCACGCGCGTGTTTTCTATAAAGCCAATAATATAAAATAAATTAAATATCCTGGTCATTTTTAACATAAAGTTAAAGATAGGTATAATTATTGAATAAGACTTCACTCAACGGTATAATAATCAAACAAAATTTAAACTAATAACGCGAAACAGCGCAAAGTTACGAAGTACGAAATAAAAAGAAGGGATGTTACAGATTAGCACAGTGGTAGAATGGCGGATTTCAGAATTTGCAACGCCCACCCGCAAACGTTCGAAGCCGGTTGAGGGACACTTTTCAAGCAAGTATATCATAATAAACTGTCGGCTTTCAGTTCAGGTAAGAACGGGTTCGTGCAACAATTAAGTTAAATATAATTAAAAGTACAGTTGCACGTAAAATGTAGTTTTTCCATTTTTTGTATGGAACTGCTTAAATAATTTTTTACATTGATAATAATTATAATTACATTATGCTCGAGTAGCTGCCATTTTGGTCATCGCAACGCTTTTACAACGAATATTTTTTATGTAAATATTACATAAAATATACATAAAACGTATGTAAATTCATGTAGAAGAATTTACATCTAATAGACATATATATTATTTTGAAAATTGCTGACATCCTGACATTAAATGTCTCTTATTTTTCTTCCAGTTTTATATAAATCTAAAAAGCTCTTACATAATTTATATGTATTTTATATAAATGTGTTTGCTGGGTGGAGTTAAGAAAAAGGACACCTCCAAGTTTGGTTCCCGTTCGCTTCCAGCAAAAATCCAAAAGCATCCGGCGATAATGAGCAAATGAAGCGAAACGGTTCTGACCGATAAATTTGATGAAGAAAGGAAAAAGGGTTGTTCTGTTCAGAACAGAGGAGGGCTCGTATAAACTGGAGTTAAGGAAAAGGACAGGCAGAGTCTTCCAAGATCGGTTCACGTTCGCTTCAAGCAGAAACCCAAAAACTTCCAGCTATAATGAGCAAATGAAGCCAAAGTGTCTGACCCATAGATGGGACGAAGGAAGGAAACGGGGTCGTTCTGTTCAGAATAGAGGAAGGGTCGAACGAAGTGGAGTTTCGAAGAAGGGCAGGGAAGAGTTCTACAAATTTGATTCCCCTTCACTTCCAGTAAGTACCCAAAAGTTTGCGGCTATAATAAGAAAATGAAGTCAAAACTTCTGACCCATGGATGTGACGAAGAAAGGAAAAGGAGTCGTTATGTTCATAATAGAGGAGGGGTCGAACGAACTGGAGTTACGAAGGACAGGACGAGTTCTCCAAGTTTGGTTCTCCTTCACTTCCAGCAAGTACCTACCCAAAAGTTTGCGGATATAATGAGCAAATGAAGTCAAAACATCTGACCCATGGACATGACGAAGAAAGGAAAAGGACTCGTTCTATTCAGAATAGAGGAGGGATCGAATGAAATGGAGTTATAAGGAAGCGAACAGGAAGAGTTCTCCAAGTTTGGTTCCCCTTCACTTCCAGGAAGAACCCAAAAGTTTGCGAATATAACGGGTCGAACGAACTGGAGATACAAGCGCATGAGAAAGAATATTCAAAATTTCGCTCATATTGGACGAGTGCCTTAAGCAGAAACGGAAGAATAGATTTCTAACATCCTTGAGTATTTACTCAATTTACTTTTCAACGGAATTCCAAATAATTATTAAAGTATGTAATTTAATTAATGACCGAGGTGGAGTATCCGGCAATTTTTCATGAATATTTAGTTTGAGAAGAGAATTATAATATAATCTTACTACACATTCCTCAAATTCAAACGAAAAAAAAATATCAAGGAAATTCCCGTTTGGAAGGTACCACAACTCCGTATTGGTCCCTCCAATTCAAAGAAAACTGCGTTTGCGCTAAAAATTTCAAGAAACTGAAAACGCTGACTTTTCAAAAATAAATGTCTTATCAGCAAGGTTATTACTGTTAAATGACCTCCTGTGACACTTCTGCTTTGTACATACATTGTATTTTGCCAAACGCGAACTAAATTGATGACGTCATCTCAAGGCGATTTTTTTTACAACAAAATTTTAAGATGTTTTTCAATGATACAAAAATGAAAGTAGGAAGTGACATTGAGTTACATTTTTTTTCCATTGATAATGACATAATTTGGGTAATGAAAAAAACGTAAAACGCAAAACAAACCACCTACAATTTAGAAAGTGAGAAGCGTATTTAAAAAAAAAAAATAAGGCCGAACCCACATATCAAATAAATTCCGTTCTCGAATAATTAATTAATAAAAGAACTTGTGGAATTTTCGTGCTTAAAATGTCGTTGTACTTTTTGTAATTCGACTGTATTTCAATGCATTATGCAATACGCACACGCGTTTATATTTAAATTACCTAGAAATACTAACTTCCTTGTACACGCGGCCAAGAAAAATTGAGAAAAAACTCCTTTTCATTACGCAAGAGGGAGGAAAACTCACCGTGTTGCAACGTTTTATCTTTCAAAATTGAAACTGATAATCTGTTTACGCACATTGTTACATTTTAGTGTCCCACGTTACCATTTTTGAGCACTAAACAGAGGATACGAGATACGATGCACTAAGAATTTTCGAAATTAATGATAGGAGGCGCCAACTTCAACCAAAGTAACTAACATAATATTTCTGTTCTGGAACACTAAAGGACAGTGGTTGCCATTTTTGAGCACTAAGCAAAAAGAACCTAGTACCTACTATGTATTTGTTTTCGAAAGCATTGATGGAAGGCGCCAACCTCAAATAAAGTAATAATCTTTTATTTATTTTTTGGAAAACAAAAAAGCTATGGTTACCATTTTGAGCACTAAAACCTAGCACTAACAGTGTTGTATATAGTATTGTTTCCGAAATTCGTGATGTGAGGTGCCAACACTTAACAAAGTAATTCTATTATCTTTTTTTAGAAAACTAAAGAGCTGTGGTGGCTATTTAAGCACTAAACGAAGGAAGCGCGAGATTAGCCGTTATGTTATTTTCCGAAATTAGTAATGTGAAGCGCCAATACTAAACACAGTAAGTCTTTTATCACTTTTTTAGAAAATTAAAGAGCTATGGTGGGCACTAACTAACCGAAAAGAATGTGGGATTGGCAGTTGTAGGTATATAGCTTAGTTTCCGAAATTAGTGACGTGATGCGCAATACTAAACAAAGTAAGTCCTTTATCTCTGACTCTGTTTCAGAGAAACTAAAGAGCAATGGTTACCATTTTGAGCACTAAAAAAAATAATACAGCAATGGTTACCGTTTTGAGGAAGACCGCAGCACTAACGATTTGTTTTCGAAATTAATTGGGGGGGGGGGGGGGGAGGGGGACTTCAAATAAAGTAATAGCTTTTATCTCTTTTTTTAGAAAATTAAACAGTTGTGGTTGCCATTTTTGAGCACTAAACAAAAAGAACGTAGCGCTATGTTTCCAAAAGCAATAATGGGAGGCGCCCACCTCAAATAAATTAATAATCTTCTATCTCTTTTTTGAAAAACTAAAAAGCTGTGGTTACCATTTTCAGTACTAAAAAATGAACGTAGCACTAACAGTGGTATATAGTTTTGTTTCCGAAATTAGTGATGTGAGGCGCCAACACTAAAGAAAATAAGTTCTTTATCTCTGTTTTAGAGAAACTAAAGAGCAATGGTTACCATTTTAAGCACTAAAAAAAGAAAGTATCACTAACAGTTGTATATAGTTTTGCTTCCGAAATTAGTGATATGAGACGCCAACACTAAATAAAGTACCTACTTAAGTCTTTTATCTCTGTTTTACAAAACTAAAGAGCGATGGTTACCATTTTGAGCACTAAAAACAAGAGCGCAGCACAACAGTTTGTTTTCCAATGTGATTATGGGAGTGCCAAGTTCAAAACAAAGTAATAGCCTGTTATCTCTCTTTTAGAAAACTAAAGAGCAATGGTTACCATTTTGAGCAAGAACGGAGTACTAACAATTTGTTTTCAAAACTAATGTGGGGGGAGGGGAGGCAACCACAAATAAAGTAATAACCTTTTACCTCTTTTTTTAGAAAGTTAAAGAGTTGCGGTTGCCATTTTTGAGCACTAAACAAAAAGAATGTAGTAATAGGCGCCCACGTCACATAAAGTAGTAATCGTCTATCTTTTTTTGAAAAACTAAAAAGCTATGGTTACCATTTTGAGCACTAAAAAAAAGAACAGTTGTATATGTATGTAGTTTTTTTTCCAAAATTAGTGATGTGAGGCGCCAACACTAAACAAGTAAGCCTTAGTCAAGAGTAATGGTTACCATTTCTTAAACAAAACCAAAGCGGTCTGGTTGCCATTTTTTAGCACTAAACAAGAAAACGCAGCACTTTTGTTCCCGAAATTAGCGATCTTAGGCACTAACATTATTACATTAAACAAAGTAACTTGTCTTTCTTTTAGAAGACTAATAAACTGTGGTTACCATTTTTCAGCACTAATCAGACGGAAAGTAGCACTAACAATATGTTTTCAAAAGTAATGATGGGAGGGTTCAATCTCAAATAAAGCAATAGTCTTTTATTCCTTTTTTAGAAAATGAAAGAATTGTGGTTTAGCACTAAACAAAAAAATGGCACTAACGGTTGTACCTATAGGTAGAATCTACAAATGCTAACTTCAAATTTTACTTTTTTCAGTTTTTGTTGCTACATCTATACTGTAACACTAAAAAAGCTAAACTTAGCACTTAGCAGCATTGCGAATACACTAATGTGGCACTAACCCCAAATTTAATAGTTTAATAGTTTATTAAATCATGCATTACGCCTTGAAAGACCTTACATTTGTCAATAATAAAACAAACCTGAGAGTATACAAACTAACATTAAAATACACACAATACAATTAGAATCCGAATTCTAATGAATTTGATTTTTTATGTATTATCCGTAGAAAGTAAAGTATAAAGTATCGTTAATCGTGCCATTTTCAAAGGAAACTGACACAATTGAGAAATTTGTAATATTTCGATGGGAAAAAGTTGAAAAATGTCGCTTATGTAACGTAACTGTTGGGCAAACGGAAATTATTTAATGTGAAGTCTCAAATTACGAGTCGAGCACGGTGTGAGTGGACGCATTCAGCGTGAACTATCGTCTTTGTTCACATTCGTAATATCCGTTACGTGTACAATTAGCAAGAATGAGATGAAAACAGAGCGATAATCGAGGTCATTGGCAATTCTTTTTTGAATTAACGGCTGGCATGGAGGAGGTCTTTCCATTCATGAATTTGACACACGAAGAGCAGCATCCGGACGATCGATCAATCAATCAATCATTCAGTTTAAGTGTCTAAACAAATCGTTTGCCAACGTTTATTAATTGATTTTCCGCAATCCAGTCATAAGAAGGGTAAAAAAAAGAAACTTAACCTTGAACAGATTAATCTAAAATGGCGGCGGCGGCATTTTGAAAAATTCTGCACACGCAAACAACGCGCATTGTTGTCTGCATTCTATAACTTTCGTAACACAAAACGCTTTGAAAACACCCTCTGCAAACTGCAGTTTGGCCTACTTTAATTATTTCGCAAAAAATCCCAGAAGCGCCGCCATCCTTGACAGGGTCGCTCGCTAAAAATAAATCCGACCGAAATAGAAGGCGCTTTTTAAAAACTTCTAATCGCACGCCGCGCCGCCTTTTAAATTACCGAACAAAAAACAAAAAGCAAACGACATTTTTTTGAGAGGAAAAATTGAGGTTATGTACTTAAAAGTTGAATGTTCTGGAACTAAATCAATTCATAACAAATTAATTTCTTCTTTAATTGATAGAGACAATAAAATTTAACCTTAAGCTATCATTAATAAATGAGTCACGGCTCTAAGAGCACAGCAAAAAACAGCACGTCGCGTCGTCCAAAAATTGTTGTCGATTTGCTTCCTTGTATCTATTAACACAAGCTCTAATTTTATCAACAAAAAAACAACCTAATCTCAAGGCGCTTCGCCTTTTTATCGCAAATAATGTCTAATTGAGGTTAAAATTTGACATTAACGTGATAGTGAGGTTAGATAAATATGGCAAACGAAAACAATGGAGGATCGATCAAGGTTACCAACCACCACCTTCGCAATCAAGATAACTAATAATAATAATAATAATTACGGTAATAACAGTTCATGCATGCAAAAGAGATCTGTACTTGACCCAGATGTGATATAATTTGAGAAAAAATTTTTGGCACGCCGGTAAGGAACTGCAATCTATTAAAATCGAGTTAGGTAAGTACAGTCGCTACAGATCATTAGTCTCGCCTCTCTATATGGTTGCGTGTTAAATTATTATTTAATCTATAGAAAAGGCGGAGGATCTTGTTTAAGTGAAATTGCCGCCAAATTATGTAGCAAGTGTCTCTGCCAAAATAAATTCAATTTATTTAAAAGCAACATTAAGTGCGCTTTTAATCCAGTGTTAAAGGCCGCTGTCAATTTAGATCGCCGAAGTTATGTGCTTGAAGATGTCGAGCTTCATCATATAGGGCTTGAATGAAGCACTCATGTACCTCTCTCTCGGTTGTAGGTGCTTCATCCCCTCAACTAACTCAACACAATTGCTTATGGAAACAATGACACTTTGAATAATGAAGCTAAAGTACGTTAATCTGACGATTTGGGCTCAGAATGCAATTCACATTAAAAAATGCTTCAAAATCGCATCGAGCAGTATAACGTGCTTCAAATACGTCTGATCCATGTGTAAGTACTTTAGAACGATGATAGTTACCTCAACAGAGTTTTTCAAATGAACTAGTAATTATGCGCTTTAAATATTTACAAGCTTCAAACTATCAATCATCGTGTTCTAATATGTGCTTCATTAACGGATCACAATACTTTGAAAAATAAGGCCATGTGTTATAAGAAACTTCAAACAGAAATACCTAAATCCCCTTAAGTACATTAGGTACATTGTAATTTAAGACTTACCAATAAAGCATTGCGTGCTTCCATCTTGGAAGGAAAAAGTACGTGCATCTAAGTGCTTACAATGACAACGTCGGCAACAGTCTCCACACATTTTTAATAAAAAAGTACTTTTTGCTACAATAATTTACAAGCTTCAATTGCTTTCGCATCGCAAGTGCTTGAAAATACTGTCTATCAGTATGAGAGTATAACAACACCGTTTTACTAAGTAGAAGTGCCTTAAAGCATTTTTAAGAATAATTATAAATTTAAAGAAAATGAGTGCTACAAAATTGCTTAGATAGTGCTTGACTAACTAACAGTGCTTCAAATTTTGGAAAAAGTGCTTCAAATTGTGAGCTCTATTTGTAAATGTTTTAAAATGATAATAGCTATCTCCACAAAGTTTTTTTAATAAACAAGTGCCTTTGCGCTTTAAATTATGAACCATTGACTGTGTGCTTCATATACGTGACCATCATATATTGAAAATTAAAGGGAGTGTGCATTTAATAACTTCAAATGCTTCAAGTTATCAGAGCATTGCGCGCTTCAAACGTTCAAATATTTACAGGATTCAAATCAAGAGTTTTAATACGTGCTTCAAAACCAGATTCTAAATCTCATTACATTGGTGATTTGAATGCTTTCAGATACAAATAGTGTTTCAAAATACCAACGAACAGTAAAGGTGAACACAACAGTCACGACTTGGCAAGTAAAAGTGCTTCAAAACACTTTTGAGAAGAATTATAGCTAATAGCTTCAAAGAAAATAATGAACTCAAAAACCGCTTCAAACCTTCGGACCAAAGAGTGCTTCAAATTTTCTGCTTAACTGCTTTAGAATGACGATCGTCCAATGAGTTTTTTTAAAAAAACAAGAGCTCTTGCGCTTTAAATATTAAAATCAAGGGCCGTTGAATTTTAATATGTGCTTCACTGATGTAGGTAATCTTCATATTTCAAAAATTACTTAAGTGCTTTAGTGCCTTACGGGTACTAACAGAGCATCGCCTGCTTCAAATCTTCGTACAAAGAAGTGCTTCAAATTATCTTTTGCTTCTGAATTAATGAAAGAAGGTCCCAAATTAACAGTCTTCTACTTCTCTTTTTTAGAAAACTAAAGAGACGAAGTTGCCACTTTCGAGCACTAATCAAAAAGAACGGCACTAACAATCCGAAATTAATGATGAGAGGTATCAACTTCAAAAAAAGTAACAGTTTGTGTCCTTTTTTGAATAAACTAAGTTAGAATTTCTGAGCACTAAACAGAAAAAAAACGTCATTAAATTAATGATGAGAGGCGCAAACTTTATGCAAAGTAACAAAATCTCATTTAGAAAACTAAAGAGCTGTCGTTGCTATTTTTGAGCACTAAAGAGAAAGAGCGTAGCACTAACAATTTTCGAAATTAATTATGGGAGGCGCCAACTTTACGCAAAGTAACAAAATCTCAATTTAGAAAACTAAAAAACCGTCGTTGCTATTTTTGAGCACTAATCAGAAAGAGTGTAGCATTAAACAATTTCCGAAATTAATTATGGAAGCCAACTTTACGCAAAGTAACAAAATCTCATTTAGAAAACTAAAGAGCTGTCTTTACTATTTTTGAGCACTAAACAGAAATAGCGTAACACTTACAATTTTTGAAATTAATTATGGGAGGCCCCAACTACGCAAAGTAACAAAATCTCAATTTAGAAAACTAAAAAGCCGTCGTTGCTATTTTTGAGCACTAATCAGAAAGAGTGTAGCATTAAACAATTTCCGAAATTAATTATGGGAGCCAACTTTACGCAAAGTAACAAAATCTCATTTAGAAAACTAAAGAGCTGTCGTTGCTATTTTTGAGCACTAAACAGAACGAGCGTAGCATTAACAATTTTCGAAATTAATTATGGGAGGCCCCAACTTTACGCAAAATAACAAAATCTCATTTAGAAAACTAAAGAGCTATCGTTACTATTTTTGAGCACTAAACAGAAAGAGCGTAGCACTAACAATTTTCGAAATTAATTATGGGAGGCGCCAACTTTACGCAAAGTAACAAAATCTCAATTTAGAAGACTAAAGAGCTGTCGTTGCCATTTTTGAGCACTAAACAGAAAGAGCGTAGCACTAACAATTTTCGAAATTAATTATGAGGGGCCCCAACTACAGAAAGTAACAAAATCTCAATTTAGAAAACTAAAAGGCCGTCGTTGCTATTTTGGAGCACTAATCAGAAAGAGTGTAGCATTAAACAATTTCCGAAATTAATTATGGAAGGCGACAACTTTATGCAAAGCAACAAAATCTCATTTAGAAAACTAAAAAGCTGTCGTTACTATTTTTGAGCACTAAACAGAAAGAGCGTAGCACTAACAATTTTGGAAATTAAATATGGGAGGCCCCAACTTTATGCAACGTAACAAAATCTTATTTAGAAAACCAAAAAGCCGTCGTTGAGCACTAATCAGAAAGAGTGCAGCATTAAACAATTTCCGAAATTAATTATGGAAGGCGACAACTTTATGCAAAGTAACAAAATCTCATTTAGAAAACTAGAGAGCTGTCCTTACTATTTTTGAGCACTAAACAGAGAGAGCGTAGCACTATCAATTTTCGAAATTAATTATGGGAGTCAACTTTATGCAACGTAACAAAATCTCACTTAGAAAACTAAAGAGTTGTCGTTGCCATTTTTGAGCACTAAACAGAAAGAGCGTAGCACTAACAATTTTCGAAATTAATTATGGGAGGCCCCCAACTACGCAAAGTAACAAAATTTCAATTTAGAAAACTAAAGAGCTGCCGTTACTATTTTTGAGCACTAAACAGAAAGAGCGTAGCACTAATAATGTACGAAATTCCCAACTTTACGCAAAGTAACAAAATCTCAATTTAGAAAACTAAAGAGCTGTCGTTGCTATTTTTCAGCACTAAACAGAAAGAGCGTAAGCACTAACAATAATTATCGAAATTAATTATGGGAGGCGCCAACTTTATGCAAAGTAACAAAATGTCACTTAGAAAACTAAAGAGTTGTCGTTGCTATTTTTGAGCACTAATCATAAAGAGTGTAGCACTAACAATTTTCGAAATTAATTATGAGAGGCGCCAACTTCAATCACAGTAACAAAGGATTTTATAAATTATATAATTAAGCTGACTTCTAAGAAATTTAATTAAGTTATCTCCGACGTTCTTGCAAGGTTGGTCATTTAGTGATAAATTTACATAGTTCGCATGCCGACATTTGCATTTGTGATTTGATTAATGCAGAAATGTGAAAAATCTAGTCAAGGCACTAATTTCGATCGTTTTTTTTTAAATCATCGCACACATTGCAGATTTTCAAAAATTATCAATAGGAACATTACATATGTTTATGTACATCCTTTTCTATAACACTGTGTAAAAAATTAATTTAAAGGTCAAGAGTGGTGATAACTTAGTTTGATAACTTTTATTTAAAAAAAAGTGTGATAAACCGACAAAGGACGCGCGGTTATGTGACCAGTAAAGAAGAACTTACCTTGTGTTGAATTGATCGTACTCATTTCGGCGTAACTTTGTAAGGAGTTTTCATTGAGAAATGTGCTCACATTGTATTCTTCTTTCCCTTTAAAAGCACCATGTCCGACTTGCACCCACACAACAACAATTATAGCTAATAATACGGCAATTGCAACACCGGCGAGTATTGATGTAACTCTTTGATGCATTTTTGAGGTCATTCTTTTAGAAGAAACGCGCGTTTCAGATTTATATATTATGTAGGCAATTAATTTTACGATACAAGTCTTTTTTATTTTCTTTAAATTTTAAGTACGAAGCACCATACTGTTGTTAATGAAAGATTAACGATAGGAAATAAATCGTGAGCATAAATAACTAAGGTCAAAGCTCGATTTTATCGATAGCATTGACCATCTGTAATAATTTTTTTTTTTTTTAATTTTGTACCTTCCTGTATATACACATTTTATATAATGCAGTAATATTCGACTTGGGTTCGTATTCTGTAACAAAAAGAAAATGCAAATCAGTGACCTAAATTTACGTGCGATAGGTTTTTTCCCCCCTTTAATTAGTGTGACCTTTTATGAATTGTTTATTTTTGTTATAGGTGCATGACCTTTGATGATGATTAGGGAGTAAAAGTGGGTAAAATTAAAAACGGCCTTGATTAATAAGGCACGTGTAAAACAACTTTAGTACCCATTTCACCCATTAATCGTGGCAACCATGCAAAAGTGAATCAAATTGCAATTCGACCCCCGAAAAAAAAAATTGTACTTACACATATCAAATTTGAAAAGGAGAGTTAAGCCGGCACGAGATTTATTTTTACGTGAATTCACGGTCCAGTTACAGACGTGAACGAGTCGACTTTTGCCGCCAAACTGACTTAGTCGTGCTTCTCGCTGGGAACATCACTCAGTAGGCGTGGCTACCAAAGCAACAGGGGGGTACCCAGTTTATGTTACAGTCCTTGCGGTATACCGAAGTATGCGGTTAATTTTGCAAAAAAACAAGGGTCGTTTCTTGCATCAATTACATCATTTTAACACGCACCACCTTGTTGAGGGTGGCAATTAAAAAAAAAACGGGTCTTTGAGTACGTTTATGACTCCCTAAGGAAAATTAAAACGGTATTTTTTCCGCTTTGTCCAAAGAAATTGCCATGATGCGCCCCGGCCCCCGTGCATCACTTTAGCCCATCAATTACGTACTTATTTATCAAAATAAAAACGAATTTCATTTTTAAAAAAATCCCATTACTAGTTGAAGACAATATAATCCCTCGTATCAGTCGTATCCCGTTTTTTAGGAGCATTTTATCATGCATTATATTGAAGATTTTAATTTTGTTTATGTAAAAATTCGTAAAATTGAACCTTTAACTCGTTGGAAGTAGAAATCCCATATTAGTTACCATTATTCCAAGATTCCATAATATCAAAGACGAACTTTAAAATCCAGAACATTGTTGCAAATTTCAGAACTTAAAAATCTTATTAAATTTCACTTTGTGGTTCCTCAGTAAACATTCCATTATTCCAAAATTCCATAATATCGAAGAGGAAACTTCAAAATGCAGAAATTATAATAATCATAAAGTTGCAAATTTCATTTAAAGTGTCCAAAAATCTTATAACATTGACTGATTGAAAGATTTCACGTTATAGTTAATCAGTTATCACATTCCTTATTCCAATATTCCAGAATATCAAAACAAAACTTTAAAATGCAGGAATTACCATAATAATATCTTGTAAATTTCAAAATTTTAGAATTCGAAATCTTATACAAAATTGCCCAATTAAAAAATTTAAAACCGATTGTTCAATTATCACATTCGATTATTCCAAAATTTCATAATAAAGTACCAAGGGCAAAATGTTAAGATGTAAGAATTATAATAGTCATGTTACACATTTTAGAATTTTAAAATTTAAAGCTTCGAGAAATCTTACAACATTGCCAGATTAAAAAAATAACACTTTATGGTTCCTCCTCCAACCTGAAGTTCTTCATCATCTTCTTGTTCTGTGTCCCTTATATTCTTCATTATTTTTTCAAAGGTCTCGCCTCATACCTACTTCTGAGGTCGACGAACACTTTTCTTATTTCTAGGACAGGTATAAAGTTCTTCGTAGTTGCTTGTAAGGACAAGAATTAAGACCCTCTTCTTCGCTTTAACGGATGTATTAATTGTCCAGATAGGTAACTAATGTGTATTCAAATCCAGGGCGAACTAAAACAAAAACCGACAGACGCGTAATCAGTCGTTTGCAGATGGAGTCAGTGGCGTAACTACAAAATTTGGGCCCCCACGCAAGATATTTCAAAGCCCCCCTCCCCCATATAATATATCACTAAATTTCCGCCTAGGAATTTTTTTTTAAGTAATTAGTAATAATTACAGAGAGATACTCAATGATTCGGGTATTAAAAAAATTAATCCAAAAATAAGTACGTACATAAAACCTAAATTTGTGCACTTGCCTCTACTAGAAGATCGGAAAATAGTGAAATGATTTTGAGGCTGAATTTATTTTATTTATAGTTGTCGGTACAAAGAGCTGCCGCGCTCTTTGAGGCTTTTTCAGCAAGAAGCGGCCGACGCGACAGCGGCCACCATAAGACAATAGTTTTTAGTTTTTATAAATTGAATATTTTCAATTTATTCAAAATATAAGTTACAATACAAATTAAAACAAAGGTATGCCGCCAGTTCTGTTTTTTTGCAGACACCAAACGTGCGACGGGTCAACACAGTACCCAAGGGAGGAGCATCGGTGAGCCTTCATGCGGTTTGTTGCGAAACCCTTTAACTCTTTAGAAACTTGCACAATTGAAAGGCAGCATGTTTCAATTGTGCAAGTTATATGTAACTTTTATTTATTTTATTTTATTTGTCCGTCCCATGAAGGGGGGTTGAGAGCATCAATTGTTATAAAAAAATGTACGGATTTTTTTGAATTCTTATTTTCACTAATAGATTTAAAAACATAGAAGGATCTGGATCGGAAGGCCCTTTGGACCCCTGTGCGTGTACGGCCCCCACGCATCGCGTGGGCTTGCGTGGGTGTAGCTACACCACTGTGGACAGTACGGTTCTTATTGGCCGATTCTGGTGTGACGTGTGACTAACGTCAAGCGAGAGCGGTAAATAGCGGTCTTGTGTTTATTAGTTCGCCTTGGATTTGAAGAATATACTTTAGTTTTCGGCTTATATCGCGACATTATACTTGTTGCACAGCCTGCGTTGAAAGGCTTGCCTTGCCTTTCTCCTTGTGAGCCAAAACAAGGATTTTTCCTCTTAGCTCCCGATGGTGGTGAGCTGTTAACTCTAGGTTTGCCAGGCCTGCTGCAGAATGTGAAACCAAAAGTTCTGACGTTTCGCAAGACACTGCAACTTGCATCTTCAGAGTGATGGGAATGAAGGCTTTGGTTACGTTCCGGAATTTATATGGTTCTTTTTCGCTAATCTCGCTGGTCGTCTCAATCCTGATTGGTTGAAAATTTCAATAGAAATCAGGGGGAGTGGTTGTTTTTGAACGTTCACTTTCGCTTTCTCTCTTCAGTCTATGAATAACTGACGTCCATGATCTAATATGTCTGAACCCTGTTCATGTTTAGTGGATGCTTCTCGATTTCTATCCTCCTCTAATTATTCGAGGGAGGTCAATCCCCACTTGTAATCACGGAAAATAGTCACCTACTGTTGTATATGTATACTATGTACCTATTATATCAGAGTTCTCCACCAACGTCTATAAATCACAGAAAGACCTTCCTCTTCGTTGAAGATCAAGGCCTAATGCGATCAAAAAACTTTATTTTATTTGAAGTTCTTTGCCTTCCGCCTCTTCTTTATAGGTTGTATTCATTGTTAATTCTCCAAAGTATTCTTGGAGGTCGAAGAACAGCATTTGTTGCTTAACGGTTATACAATTCCCCCTTGGCGCTTGTGATGGAGAAAACTAATCGTTGAAGATAATTCGTTACAATCACAAAAGGATGCCCCATTTGAAGTTCTTCCCATTTACATTCCTTGTTATTTCTTCCGAATGCTCTACCAATATCTACACATTGAAGACCTTTAAGACTTAATATGGTCATAAAACGTTGTTCTACACCTTCTCCCTGTCTTTTATACCTTCTAACTCCTCGTTATCTCTTCAAAGTGCTTTCTTATTCTTTGAGAGTAGAAGAAAAACGTCATTCTTCGCTTAACGGATAGGTACACAATCCCTATATGTGAGCACAAGAAATAATCATTGAAGATTATCAAGGTTCGTTACGATTGTGAAAGGTTCTACTTGAAGTTCTTTACACTTCCTTGTTATTCTACACGACCACCACCAAATTTTTTGAGGTCGTAGAAAAACACGTTTTCTTGCACAATGAATGTAAAGTTCCGCGTAGCTGTGCTTGTGATGACAAGAAATATGAATTGAAAAAAAATCCTGCTACTCGCTCAAAGGCTGTACAATTCCTCAGCACCGGCGCCGCCTGTTATCACAAAAAATACTCACCGAAGATATTCATGGTCCCTTACAATCATAAAAAGTTATCCTATGTAAAGTTTTCCTCCCCTCCTTGTTCTTTATACTGGTTTAATTCCCCTACAGAATGTTCTCCTCGTCTTTTGGAAATCGAAGCACACCTGTCCTTGCTGAACGGATACAAAGTTCCTTGTGACTACTGATGACAAGAAATAGATCATCAAGGTTACGACCTTAAACGTTTTTTTTACATTGCATTCTTCATCATTTCTTCAAATGGAAGTCGAAGAAAGACCCTTTTCTTCGCTTAATGAATGTGACCATGAAGTTGAAGAATCGCCGCTTGCGATCACAAAACATAATCACTGAAGAACTAAAAAGTCCGTTACGATCATAAATTGTTGGGATGAGGTTGTTCCTTTCCTTCTTTGTGTTCTTCATTTTGTAACGGTGTGCTCAGCCACCTTCTTCCGCGCTTATCGGATCGCTGCTGGTGATTACGTTAAAGATCATTAAGGTTTATTATGCTCATAAATTCCTGTGTGCAGGGCCGTTCGATTCTGACTTTTTCATGTTCCCAACTTCAGGAAAGTTCAAGACCACCTCAGAGAAGAGTCGGACCTTGATTTCAAAAGGGCCTTACTTTGAGCTGCATTTATCCAAACCAAATACTATTTTGTACTGCAGTTATCTACTTACAGCCAATTCTATTTTTGTTGACAGTCCACTTACCTTCCTTGAAGTTTTGGTCGACTGTGGGAGGTTGTATTTCAAGAAGATCCAGGGGCGTAGCGAGCTTAACTCGCGCCCGGGGCACAATACCTTTTTAGCGCCCCCCCCTCCCCCCCCTCATTCGAAAACCATATAATATTATATGTATTATGTAAAATATACTCGAAAATTAATAAATAAATAAAGTAAAATAAATAATCATAGGCTCAAGGTAGGCTTTAAATTTGAGAACAAAAATGTGGCTTGTCTGTCAATCACAGTCAGTCAGTCGGTCAGTGAGTTAGAGATTTATTAAGTAAATAGTTTAAAACACAGCAATTTTTTTGTTTTGCGGACCATTTGGCGCCCCTTTGTGAGTAGCGCCCGGGGCATGATGCCCCCTTTGCCTCACTACGCCACTGAGAAGATCTTGTAGTTGTATAGGGAGCCAAAAACCGTGGTTGGTAACATTCCTCTAGCAGATAAAAGAGATTTCAAAAACAAGAGGAGCAATATGGTAAAACTTTTATCCGGCATTTCTGATGAGGTAGAAATTCATGCTGTCATTGTTCTTGAATAGGATTTTCATCTTTATACGCATCTTATAGTATAGGAAAGAACAAAGAACTGCAGCAGTTAAGTGATCAGTCCAAATTCTAAGATGGCGGTTGTACAACGAAAGGTCGCCGCCATTTTTAGCTTCACAAGGTCGTACAAAGGAGACCGACCGAAATGTATCAGAAAGAATTATTTAAGGTGCGTATTAATAAAAATAATTACAGAGGGTAATTCATTTATTAATACACAAATATGTAAATTTAAAACTTAACGGATTAACATAAGCTCTTTTGAAAGCAGATTTGTTTAAGTAAATAAAAAGGCACATTTGCGATAAATAGAAAAATATATAAAAGCTCCCAAATGTGCCCTTTAGAAGGTGGACGAACATTTAGAGTATGTAAGAAAAGTATTTTTCCTATCATCCGATTAATCACAGATTACATTATTGAAACTCCTTGCTCGGCGTTGAAATACCGACGGCTTCCTCGTAGCCCGGCTTATTTAACTTCTCCTTTTTATCCTTCTTCGCCTTTTTCACCTTCTTACCGCCAGTCTCGAGCAAATTAACAACCTCATGACTACCATGATGCTTTTCCACCTACAATCGCTTACATTACCGACGACTACACACCTTTACACCACTCACCTTTTTCTTTTCCTTCTTCTTTTTCGACGGTTTCTTTTTGTCAACTTTCTCATGCGTAGGTACCCTATAAGCGACCCGATGTTAGATGCCCCCAATTACTACTATGGGCGGTAAGCGTTTCAACCTTGCACTTTTTCAAAATGATTTGAGATTGGGAGACAGCGATTACCTACCTACCCGGAAAACCACTCAACTATATTTCCTAATAACTAACATGGCATCGAGCAAAAATGAACGGGATTCAGTGGGAAAACCTCCTTGCACTTATGTGATTCTACTAAAAATGGATAAACTTCAAATTCCAAACACTTTAGACTGAAGAAGTTACACTCGACGTATTAGACCGCATACTTACGACCCCAAACGCTAGGCTTCACATTATAAACCCAAAACTACAACCTGCAGACTTCAGGTTTTCAATTTCTGACTCTAGATTCCAAAACTTTAGCATTAGGGTTGCCAGTTTAAAGGATTAAACGACTTAAGACTTCAGGTTCAGGATTCAGACTGGAACCTTTATCCTTCACGCATTAATCCATAGGCTTCAAGCTCTGTACTTCAAACTTTAGCTTACAGATTTTCAAGTTCAGATTTCCACCTGTATATTTCAAACTTCAGACTTTAGCCTCCCAACTTAAGACTTTGACACTTCAATCACCAAACTCCAAACTCCGCATCAGTATATTTCAAACTTTAGCTTTGAAACTGAATACTTTGACACATCACATTAAAAACTCCGTATCAGTCTTCAGTTAAGCTTCAGATGTAAGACTGCAGGGACTCTGTGCATGAAACCACACATTTTAGAACTCAAATGCTACGCTTCAGGTGCTAAACGCAAGATCACAAACTTTAGAATTACAGCTTCCAAACTATATCTATCAGCTTGCACACAATTTAAACAATGAACTTCTGATGTGAGACTTCCGGACTATAACCTCCACATTTCATCACCAAAACTTCAGACTCCAGATCTTTTAACGTCCCTTAATTTCTTCTTATTAAATTGATCTGCATATTAACACAACATTTCAAGCACGACGAATAATTCTGCGCTAATTAAACTGGATTAAGATCAATAGATGCAAATAAACTTAATTGTAGAAAATTAAAGATTACATATATACAATGATATCGTACATAGATATCCTGGAAGCTCGAATTTATCGAGTGCTGGAAGAAACTAGATCAAGAGCTGGAAACCTTTGGAGCCTTTGTTTTGCTCTTTCCGTCAGAATTAGGGAAGCAAGTTCCAACTTCTTCTTATTTTCCGAAAAATATTGTTTCTTTGTTTCAAAGTAGGTAGAAAGTTGGCTTCATGGAGTGCCAGAAGAAACTATACCAAGAGGCGGAAGCCTTTGGAGCCTTTATTTCGCCCTTTCCACTACAATCAGGGTAACAAACTCCAAGTTCTTCTTATTTTCTAAAAAATATGGTTTCTTTACTTCAAAGTAAGCGGAGCTTGGCTTCATGAAGCCGGAAGAAACTAGATCATGCCTTGGAGCCGTCATTTCGCCCTTTCTACCAGAAGTAGCAAAATAAGCTCCAAGTTCTTCTTATTTTGTGAAAAATATTGTTTATTTGCAATGCGAAGCTTTAATTCCGAAGCTGGATGTATCTTGGGCCTGAAGTTTGAGTTTGATATTATTCTGAAATCCAAGGTTTAAAGTAGGAAGACCACAGTTTGAAATTGAAGATTGAAATCATAAGTCCAGTGTGTCAAATGTAGACATCGAAGCCCATTATTAATGTTGTTAACTGGAAGTTTGTGATATGATCTGAACTCTTAAACTGAACCTGAAGTTTGAGGTATGAAGCCTAAAGTGAAGTTTAAAACAGTTGAATTCTAAAGGAAGTGGTGTAAAGTGTGAACTCTACAGTCTGAGCTATTGAGTATTGAGCCACAATCTTGAGGCTCAAATCCCAAATCCGTGGTTTAAAGTGTGAAATCTTGCAGTATGAAGGCTAAAATCTGACACGTGAAATATGAAATTTTGCCCCAAAAGTCTAGAGACTGAAACCTGATGATTGATGCCTACTAATCTAAAAAGTGGTCTTTAGTTTGACTCTTATATCTAAAGTTTGAAAACTAAAGTATGAAATCTTAACTTTGATGATTGAAACCTGAAATTTGAGATTGAGAGAAGTCTCAAATTTTGAATTTTTTTCGTTTAAAGTTTGAAACCCCAAATCTGAAGTGTGACCTGATATCTTAACCATTTGAATAAATTGCATGTCTAACTAGATGGGTCCTTAGGGGCCCATCAGTTCGTTTTCGTTTCTCATGCTGCTCCAGTAATAAAATTTTAAAACAGTTCGTCCAGAAACGACTCCGCTCGTGACCGACCATTAATCGACAACAGTAGATACGGAAAAGTATCCAATAGAGGACGTTACGTTCACCAACCAACGTGCCGAAAAACTTCGCTTAAATGCAGTTGAGGAAATACGTTCAATGGTAAGACACATTCGTGTGTGCGTTTTACTGGAAGAACGACAACTCTTGTGGCTGTTGAACTACACAACACTGAAATCACCAAAAACCACAATATAAATTAATTAAATCGAAAGCGTTTCAAGAACGAAGCTGTCATCATCGGCGTTGTTATTGTGCGTTTACGCTGGGAAAAATTCGTTCATATTGGCCATAAATGGTACACAAAATGATATATAATCATAGTAATAGCTGAAGAGGATGTGGGCGAGGAAGTGCGTTGGTTGAGATGAGTAACATCACCACAACAGGAACCTAAGCGTTCGTCTTGCCAAAAATTTGTTGAAACATTCCTGGGGGGTACACAACTTTATCGAAAAAGTGCAAGGTTGTTACCCAACTTGTTGCTTAGCGTCCGTGAGATACATGCAAAACTTACGTTTCAAGATCGATGTCCAAAGCACGATGAGGATCGTCCAAATTGTCGTGGATACTTTCCGTATCGGATAAGGTGGCACCTTCGGGTAGCTCCATATTTTTGTTAACCATCAGAGGTAATCCGACGGTCTGTTCGACCTCGTCCGACGAACTTCCCGACTTCCTCGACTTCTTCGCCTTCTTCCTTTTCTTCTTCTTCTTGTCAATCGTTAAATACTTATCGGACCGTTTCTGACCGGCCGTTACAAGTTTAATAGGAATATCTAACTCGGCGATGGGTATGTTGTCGACATTTTCGTAATCGAACTTTTTCGACGCGGCACCCTTCAGATAGTGGGGATTGTTCATCTGTTCCAATTTCCTCGCCTCGCGACTCTATAATACTATGATTAAAATTCGCCGCTAAATCGATGCGATTTTTACCTTTTGAAGTTCCTCTTCGGTCAGTTCGACGTGCTTCTCGGTTTTGTATTCAGTCTTGTCGGGTTTTATGAATAAGTGGTCGTCGTAAATGTTATCGCTGTCCGATTCGGATTCTTCTAGCGGTTCGTGTATCCACGCGTCTAAGTCTAAGCTGAAGAAAATGAGTATAGAATTTTAAAAGATGACGCCTAACAGTGATGCTATAATAATTATCTTATTTTATTACCAACATTTTTGCAATATTATACTCATTTAAACGCTAAAATTAGATCTTCGCCTTAAAAATAAATACTTTGTCTGTGAGATCAAAGGATTCGCTTTGAGAAAGCTTAAATTCCGTGCTTGACGACATTAATGTAAATCTATATCGTAAGGAAAATTGACTCAGATGAAAAACTGAATAGTCTATTGGAATTAATTGGTATTAAGGGGTGTGGCTATAAGGGTGTGTAATGGGCGTACACATACTTCTTCACCAATCATATTCCTTAAAGCCGTGATCAACACAGGATTTTTATGAAGGTAATGCAAAGAATTACTCACCCATCAGGGACCGGCACCTTCTTTTGAGCACGAGGAGCAACAGGGTTCAGCTCGCCGGCAAATAGCGACAATAATTCCGCCGCAAGAGTAGCGTCCTCTTTCTTCTCATCATCAAACGAATCGTCGTCCATGATTTTCTCGTTTCTATCCTGTTTTCCTGTAACGAAAATTAAATTTAAAACTGAAGCCGGATTCTAGCGGACTTAAACTCACTTTCTAAGATTGCCTCCTTTACGATTTTAACAATAATCAACGTAGTACTCGAACGTTCCTGAACTTCCAGTTCGGCTGATTTCACGCTCTCGCTCAGTTTCGAATCAATTAAATCGCAATATTCGATAATTTCGTCATACTTATGCTCCAACTCGTACCTTTCCAAAAGACGCGCAAACAGCTTCAGAATGTTGTGTATAAAAACGGCTTCAATATGTTGCGGTAACTTTTTATATTGTAACATCGCCTTAAGCGTGTGTTCGAGATTTTTTAACTCGCTAAAACAGACAAAGAATGCACATTGTACAATAATAGGAAGGTATGAACAAAATGAAGATGAAAGAAAGGGAAAGGGAAGAAATGCAAGAGGTAGAAGAACGTCAAATTACAAGTTGTGTCAAAAAACTAAGATGGAAGTGAAAAAAATGACTAACTATGAATCTAGTTACTATTTACTCGCCGAAATTATGAGTTGCGAGTCAAAAAATCCAAGATAGAAGTAAAAAAAACGAACATGGAAGTCAAAAATTACTAGCCGTAAATCACGATTACAATTTATTAATTTACTCGCTGAAATTACGAGTTACGAGTCAAAAAATACAAAATAGAACTCAAAAACTGCTAGCTATGAACCATAATTACTATGTGCTTGTTGAAATTGCGAATTTCGAGTCAAAACAAACAAAATAAAAATTACCAGCGGTGAATCATAATTACTATTTATTCCCGGATGTCCAATGTCTAATGAGGAAGATGGGGCTGCTCGAACTCCTAGCTCAAATGAGGAAGACAATATACCTTAAAAACAAAGGAAGGGAAAGGAGACCAAACGTGAACTGAGAATAGAATGGGCGACAACGCGTAAGGGAGCATAGACAAAGGAGTCGTCTCAACAGATTATCATAATCCCAAGCCTGAAGACATTCCTTTATACAAACACCTCTGCAAAAAATACTAAGAAAGCGTTCTCTTGAATGAAGAAAATACAGGTTGGCAAACTGTTCAACAAGGCACAAAGCCACAGCCAACTGAGAGACCTATAAGGTAATATAAAAAGGATATTAATAGGCGCCAAAGAAAGATCCTGCGGAACTACTTAAATTCAGTGCAGTGTACAGTGCCACGTTCATGAATTTTTAGGCATAGAAAACTGTATACAGCAGTCTGTATAATTTTTACACAATATTATCGTGAAAAACAGGTGCATGGGGAATGAATCCCTTTGCCCAACGGCGTGGCTAACAGTCTATTATGTAAATTGGTTAGCTTTGGGGTATTTAAGTAAAGATTTTCACAAGACAACCACGTAGCATGTCATTTAACGTAAAACTTCCAGAGAGAAGCAAATTAAGCGTCTTAACGTATTAGCTCCCGCCCTCAACCGTCAATATAACTGAGAAAAGCCGGAACAAGGACAAGGGGTGGTGCAAGATATGGAAGAGGAAAGTGGAAGAAGTGAAGGGATTAAGTTAAAAAAAATACAAACCTCGAAAATTCGCCGCAAAGCCAACCGGCAGCATAAAGAACGTCTTGCATAATTGAAAACTGGTTGGATGACGAGTACACATCAAGCAGTTGCGCCATTTCCGAAACGGCAAACGATCGTATCGCTTGGACACGTATTGAAACGTCCATTAGTTGTGCGGCAATCACGTGACCTAAAACATACAGATGGTTACAATCGCAAACAAACGGGTACCACGAAACGAACCCTGTTTAGATCCGAACTCCATCTGAGCTAGCTCCACCAGTACCGTAACGTACCACTCAAAATTCGTAATAAATTGATAATTATTTTGTGAGCATATTAAGATAATTTTGCTTAACAACTCATCGCGATACAATGTGCCTTCGGCACGATCCATATGGACCATCAGCTTCTTGACTATTTCCATAAGATTCTTCTTCGAAACCATACCGTATAGTAGATCCAAAGCACGTAATCGTATAGATTCGTCCTTATCTTCCAAACACTGTAAAATTAAATCTTTGTGCGCCTGTACACTTTTTGGATGAGTCTTGAGTATTTTCGACATCGCTAACAGACCAAGGTACTTCACTACAACGACTTTACAATCTTCAAACCATAACAATAACTCACTTACAATTCTGATCCGAATCCTCAATCAGTATCCTTAACTTCTGTACGCAAAGCTGTATACTAGCGGCATGATTGGGCATTCCCGATGATATACTAATTAAAACTGCAATTACTGTATTGATACATTCGTACAGTAGACTCATAGCCGATGTACTAAAAAAAACGTTGACGTAAATAAAACAAAAAAAAGGCGAAAATAAAATCCGCTTAGACCTACCTATGAATTAAATTAGTTAAAGGTTCTATCAATTTTTTGCCTAGCCGAGGTTCTAAAGGTGTTAAAGCTCCGAACTAAAACAAAAACAAAAAGGAATACCTTGCAATTAGGCTCACCAATGGAACTGTCAATTTACGACCGAACTCGTAGTTTAAACTCGTTAACGAGGCGCACTAATACAAATATAATTTTTATCTCCATATTACTAAAATCGACGCCAAAACACTTACCAACTTTATTATCTTAATTAACATCCAATTGTTCGTGCTGGTCGTCATCAATTTGAAAAATACCGGCGCGAGACTGAGATAATTTTTCGGATTCTTTCTCGCCAATTCGCAGACGACGTTAACGGCCGCCGATTGTACGCCTAAAAAATCGGGGTTATTCTTTTTTTTTTCATTTTAAACACGTCCCTTGCAAAAAGGGGGGAGGGGGGCATTTTCCGACTGCAAGGAAAGTTTTTAAGGATAATAAAGAGAACGAAGTAATTAGAACCTCCAATCCAATGACAGAGGAGCTGGAACAAGAGACCATGAGAAAGTCGATGCGACACCTGCTCCATGATCCAGAGCGAATTCGTCCACTTACAGTATTAACTGTATTATTATTATTATTATTATTATTTGTTCTAGGAGTGGTCCCAATTGGTTCCCGCACTGCTACCTTGTGGCCAATTGTGCTCCCCGCTATTGTCTCACATTGGCAAATAACGTGGTATGGCGTTTCTTCTTCCTCACCACAACCCCTGAATATCGGGCTATCAGTCAGTCCCATGTTATGCAAGTGTTTGTTCAGACGACAGTGGCCTCTGACCATCTCTAAGTTTTATCTTAGCCCTACTTAGCTTTAAGATGGACGCGTCTAAGAAAGATTTCCAGAATTTTCAACAAGGATCTTGGAATGACGCTGTTCTGGAATTTTCGATCAGTGTCTGCAATGCTCTTTCATGAGTATTGCCTGAATCTCATTTTTCGCTGTATTATATGTAATCCCACAGACCGGTTCGGCTCCTATGAGTAGTTTCACGCTTGAAACCCCCGCAAGCTCGTCAGCAACATGGTCACCTCCGATTGTCGCTTACCCAGGTGCCCATCCATTGCTACCTTACACACCAGAGCTAGTGCCCGTAGTACTTTTCGAGCCGTCTGTGTAATACACGAATCCATTCACCTTTACTTTAATTATTCTGCCAGTCGTTCCGAGTGGGGATTGTTGCCTTAAACAGTTTAATAGGACGAATACTGTTTTGGGTACCCCCGATTACTAGGTGTAGTGCCGGTAGGTTCAAGAGTATCCATAGCAGCCATAGGGGTGGTTGTCATTTCCCGCGTAATTTCAAGGCAAGCCCTAAGTATCTGTATGTTCTTCTGGGTGTTATGCCACCACATCAGTGACACATAGGTAATGATGGGTCTAATCATTCGAGTGTATATCCAGTGGGTCATCTTTGCTCCCGAACGTCCGCCTACAAGTCCACAAGGAGTTTGTGGCTTTGTTCGCCATCTTCTCCAGATGTGATTTGAAGGGAAGCCCTTGTAAATAACTTAATAACTCAACACACCCAAGCCCAAGAATTTTTCCCTTTAAATACTCCCCAAAGGAAATAATGCTGAGATATAGCGAGCATGTAGGCCACTCCCTCAGCGAGATCAGACGTTGAGGGAACATTTCTCTTAACACAACAGTCATTGACATTTTTGCTGTGTGGCCTGTAGCCATTTTCTTCGGAATAGACCTCAAGTCACATATCCAAGGGCCGCAACGGTGACAGTTGTGTAAATATTCGCCCATAGCGCACCAAACTGCTTCTTTGGGGGAATGGAGATGGGTTCCCTGAAGCTGTGAGGCCCAGTATCGGAAGTTTAACTATAATGGTTTATTCTTTTTCTTCCCATATACAGCGTGTCTCACGGTGACCACCCATTAGAATATTTCAGAAACTATTACTATTTGAATTTTGAAAATTTGGGTGATGGGGTTTTCGGGAGTGGCCTCCTCAAATAAAATAATGGCGTCTACGTAACACTTCCGGTTTTTCCGGAAATGACACCAACTTTGTTATTTTAAATGTAACACCCTATATATTATTCCGATTTTGGATTCTACGGAAAATTTTAGGTGGACTTTCATCAAGTTTTCTTATTCCTAAAATTAACCATTTCCGAGATATTTAATTTTTTAAATAAAAATTAAAATAAACAGTATCTAGCTTAAAACTGTGTGAATTCTACAGCAAGAAAGATCAAGGAACCATATTGATAGGAGAGATAGCTGGACCCCTAAGCTTCCCATCCGTACTTTCAAAGTGGCTTAATTGCATACAGGGTGATGGAAATTTAATGCCGAGTTTAGTTAAGTTCAAATCATCATAAGTTGGTTTTTTCAAATGGAACACCCTGTATGTTTCGTCGTAGTCTGATGCAAAATTTCATTCTCTTTCGAACGGTACTATGGTTCCCTATACCTATCTCTTCTAGTTTTTGAGATATCTACTGTTTTTTGTGTAGTCAACTAAGGTCATTCAATTTCTTGCGAAAATGGCTTAGCAGGACTTCAAAACAAACCACCAGTTATTAGTTGTCAGTCTAACACCACTAGTGACAGTTAAATTGAATACTATTTATTAAACAAATTGAAAACAACAAACGCAAGAAATTGAATGACCTTAGTTGACCGCACAAAAAAACAGTAGATATCTCAAAAACTAGAAGAGATAGGTATAGGGAACCATGGTACCGTTCGAAAGAGAATGAAATTTTGCATCAGACTACGACGAAACATACAGGGTGTTCCATTTGAAAAAACCAACTTATGATGATTTGAAGTTAACTAAACTCGGCATTAAATTTCCATCACCCTGTATGCAATTAAGCCACTTTGAAAGTACGGATGGGAAGCTTAGGGGTCCAGCTATCTCTCCTATCAATATGGTTCCTTCATCTTTCTTGCCGTAGAATTTACACAGTTTTAAGCTAGAGAGTGTTTATTTTAATTTTTATTTAAAAAATATATAAAAATAATAATTAAACAAAAATTACTTTTATCAAATTTTTTTTACGTGAAATTTTAAAAATCGTAAATATTAAGAAAAGTACAAAAAATACCAGGAAATAATACACCGTTGAATAGGGTTTTTTGTCGAGAATCTGATGGTAAATAAAAATACAGGGTGTTCCATTTAAAATATTCGTAAAAATTCTATTCAAAGTTCACAAAGTTTGATTTCTCATTTTAAACACTCAGTATAAAATTAATCACTTAGTTTTTTTTGCAGAGTAACACGACATTAGGGCAATATGATTCGTCAAATAAATTTTTCCTTTTTTGAAGAATAACTAGTTACGAATATTATAGTCCGACCTTGAATTGTACCAAATTTTGACAAAATAATTAATAACTTGGCAACCGCGCATCCAATATCAAAAAAAATTTCAGGCGTGATATAAATAGGGTTGGTCGATACATGAAGAGAAAAAAACACAGGGTGTGCAATTTAAAAAAAAGTGACATCGTCCTGCCACGTGAAAATGCAACATACTGTAGATATAAGAATATTTTTAAAAGATGCGCAATTCAAATCAAAGCAACTTTTATTTGAAACTTTTTTCTGTATCTTCAACCCACATTGAGTTATCGACCGATTACGGAGCAGTGGGACACCCTGTATCTCATTTACAGTTAACTTCACACTATTGCCCTTAATACTATCTCATCTACTCTTATCTTTAATCATTCTTTGAATCTTCTTTTTCAGTAGAACCTTCATTTTTTTCACTTTGTGTCTCTTTGCTTCCATTTCTTCTCATTAATTGTTTACCTTTTACTTTGATTTTCAATCTCTAGTTCTTCTTTATCTTTTTATTTTATTTTTTATCCTCAACCCTTAGCCTTGATATGATTATATTATTTCTCTTTCTTTCCGTTTCCAATCAATTGATGTATTTTATTACGTAGTTCATCTATTTCTGCTTTTAAACTTAATTTTTCTATACAACTTTACTCTCGTGAGGTAGATTTCAATGTCAGCCGAGATGAATGGGCGGATGACAATTTATTAAGGTATACATACCCGGATCAGGGTCTTCGAGTTTGTCCTTGAGACGTGGAAACGCGGGTCGTAAAGCATCTGGGTACTTTAAGAATACCTTGTACATCATTAAAACCGCCTTTTTCCGAATGTACGGCTTGGTGGAATTCAACTGAAAAAGTAACATCGATACGTGAAACGGTAACGGGGGGGGGGGGGGGGGGGGTAACTTACAAGTGTGAGAATGTCATTTGATAAGTCGCGAGCTAAATCGGTGCTGATGTAGCAGCTGAGTGATGTAAGTGCGAGTCCCGCTTCGTACTGGTTCTGTGAGTTCAGTTCCTTTCGTATCATATTCGTCGTCAGCATCAATAACTGTAACAATAGTGACGTAAGTAGCGGTCTAAATGGACGTAAACGTTAGGGTACCTCCGAATCGCAATGGAATGACTGACTTGCTGCCAAATAACCGATCCGTTTCAATGTAAACTTGTTCGAGCTCATCACTTCAATTATATTAAAACCGGCCCAGGATATATCGTAACCGAGCATTTGTAACTGAAGCGTAAACAATTAGAAATGGAATCGTAATCAGATAATACCTACGTATGTAAGTTTGGCAATCGCATTACTCTTGACCGAGAGATTATCCTGGCGCAATTCCTGCTTTATGTCCTCCATACATTGCGAAATATACTTCGCCTGCAAGTTTTTACTCGATCAAACAACAATGATAAACATAACCTCAAAATTAACAAACCTCATTTTCCTTATTATTTCGTATTCCTCTAACAAGATCTGTTAAGTTTTTATCGAACATACGTTCGAAGTTGCCCTTTACCTTCTTCAAAGCCATTTCTAAGCTAAAACATCAATTAATATGGTAAATAAATGGAAATTTCGACACTTAACACTGAACATTGATTCTACTTATTTTTTACAAGAACTGACAAATATTCGCTAAATTTCTATCACAGTTTATTTATTATTTATACATTATTTATTGTTCGAAAAGCTTTAGATTTGATTAAAGACGGATAAAAGCTTCAAAAGAGCCACGTTTAAATTAACGAAATCAGTGGCGTGACAATAGATCATTTCTACAAGGTTCACACTCTGCGCCCATGATTCTTAGGTTATCATTACTGATTATGTGCGTAAATTATTATTTCAAGCGTTCCGAAATTATAATAATCATAAGAATTTTAAACCTTCTGATATGAGAAAAAAGCATTACAAGAGAAAATATAAAGAATTTTATAACTAATAAAATGGTGTAGGTAATAAATGTTTACGATATTAAGATGGCCTATTGCCATTCGTTTATTGGTTTATTAACATGCAATCAGACACAATCTGCATTATCTGCATTCTGCATGTGTTCACATTGGCCACAGGGGTTCCTGTCGTGCGATTTAGAAATTTTAATATTGTTTCAAATGCCTAGCAATGGACGCCCCTACGAAAATTTTCTCTTTATCCCATTTATCATTAGCGGCCATTTGACAATCGACCGCTCAAATAGTGTGGCTCTCATAGAGAAAAGAGAAGAGAGGTGCCAATACCATACAATTATTTCACACCAGAGTCAGTAGATTAACAGAGTTCCGCAAGCCTTTGACGCGACAAATGCCGCCCTGGCAGCCATGTTTAGTCCATATATACATAAGATAGACTTACGAAAGTGCGTAACTTTTAATAAAATGCCGTGTTGTTGTGCCGTTAAGTGTATAAGGTATTACAACGAGTTTTCCAATGCACGTCACAAAATTTATGACGTCATTTTACTACAATGTTGACAGACATTCTTTGTACTATTGGAACTATCCAGTGACAGTGTAATTTAGGACAGAAAAGTAAGCAAATTCGAAAAATCGGAATATATAAATATACGTAAACAACGAAAGCAGAACAATAATATAACCTTAAATTTACAACGCGAATATTAAACAAAGAGTTTGGCATCGTTGGTTTTCAGTACCAACACTAACATTGAAAAATTACTTTTTTTAATCATGAATAACGTACCTGATTACGATTATTATTTTGGTATGTCATTTTATTTCGTTAATGACGTGCATTGGCGAACTCGTTGGGTTGCGGTACTCTGTTAATCTACTGACTCCTGTTTGACAGGGCTGTACAGTTTGTAAAATTTGACTAAAATTTAGACATGAAACACCTTCAACATAAGGGAAGAAAATGTAAACGTTGCCAAGCTGGGTAGATTTTCTCAAAAAGTTTGCAGTCAATAAGTACACTTGCTTGTACATCCATCACCTTGGATACTTGGATATCTGACAGCGCTTCTAAAAGCTTTCCCCCTTGATAAGGAAGGATTGATGTACTCTCTGCCCAAAGAATTACCTATTGACGTCATTCAAAATTTGCAAATAACACACCATTAAGAGGACGGTTTGACTCCTTTTTGAAGCGACATTCATAAATAAGTAGAATGCAAGCGCACATTATAAATGGAGCCTCTTGGACCAGATTTTGACGTTCCGAAATATCCAAATCTATTCGATTGTGATAAATGTGTTAAAAAGAGCGAACCAATCCTTCCATGTGATGAAAAATCGGAAGGTGAAAAGCTGGAGCGAGTAAACCCTTTAGTACGTGTGAAACTTCAAAACCTCTTAGGTACTTCGCCTCTAGTATGCTTGACAGGGGAAGGGCCGATTTCTTGAGCTTTACAACTTAAAGGAAAGTATATCGACCCAGGAGAGCATCTAGAAATTCCATCGAATTATCCGAAAATATTGTTTCAGGAGGAAATCTGACTTTCTAGAATTTGACAAGTCCATATATATTTCACGGGGTTCAGGAAAAAACCCCCCGGAAAAAAAACCCCGGAAAAAAAAAACCAGGAAAAAAAAAACCCCGGAAAAAAAAACCCGCAATGCAATTTCAATTGATACAAAATGGCAACATGACACTAAACAAAGTTTGCCAGTAAAAAAAATACCAATACCAAATTTAAACGTAGATTGTTACTAGAGCGCCTAGGTTATTTGTAGGTTTAGTATATTTTTTTTCAATTGATACAAAATGGCAACATGACACTAAACAAAGTTTGCGAGTAAAAACAATGCCAAACTTAAACGTAGAATTCAGGGATGCACAGACTTATAGGGAACAGGGGCCACTCGGGAAAAATATAAGCCAAGGACGGGCCACTACAAACAATATTTATTAACACAAAAATTTTTATTTTTAAATAGTATGAAATACAATGATAAAAATAAAAGAACCTTCAAAAATATTTACTCGTCACAGATTACAGTTCTCAAACAGTATAACGTTCGCTTATCCGTAGTCAAAACTTAACTGCCCCGGTTCCGGGTAGCCGGCGATGCGTCGTATTTATACGAGTTACCAACGTGTTTCGCGAATCTGTAATCTAGTTGATGCGACAGATTTCTAGTCTCGTAATAATATGCTTGGACCGGAGCGCGGCGAGTAGAATACTTTTAAAATTCGATGGCAGGCCGCATAAATATCGCTTTTAAAATTCGTTGGCGGGTCGCATAAACATCGACAGCGCGCCGCATGCGGCCCGCGGGCCGCGGTATGTGCATCCGTGACGTAGATTGATGGTCACTAAAGCGCCTAGGTTATTTACAGGTTTAGTATATTTTTTTTTCAATTGATACTGTGGTGCACGGTACCTGTACGTGAGCCACATCCGAATCCCACTTGCGCGCAAACCCCCACTCGCGCGCAGACCCCACTCACACGCAAATCCCCACGCACACGGACCAATGGGAAGCGCCCGCTTCCCTTTATAAGCGCGGTCCGTAGCTGGGAAGAATCAGAACTCTACTGCTCGCATAGTGTAGAAGTTCTACTCCTCGCGCCGATAGACCGACCGCTGCTGACGATAGTGCGGTCCACCGAAAGTCCGCTGCTGACGATAGTGCGGCACACCTCGCGCCGGTACACCGAAAGACCGCTGCTGACGATAGTGCAGTCCACCGAAAGTCCGCTGCTGACGATAGTGCGGCAAACCTCGCGCCGGTCCACCGAAAGGCTGCTGCTGACGATAGTGCAGTCCACCGAAAGTCCGCTGCTGACGATAGTGCGGCAAACCTCGCGCCGGTACACCGAAAGACTGCTGCTGACGATAGTGCAGTCCACCGAAAGTCCGCTGCTGACGATAGTGCGGCACACCTCGCGCCGGTACGCCGAAAGACCGCTGCTGACGATAGTGCGGTACACCTCGCGCCGATAGACAGCCCGCTGCTGACGATAGCGCGGGACCACCACGTGCCGGTAACCTGCGACACCGCCGTCGTCGACACCAACGCCAAGAGCCGCAACACGAAGCAACCAGAGGCAGAAGACGCCAACGACAAGACGACAACGCCCGCATCCGCCAGGGTATCGAAACACGTCACGAATTATGTACATACTGTAAATATACTCTGTAAATATATCGTATTATACCCTCTTCGACTTATTATTGAACACGCACTCGCCCAACCGGCGAAGCACCCCCAAAGAGGTCCCTCATCCCAAAATACAAAATGGCAACATGACACTAAACAAAGTTTGCCAGTAAAAAAAATGCTAAACTTAAACCTAGATTGTCACTAAAGCGCCTAGGTTATTTGTAGGTTTGGTATTTTTTTTTCAATTGATACAAAATGGCAATATGACACTAAACAAAGTTTGCCAGTAAAAAAAATGCCAACCTTAAACGTAGATTGCCACTAAAGCGCCTAGGTTATTTGCAGGTTTAGTATTTTTTTTTTAATTTTCGGGGGGGGGGGGGTTTCCGGGAGTTTTTTTCCGGGGGTTTTTTTGCGGGTTTTTTTTCCTGGGTTTTTTTCCAGGGGTCTTTTTTTCCAGGGTTTTTTTTCCTAAACTCATATTTCACGCACTCCAACTAACATTAAAATCGACAGAACACCGATTCCAATCGATGAATCGGTCCAAAAACGCACCAAAATATTTATCGTTCTACCAGCTAGGGCTGATCTATCCGATGACACGTTGACAGATGTTAGATTTCTTAAAAAAGGGACAGTTCGCACTGTTCTCAGAGGAACAAAGACTTGGCCTGAAGAGGAAACACCTGGAAGCAAAAAGAAGAAAAGATATTATAATCGTGGTAACTTCTCAGAAATGGATCCAGCTTATGGAATCAAAGTAGAGCGCCAAGACCAAAGAAAAAGGTCAACGGGTAATGCAATATGTAATACATGACCATGAGCTAGGCCAATGCGGTTATTGGCGGCCAGCAGTGTTGTTTTGTTCGTTTTTCTTTGATTTCTTTTGGTGCGACATAACACGTTTCAGCAGTATCACTGAAAAAATTGTAGTGCAGTTCTGGAGTTAAAAAGGGGGATGGAGATAGCTCATACGCACGTGCCTTTCATATTCAGGCCCCGCTTAGAGTTGTCCATCCCCATAATGTCCTTCAAACCATACCACGGTGTTGGTAGGGATCCTTCCAGCCCACGTGTTGCGTACGTTGCGATGTTTCATTGTCTGTCTAGCACCCTCTGTATATGATTTATACAATAATGAATGAAATTCTGATGGTTCAAATGAATAGATTTTAATTGTGAACTTTTATATTGAAAAATTCAATAGATACTATAACAAACGTTCTTATGTTTTTAAGAATAATTGATCTTGTCTATAAACAAAATGAGTTGATAAAATGCATAATAGATAGCGCAAAATAATAAACATAATTATTAAACATTATATGAACATAACTCTTTAACATACTCCCCGACTTGGAAGTTGTACTTTCAACACTCTGTCGCTACATTATGAGTCCATAATTGGCAGTGGTGACAGTTTTGAGGTTGGTCTCTTGATGATTCCACTAATCGTCTTTAGTTTTACAACTCTTACGAGATTGTCTGGCCCATGTATTAATTGAATAATCCGACCCAACTTCCAAAATGCAGGTGGAAGCTTATCGTCCTTTATCAGAACCAACGAATCGACCTGTAGCAATTGTTGGCAATTCTTGCTCCATTTCTGCCGCAATTGCAACTGATTTAAATAGTCTTTAGCCCACCGTTTCCAATACTGTTGGGAGAGGCTTTGTATATATTGAAACCTATTAAGCTTGTTTGATGCTATTTCTGAGACATCAGGATCGGCTACAGTTGTTGTTGGTCGTCCAATGAGAAAATGTGCTGGAGTTAGCGCTTGCAAATCGTTAGGATCAGAACTAAGAGGGGAGAGAGGTCTGGAATTTAATACAGCTTCAATTTGAATAACTGTTGTATTGAATTCTTCGTAAGTTAAAGATGTATTATTCAGTATTCTCTTCAAGTGAAATTTTGCCGATTTGACGCCTGCTTCCCATAATCCTCCAAAGTTAGGGGAATATGGTGGAATAAATTTCCAATTTATTTCTAAATTGTTGGCAATTTCTTTGATTTCCGTTTGATTACATTTTAAAAATGAACCAAGTTCGTGCAGTTCCGAATTGGCCGCAATAAATGTTTTCCATTATCAGACATGATGTGTTTAGGAAGACCTCTGCGCGCAACAAATCTTCGCAAGCAAGCAATGAATGAATCGCAAGTTAAACTAGTTAAAATTTCTAAATGTATGTATGGCTTTTACCGCTAAACAAACGAAAACACACATATAACATTTCAATTTTAGTGGCTTTTACCGCTAAACAAACGAAAACACACATATAACATTTCAATTTTAGTGTACCGCGACCACGTCGTTCATTAATGAGGAACGGACCTGCAAAATCCACTCCTGTTGCAAAAAATGGGTAAGCAGCTGTTACACGTAGCTTTGGCAAAATGCCCATTCTAGGATTTTGAAATGATGCGCAATAACGGTGGCATTTGACGCAGGCTCTCACAACCCTTTTAGCTAAATTTCTCCCCGACGTGACCCAATACTTCTCTCTTGTTGAGAAAAGAAGTTGTTGTGGGCCTGCATGTAAAAGGCGAACATGTTCCCTTTCGAAAATGAGGGTGGAGAATTTGTGTTTGTGGGAAAGTAAGATTGGATGTCGTTTATTCATATGAAATGAAGATAGCTGTAAACGACCCCCAACACGCATAATGCCCTCTTCATCGATAAATGGTGTCAAAGGCAATAAGTTGCTCTTTGGTGGAAGTGAAGAATTGAGTTTTAACGAATTAATTTCGTCACTAAATGAATCAGATTGCGCTATAATGATGAGCGCCTTTGAAGCTTCTTTGAGTTCATCATATGTTAGACTGCCAGTGGCACGTTCATTTCTGGTTTTTCGAGAATTATTTTTAAATCTGAAAATGTATGCCATGACATGAAGCAAAGTATGGTATTTAGAAAAGCGCGAAAATATGAAACAATTTGATGCTGCATTTGTGCTCACATTAACAATGACTTTGTCACGCATTTCTGATGTTTCCATTTTTGCATCTAATCTAGAACATGAAATTATAGGTAAATTTGAGTTATTCTTCAGCCATGGTGGCCCTGACCACCACAGATCAGAGGTTATGATGGATTTAACAGACATGCCGCGCGAGATCAAATCTGCTGGATTATCTTTGGTATTCACGTAATACCATTGCTCACTAGAGGACAGTTCTTGAATTTTATGGATTCGATTTGCAACAAACGGTTTGAAGCGACGAGGATCTTGTGCGATCCAGTGCAGAACTACTTGAGAATCGCTCCAGTAATGTTTTGACGAAAATTGCAACGTCATTGAACTGAAAACCTTTGTCATAAGTTGTGTTAACAGAAGAGCCGCATTCAACTCTAACCTTGGGATCGTGCATGGTTTTAGAGGGGCTACTCTTGACTTTGCACACAAAAGTGATGAATTGCATAACTCCAATTTATTGAAACTTCTTATGTAGATGCAAGCACCGTATCCCTTTTGTGATGAATCGCAAAACCCATGTAGTTCGATACGTGTTGGATTTGAGCAAATGACGTGACGTGAAACACGCAAATTGTTTAATAAATTAAAATCTTTTGAAACGGATTTCCATTTGTTGAACAAGTTATCAGGAATGATGTCATCCCAATCAACATTGCAAGACCACAAGTCTTGAAGTAGGATAGCAGTACTACCAAGTTAAGGGTAGTCTTTGATGGTTCACAAAAATCTGAATCAGGCGTATCATTGAATGATTGTCAACATGTTGGTCCCACCATCCAAGACGATTTATTTGCAATATTGTTGCGCTTCAGACAGCATACGTTCGTATTGACCGCGGATATAAAACAAATGTATCGGCAGGTGTTAATACATCCTGAACACAGGAAATATCAAACAATATTGTGGCGTAACAGTCCAAATGAACCTCTCAAAACATATCAATTGAATACGGTTACTTATGGCACCACTTCTGCGCCATATTTAGCAATTCGGTGTCTACATGAAATAGCACTACAATATCAAACTCAGTATCCCGAAGCTAGTCAAATAATATTACATGATTTCTACGTTGACGACTTGCTGACAGGTTCTGACGACGCAGATACTCTGATTCAGTTAGGGCACGACATCAATAAGATTCTTCAAAGTGCATGCTTTGTTCTGAGAAAATTCACTTCAAACCACAAAGCAATATCTAAGGCTGTATCAGTTAACATTCTTGGCAATAATACGTTCGCTTTAGGGTCACATGAATCATCAAAAACTTTAGGAGTCTTCTGGTCCGTCGAAGAAGACAAATTGTTCTTTAAAACCAATCAATGTAGTATGCAATCAAGCCCTACTAAACGCACACTTTTATCAAGTATAGCAAAGCAATACGATCCACTGGGTCTATTAACCCCTGTAACAATATGTGCAAAATTCCTACTTCAAGACTTGTGGTCTTGCAATGTTGATTGGGATGACATCATTCCTGATAACTTGTTCAACAAATGGAAATCCGTTTCAAAAGATTTTAATTTATTAAACAATTTGTTAACGACCAATTACAGTTGCTACTATTGTAAGTCAAACCATGGAATATTTAAATGTCCTAATTTTCTTGAACTACAACCACAAAAACGTGTGGAATGGGTAAAAGAAAATAAATTATGCTTAAATTGTTTAAAGACAAATCATACAGCAAAATTTGCAACTGCCACTTTTGCAGTCTTTTGCTGTATGATTTGTCTTTAAACAATTTAAGCATAATTTATTTTCTTTTACCCATTCCACACGTTTTTGTGGTTGTAGTTCAAGAAAATTAGGACATTTAAATATTCCATGGTTTGACTTACAATTATATTTGCGTCCAGTCCGAATATATTATCTTGAGTATTTACTATGTAGTACGCTTCAGCGTCATCCTACTTGCACCGTTTAAATAAGTAAAGCTAAAAATAAGCTCCCGAGTCTCCCCCGCCCAGTCCCGTCTACTTACGACGGTACTTAGTCATTCGTTTTTGGTGCATCCTACGTTGCGGTCGATTGTGATCGCACTCGTCGAACTACGTGCGTTTTTTTGCAGTTTTAGGTTCAATACTGCATAGATGTAAGTATACCTAACTTTTATAGACAGTTTTAGCACAATTTAGGTAAAAGCATGGTACAATCAGACAAGCTATGCCTATACGCATCTGTTCGTGACGTCATCGAGGTCTCCGGGCTCTACCACTTCAATAAAGTAGTGGCGTTTGTGTAGTCCTACCACTTAATAAAAGTGTATCTTGGACAACGAAAATAGTGGATGTTTATGGAGCTTTTTGCACGTTGTTCTTACAACCTTCTCAACACATTGGGATACAAACGCATCTGCCCAAACTTGACGACTTTGCGTTCCTTTATAATAGGCATAGAGACTACCGCTCTCGATCTCGTCACCGGCAAGGTCATTCTCCTCGTGAGATGGGTTGTCGGAGAGATCCTCCCGAAGAGCAATCCCGCTATTCTCGTTCTCGTGTCTGTCGTTCTCTGAGTAGTTCGAGTTCACGAGGAGAATATTGCGCTAGATCTCGTCACCGTGAAGGTCATTCTCCTCGTGAGATGACTTCTCGGAGAGTTCTATCTTCCATATTGTACCATGGAGACGTAGATTTGGATCTGGCAGCAGGGGAAAGAAGGAAAAGCAATCCCGCTATTCTCGTTCTCGTGTCTGTCGTTCTCTGAGTAGTTCGAGTTAACGAGGAGAATATTGCGCTAGATCTCGTCACCGTGAAGGTCATTCTCCTCGCGAGATGACTTCTCGGAGAGTTCTCTCTTCCATATTGTACCATGGAGACGTAGATTTGGATCTGGCAGCAGGGGAAAGACGGCAATCAATCCCGCTATTCTCGTTCTCGTGTCTGTCGTCCTCCGAGTAGTTCGAGTTAACGAGGAGAATATTGCGCTAGATCTCGTCTCCGTGAAGGTCATTCTCCACGTGGGATGACTTCTCAGAGAGTTCTATCTTCCTAATGCGAAAGTCGGTCCCTGTGTGGTTCGATTTCGCGGAAACGCACTAAGTACTAGGGCGTTTGCCGACACACTCGGTTGCCTAGTGAACCGAGAGTTCACGCTTGATGCTGAAGTTGTTGGCGGCATAGTCGCAAACCATAGTGTTGCTATCTCGCTCTTTAGCAAAAGGAGTACCGTTCCTCTCGATGTTCGCGGAGGAATGCTACTAGTATATGAGACGCCTGGTTTTTAGGAGCCGAACTTCGTTTTTTCGGTAGCAACCCTGATTACTTTGGGTTACGAGTAATAAATGGGAAAAATTTGCTTCCTTTTTACTCGCAGCAGTAGAACCAATGTAGCCTAGATTTTGACTTTGGTTTATCCAAAGACGACCGGGCAGTTAACCCAGGGTTACGTTGAGCAAAGTTTTATCAGCTTTGAGACCTTCAATAACTGTTTTATTGAACGACGATTCAGGTATATCCATATCAGTACGTGCTTACATTTTGGCTCAGGGCGCATGGTTTGCAATACATTCTACGTAATGTCGCAAAGCGCAGGGAACTCTTATTTCCCTTCCTGACTAAGTCACTTACCTGTGCTGGGGAAAAATTTACCCTCGAGCGCATTGCTATTTGGTCCTGATTTGTGGGAAAAAATATAGGCCGCTACAACACGGGACAAAGTCTGTATCGCTTTGAGTTCCATTATAAGCGAGCCATCTACCTCCCGTTTGACATCGTCGCAGTCCTTCGGATGTTTTCGCTGGAAAACGGGGGGGGGGGGGGGGGGAGACCAGTCCTGTGCAACAACACGGACGAGGAGGGATGTGAGGGCACAAGGGCGACCCTCCTTCCCGAAATGCCATCCATACAAGCGTTTTGGTTTCTGGCCGCCTCACGTACTTTAGTAGTACTTGACAAACATTGGTCCAGGATGACAACGTTTTGTCTTGGATACAAGGTTACAAATTCCCTTCCGTGGATCACCTCCCCCCGCATACTGTTCTTGTCGAAAACTATGTAAAAAGGGAAAAGATGTTAATGGATTTAGCTCTGGCAGCACTCCTCGACCTTTGAGCCGTGGTAAAATGCAAGCAGAGAGATAATCAGTTCATTTCTCCAAATTTTCTAGCCGAAAAACCTAATGGCAGAAGAGATTTCTTTTAAACCTTATTAAAATAATAATCTCTTGTGCTTGCACCACATTTTAAAATCGAGGTCTGCAGGACTGTGTTAAGGCTATTAAGCCCGAATAATATGTACCTACATGATTGCCATCCACTTAAAGGGCGCATACTTGTGAATCCGATTCATCCTGACCATCGTAAATACTTACGATTTCATTTCGAAAGCGGTCTCTATGAATTCACGTGCGTGCCCTTTGGAATTTTGGTCTCACAAAATTAATGAAGCCAGTGCTTTCAAATTTACACCAACAGGGCATTCTGGCTGGAACTTTTTAGACGATTTTCATATCATCGGGAAAATCCTTGAACAACGTCGGAAAATCACCCTCTTGGAGTCACTAGGTGTCACCATAATCAGGGACACGAGGGCTCTTAATCCGATTAGGAAATAAAAATTTTTAGGATTTCTTTTTGCCACATCTGAAATGGGATTAACATTATCGTCGGGGAAAAATTCAGAATATTAACAAGACCGCAAAGTTCATTGGCATTTTAGCTTGCCCAGCCATCAAATGGGGTGGCTGTACGCTGCACAATATACATATTGCGGGGTTTGTCCATGAACACCTACTTTGGTGGGTGCAAAATATTTCTGAATCATTCAAGTACATTAAATCTGATACCCTTCAAACTGAAACGTTTACTGATGCCTCTTTAGCAGGCTGTGGGTATTGTGGCAAGGAAAGAACTCTTGGCTTCTGAGAGAGCTTAGATAAATAATTACATATTAACTTCTTACAATTACTAGGTATACCTTACGGTCTATAATGTTTCGCCAGCTATCTCTCGAATTGCAATATTCTTATCAAATGCGACAACAACACTGCTATCAAAGCATTATTCGCATGGGCAGTATAAGTAGGTACAATATCTACTATCACGGAGCATTTTGGCGTACCTGAGGTGGTTATTTTTGCTTCCTATCTTACTCACAAATATCAACAATATGTATCTTGAGGCGACAGGATCCAGATTCTAGCGCTGTTAATGCGCTACTTTTGTGATGGGATGCCTTTAGCTTTTATGCCTCTTTCAATCTCATCTTACAGGTCCTCCAAAAATACTCACGGACAAATCTGTAGGAATTATGATGGTACCTTATTGGTCACACTACCTTGGTACCCATCGTTTTCTCCGTTACCAAATTTGTTAATTTCGCCGTCAGGAAGATTCACTCGCTATCTCGTCAACTTATCCTGGTGTCCAGCAAATCATGTGGGACTCGATTTTAGCAAAAGGCCTTCCTAAAGAAAGTATTTCAACTTTCAACGATTCTTTCATCTATCACCACATCAACAATTAAGCAGTATTTTACAACCCCCTGTCTTTGGTGGGACTTCTGTAAAGAAAACCGAATTTTGATTTTCTCATACGAAACAGAACACATTTACAGAAAAGTTATGAAGTTCATAGTTGCAGATAGGGACTAATGAATTCCTATCGACCAGCCCTTAATCTCATTCTTGCCAACAATTTAGCTGCAGACCCAATAATAAAAGGTTTCATGAAAGGAACGTCAAAATTGAACCTTACAAAACCCAATCTATGCGAGGCAACGACCTCAAACCAATATATCGATGCGACAAAGGAGTTCAGGGAAACAAAGTAAGGTTTTCCTTTTCGGAAATAAAAAAGCCACATACAGTATGCCAATAAGCATGCGTTGAGTAAATAGGTTAGGAAGCTGTTATCGTCAGCTCAGCTGTTATCGTCAGCTCAGCTGTTATCGACACTATAAATTTCTGCCTCATTCCACGAGACACGCATCTACTTCCGCTGTTTTTCGACAAAGTGTACCCTTATACACATTATGTAAAACAGCCGGCTGGTCGCAACGATTTTCAACTTTTGCGAAATTCTATAACCATCCTCTTTCAAACGAAACCGATTTTGGCAAAGATATTTTTAATCTTGCCACAGTTTGAAATCCAATATTAGTCACTACGAACAATACTATATTATGCTAAGTAATATGATACCACAGATTTTACGAGTTGTATACATTTGTGATGATACATTACTCTTATGTATAATTACAAGGCTCTGTTCGTTTATATACTGTGGCTCTAGTTTGTTTTTCTTCGTTATAGCGAGGTTATAGAATGCAAAATGCAATATTTTACTACAAGGACGAATTCTTTCAGTTTTAAAAGAGTTTCTTATTTCGTTTTACCGTACTCTTATGATTACGATGACGCATTCAACAGTCAACACTATTGTCAATTGTGTTAGTTTGATCGTTGAGTGAACGTATTCAATGGTTTGATGTAAAATACATCCCCAATTCAATACATTAGTTTATCCCTGTTGCTTTTTTGGGGTTATCGATACATTGTTGCCTGTTCACTTATCAGCAATTCGATTTCTTTGAACAACTACATAGTAAATACTCAAGATAATATATTCGGACTGGACGCAAATATAATTATACGATCAAACGAACTTACCTGTGAAGTTCGATCGTAATTATATGAAGCGTCCAGTCCGAATATATTATCTTCCCTCCCGCCCTAACCCCGTTCGTTGCTGATAATGAACAGTACACTCTTTAAAGGAATGACTAAGTACCGTCGTAAGTAGACGGGACTGGGCGGGGGAGACTCGGGAGCTTATTTTTAGCTTTACTTATTTAAACGGTGCAAGTAGGATGACGCTGAAGCGTACTACATAGTAAATACTCAAGATAATATATTCGGACTGGACGCTTCATATAATTACGATCGAACTTCACAGGTAAGTTCGTTTGATCGTATAATAGTAGCAACTGTAATTGGTCGTTAACCCAATGAATTGTTTAGACTTGTTGGAAGATTTGAATGTATTTTTATATGTTTCATTTCTACCTTCAAGTGATTCCAACAAATTTGCCTTTGATTGCAAAAATTCAATTAAGTTTTCTACATCATTTTGTTTTGTATTTAGTTTATGCATCTCCCACTCCTTTAAATGTAATTTGTTCAACTTATCTGTTATAGCAACTAATAAAATAGTATTCCAATCCTTTACGGGTTGTTTTAAAGAATTTAAGGCCCTAATGTGCTTTAGTATTGAATCTACAAATTGTCTAATATCTTTACTGTTATCATTTGTCAGATTATGCAAGTTTAATAGTGCCTTTATATGAAATCTAATTAATACTTCAGAATTGTTATAACGATTGCATAAAAGTTCCCATGCTGTCAGAAAATTTTCGCTTGTCATTTCTAATGCCTGTATGTTTTCTAAAGCGGTTAATTCTAAGCATGATTTCAAATAATATAACTTCTGAACTGCTGTCAATGTGACATTTTCGTAAATTAATGAATAAAATGTATCTCTAAAATCAAGCCACGATTCTAGATCACCTTTGAATTTTGGTAATGAAATTGTTGGTAATCGTACATTTACATTAGAATGCGATTGTTCATTTACCTGCTGCGATACAGTGGTTGTGTGCGTTTGAACTGGTGGAATAACTTCCTTCAGTCCCGTGTCCAAATGCAGTTGTTCTGCTGAATTCGAAGAAACTTGTACATTTGATTTGTTTTCAATGAGATATTGTGAGAGTGCGAGTGCTTCGAAGTAAGCCGTTTCAAACAACTCCCTTTCTTCATATTGTTCTGACAAATTTTCATCATTGCTGATTAATTCCAGTTGAATTTGAACTTGCTCAAATTCTGCGTGTGTTTCTAACATGATATCATGTCTGCGCTTCATTTCGAGAAATTGCCGTTGTGACAATGCAGCCTCTTCACGAAATTGGCTTAAAAATGTTTTAAAAGATGTAACTTTATGTTTAATGTTACCCCTTTTCCGTGTTAAAATTGTAATATCTTGATCAGTTGCCATTTCTTGTTGAAAATTCAATTGCGTTGAGTTAATATCTCCTGCGTACAATCGATGTATTCTTTGATAAATAATTTTATGTTGATTATTGCTTCATGCGGCGTCGAAGGACCAATAATTTATGTATATGATTTATACAATAATGAATGAAATTCTGATGGTTCAAATGAATAGATTTTAATTGTGAACTTTTATATTGAAAAATTCAATAGATACTATAACAAACGTTCTTATGTTTTTAAGAATAATTGATCTTGTCTATAAACAAAATGAGTTGATAAAATGCATAATAGATAGCGCAAAATAATAAACATAATTATTAAACATTATATGAACATAACTCTTTAACACCCTCTACAACAAGCATATGCGGTGTATGTCCAAATACAGGTTTTTCCATTACAGCCCCTTGAAGGTCTCTTACGCATGACGACAATCTAAGATCAAGTTGCATCAGATTTCAATATGCTGAGCCTGGGCTGGGCTAACGTCTGGATTCTACAAAGTTCATAATTGCGTAGCGGTCCTATTTGAAGAGCTCAAAGGTCCACTCTCCTCTCCTCTTTACCTTGTGTTAGGTACCTAAATATTATTTTAAGTTTTAAAGGGGTTCGTCATGCGAGTGACGCTTAGCGGGGATAGTCAGGGATTTAAAATTTTACGAGTTCTAACACTTGTGAATAGAACTATCTTAGCGGGGTCATCCTCATACCAATAGAAATCTGTACATACTGACCAAACTTACCAACTAACGCTGTGACCAGAGTGTTATAGCAAAATTTACATAGGTATGCCATTACGTCCAATATTGGTGTGCGATGTGACCAAAAGACTTCTGTGGAAGTTGTGACCCGACCTACCAATTGATCTTGTGGATAGAGTAACAGAATCTATGCTTGACGTTGTGACCAAATTTAAAAATGACTGTTGTGGCCATTGGGGTACGTCCCACGTTGGTGAACGACGTGACCGATACACGTCTCTGGGATGTTGTGCTCAGGACAACTAATCTAAATGACGTTGTGATCAGAGTAACAGATTTATGCGGTGGGGACGTTGTAATCAAAGTGCCCAAGTGGGTGTTAGAACCAAATTTAAAAATGACTGTTGTGGCCATTACGTTATATTCCACGTTGGTGGTGAGCGTTGTGACCAAATTTAAAATTGGACGTTATGATCCCAGAATAAATGTGATGAGAACGTTTTAGCGGGAATTCGTAATGCGTGCGTGATTATAAATTGTCATCGAACAATCGATGTGGTCACGAATTCAGTAATTATAAAAGAGGGTTAAAGCGCAAGACAATACCACAGTTAGGTCATAGATGTATAGCCAGTGGTCAGTTTGTGAGGGTCGCTAGGGTGATATAGTAGTTATGTGATTCGTTTCTTTTTTTGATTAAATTTTTCGAACTATTCAAACTTGAGTGTTTCGTACGCCAACCTGTAAGGTAAGAAAATATTTTCCGCTATTTAATTAAGGGGTTAAAGTGCGACACGCAAACCACAAATCCGTCTATACAACGTGTAGGTTTATTTTGTTATTGACACGTTGCGCGCTTTTGGGTCGAAAAGAAATTAATGACACGTCACACATATGACACAGTGACCGTCTTCCGATCAAAGGGGAGGGTTGGGGGACACACACAACAAAATTCCTTTGAATAATAAAACAACCGCAAGTTAAGGGTTAAATAAAATCGAAAGTACCTAAAGGTCTAAATTGGCGCTATAAAAGCAATGACTAATGGGGATGGAATTATGCAAATGTAATTACTGTTGTAATGTCTTGTTCCCATAGCTACGGCAAATTCAAGTTCATGGAACGCACATTACAACAAATAATCAATAATTTATTTGTATATTAATACGACCCCATAACCTTGCCCTCTTTAGTGTTTTAACACTTCATTTGTATAACAAACAAAGTGAAGGAACACGTGAGGACGCTTGGAGGAAAACGTCTTCCCCACCGACGCGACACCTCCAAAAATTCTATTGACCCACATTACTTTTATTTGTATTACAAACACAAATCGAACGTACTTAATCTAATATCAATAACTGAAAGTATTCCATTTTTCCAAATAGGTCGCATCATGACTTGAATTAACGCAATGGCAGAAAACGTTAAGGTTATCGTACGATGTCGGCCTATGAACAAAAAGGAAATCGAATTAAAATGCAAGGTAAGGTCCATGGGTAACTTAAACGTACGCTAAGCGAATAATAATTTGCAGTGCATCATACAAATGAAAAATTGCATGACCGAAATTTGGGACCCGCACGAAGGACCATCGTTTCCGAAACAGTTCACTTTCGACTCCGTCTATGACCAAGAATCGTACACAGAAATTATTTATAATGATATTTGTTATCCACTTATTGAGGTAAACTCTGCACGGTCTCCCCGATGCGATTTATTTTTTGATTTTTTTCTTAGAGTGTACTTGAGGGGTACAACAGCACAATTTTCGTATACGGGCAAACAGGCTGTGGCAAATCCTTCAGTATGGAAGGTTGTAAAACGATGAACCCTCCAGAGAAAGGTATCATATCGCGTGCCTTTGAACATGTTTTCGAAGCTATATCTGTGACGTCTGGTGTAAAATATTTAGCCTTAGCCAGTTACTTAGAAATTTACAACGAGCAGATAAGGTGAGTATGAGCGCTTACGGTTGCCATTTTATCATAGTCCTTGCAGAGACTTACTGTTACCAAGCGAAAATGCTCTGAATTTGAAGGAGATACCAAATGAAGGTGTGACGGTACCGGGCTTGACGATACACCCAGTACATAACGTAGCCGAGTGCGAGGAAATGTTAAACATCGGATCCAAAAACCGTATGATAGGCGCCACGCTCATGAACCAAGTCAGTTCGCGCTCCCACAGTATTTTTACCATAAGCATCGAACAAATTTCGAATGACAATGAGACAATAAGGAAAGGAAAACTGAACTTGGTCGATCTGGCCGGATCCGAACGTCAGGCCAAAACCGGAGCGACGGGCGATCGTCTGAAGGAGGCGACGAAAATAAACCTCTCACTAAGCGCTCTAGGTAACGTCATCTCGGCACTCGTCGACGGAAAGGCCAAACACATCCCGTACCGAGATTCCAAACTGACCCGTCTCCTCCAAGACTCATTAGGTGGCAACACGCGTACGTTAATGATCGCCTGCATCAGTCCAGCCAGTCGCGATTATGACGAAACCTTATCCACCCTCCGCTACGCGAATCGAGCCAAAAACATCCACAACAAACCGCGAATTAACGAGGATCCCAAAGATGCAATGCTCAGACAGTACCAGGAGGAAATCTCCAGATTACGTAACCTACTCGAAGATCGCCACGTAGGATCACCGTTAAAAATCGAGGACATCTCCGACGAGAGCCAATTCGAACCTCTCGGCAAATCTCAGGCGAACACCAAGCGTGACCTACTCTTACAGGAATACCAGGAAGAGATGAAGAAACTAAAAAATCTGCACGAGAACGAAAAGAGCGAAAAGGAAAAGATCTTGAAACAAATCGAAGGTATCAAAATGGAGTATCAGCTTCACATCGAACAATTGAACAGTGAAATGGTGGGAAAACAGCAACGGCAGAAAAGTACATCGAAAGATGAAATCTTACACCGTATAGAGACGTTGAAGGCGTCAATGATTGGCGGAGAAAAGGCGGACGATAAGGAATTATCGGAGAGGCGGAAGAAGAAGAAGCAGGCATCGGAAAAACGTTTAAGGTTTGTCTTTTATTTTTTACTAAAAAGTTAGGTCGCACGTTAATGTTCAGTGCGATTGCACATGTTTTAGCCAAAATAGACATGAACGAAGATAGGGAGCTGTTACAAAACCAGTACATGGACATCAGCCAAGAATTGAAAGTGAAAACGGATGCGTTGAGGAAATATCGTCATAAGGTAAGTGGTGATCCGATAAGGAGGAAGGTATGACCACGAGTTTGTCTTACAGGTCAAGTCGCTCGAAAAGGAAATTGGCGATATTCAAGGTGAGTTTCAAGTGGAACGAAACGATTACCTGGAAACGATTAGGAAATTAAATCGGAACACAAAACTGTTATCACAGATTACCGAAAAATTAACTGGAACCCTGAAGAACGAATGCAACTACAAGTAAGTGAGCAACAGTGTTGATCGATCCTAATTGTAAGATTTTTTTAGAGATTTGGAATCAATTAAGGAACAGGCGATTTGGATCGAAGACTCCCAGAAGTACAAATTGCCAAATTTAGTTGTACAAAGGACGAAGTTACCACCTCCCGGTACACATTTTATATATTAAATTATGTGGGCAAATGCAAACGTTTAAAAGGCTAGTAAAATTAGGTCCTAAGAAATTAGGGAGAATCTAAAAAGTTAAATTTGATATTCAGTAGACACAAAATAATTCAAATTTGGTCCATTTTAAGCACTGTACATAAACAAATTGTCTGGTCTACTTTTGTAGTCACATGGTCTTGAGTTTTGCTCACTAGATCTTCAGTTTTCTTCGATGCATGAACGTTCTTGAACTTCTTCAAAGACATTATCATGGACACACGGTTTATTTTAACGTACTGTCCGCGCGGCCAAAGAATGCCTCGTGTCGCGCATGAATGTTCGTGCATTCGGCCGCACTCGTTAACGCAATAGCGAAATTAATAACGGAAATAAATAATTAATTAGTGTAATACATGATAATAAATGGAACGCGCTTGTGGTGGCGACGCCACTGACATGCCGCGCTTAAGAGACTTGGAGTTCAGGCATTCTTTGGCGGCGCGGACTGTAAACTACTTTGATACTCTTGGAGGGGAAAAATGAAAGACGAAATGTCTAAGGTTTACTTTTTGGCGAGTCACTTGATCTTTTTCCTTGTTACGTAAAAGACATCGAAACCATTTCTAGGGCATTACCATGGACGTCACTTAGTCTTGAGTTTTCCCCGGTATGCAAACGATCTTGAAACTCTTCAATCTCTTCTTATCATCGACGTCACTTGGTCTCTCGTTACGTAAAGAACCTTGAAACTCTTCTACGTCACTTGGTCATAAGTTTTCCTCACTAAATCTTGAGTTTTGCCAATTACATACATAAGCGGCCTTGAAACTCTTCAAAGGCTATCGACGTCACCTACCCTTGAATTTTCCGTTAACGCAAGCGATCTTTATACTCTTGAGGACGGAGCCAAGATGCAAACAGTGAAAGAAGTCACTTGGTTTTTTCCACGTTGTTTAACTTACCTCGAAACTCTTAGACGACATGCGCATATTACCATTAACGTCACTTGGTCTTGAGTTTTAAAAATTACATAAACGACCTTGACATTCGAAGTGAAAGACGATATAGGTATCTGGGATTTGTTTTGGTTTTACGTAAGCGACGTCGAAAACCATGGTCCTGAGTTAAGTGACGTCAAAAGTTATGTAAACAACCTTGAAACTTTTGAAGAAGATTAGGTACCGTTAAGGTCACTTGGTCTTGATTTTTCTTTAACGTAAACGACCTACTAATGAGAGGGGTCCAGTTTTCTCCCTACTTTTTTGGGTAAAAACCCCGATCTTACTAGCCTGCTATAGGATAACAAAAAAAAACGTGTTTGATCTCATTAACTTATAGGTCGTATACACGACAGTCTAACAGCGCCCGCTCGACTTGAAAGCGCTACAGAATCACAAACGGACGATTCAAAGCAAAATTATTTAATGCAGGTGAACACATTTTTAAAGCGTCTGTAATAAGAAAATCGAATGAATCGTCCGCACGGCGTTAATATTATAAATACAAAAATTTGATGCACATGTTTGTTGCATGCCGCGCACAAAGGCCAAAATCGTGAACCATCATCAGCTAATTCGTCCAAAAGCAGTAATCCATCAACACCACCTGACGAGAACAGTCAGGTAATACCAACAGCAACCATCCCTGTATATAACCTTCCCCCACTTTACAGAAATTAGATAAAGTCGGTAATGAGGACATTATCGGAAGTTACTTCAAGCCAAGACGTGCCACTGAGCTACTCAATCAGTCGTCGAGACTTGAATCGTCAGTGTTTACCAGCTGGAGAGGTAAGATTCAGATTCGATTCGAGCTCGTAAACTAACATAATCTCGCGAAGGCTCTATCGATTTTCCAGATTTCGCCAAAAAGGCAAAACCGAGATCGAGCGAAGGTGTTCACTCACCAACGGTTTTAAGTACATTCTCTTTTCCGAGCAGCAACAACTGGTTAAACGGTACGTAATACACTTTCGAACAAAAAGTAATCAACCCCCTTCCCAAATCTTAGGAAATGCCATAACGATGGATGCCAATAATCGACGACCTCTACGATTGGAAGCGTTACCATTAATCGAAAAACGGCGCAAAAATACCAACCTAATTTTACCGTGGATGTAATTGCTATTTTTTATAAAATTGAAATTCAATCGAGTGTTTGTGTGATATTATTAAATTTGTTATAAATTATATAAATCTTGAAAAAATTTATATTTTTATTCGGCTTGAATAAAACTCTATTCTAAATAATTGCGAACTATCACTTTTTTTTTAACAGAAACCCTCTCCTTCGTCGCCCACATCAGCGTAGGAGACAAAACGGGGAGATGCAAGGTAGTGAGAGGATGCTTTCACCACTTCTGTGGAACATAACCATTAACAGCCTCCTCTGTCGTCTCGACGACAGCCGATATTTTACTATAAGTACGCTGGGCTATGCGGATGATTTATCACTTATAATTGCACAAAAGATTTGTATTTTACCCCAGTAAATTTGGATTGTTTAATAAGAATCTGTTGTCTAGCAATTAGACGAGAAAAACTGTCAACCAATAAAAATGCGACACCGAAGGTGGAGCATTTTTAGGTTGACAGTTTTTCTCGTTTAATTGCTGAAGGAAATAGATTAGAATGTAAACAACACGAATTTACTCGGTATAAATGCAAACCTCGAGGGTAATTCCGCAGGACAATTTAACGAACAAGAAATTTAAAAATCCGTTCGTAACTTTACCAGACCTCCCATCGTAATCCAGAATCCATCTCCTTCGTATGACCTTGTGGAATTTCTTTAACAAATCCGCATCGTTCGTTATCGTGGAATTGGCTCCATTTTGATGTGTTAGCGCTCTAGATCTCGTTTCTTCTGCAGACACAGCGCATGGTTTCCACATGACTAGCTTTTAATAGTTCATCTTGAGTCAAATTTGTATTACTATCAATGAAAGGCTTTCAAAGCTTATCCACAGCATCGGTATTAGGAGCACATAATTGTTAAGGTTTTAAAAAAGCTTTCAATACAGCAAAATCTCTATTAGGATTACATAAAGCGTAGTAGATATCCAGATATCGAGTCAACGCATCGTCTTGGCCAAAATTTGTATTAGGATGACATTAACGCAAGGAGTTTTTGTGCAATACAGAATAAAGATAAAGTGCAAACTGTAAACTATTTATTTAACTTTCGTTCGTTAAATAATTCACTTGTTGAACTACTGGTAGTCGAGCCGAATAAAGGATCAATAAAACGTGGTAGAGGTTCATCGTAATATAAGTATGGATTAATCATTGTTTTCATTCTATCCAAGTATTTGAGCAAGTTTGTACGTCTTTCGTTGAATTTATCTTGTGCCTCTTTGTAAAGGGAATGAAACTGTTTAGGCGTTTTGGGATTGTTCACTTTAAGATATAAACCCAAGTATATCGCCGCCGATAGTTCTATATTAAGGCCGGGTACCACCGGACGTACCATTCTTGTATTGTTAATGGCACGTATCAGTTGCTTAACATCGTACTGCTGTAGGTAGCCCGGTATTGGTAGGTCTTTGGGGTGGAGGGCTGGAAATTGTTCGAGGTCGTAATTGATGACTTTGAAAAAGTAGAGGTGGGGTTTTCCCATGAAGAGTTCCAGGCAGTGTTCGGTATCGAAAAGGTAGGTTTTTTCACGGTAAGTGACGGAGAGTGATCGACTGCCGGGGTTTATTACACGCCTAGGTATGTTCTTGGTGTAACACACGATGCAGTTACCGTTGGAGTAGGGGGTAGCTTGAGTAATATCACGTGGTCGAATTGGTAGTTCGTCGGGGAGTTTTCGCGGATTGTATGGGGAAATAAACCTTAGGGGGTTTGTCAGAAAAAGGTTTGCGTGGGACTTGCAAATGAAGTAAAAGTAATCACGAAATTGTACCAGTCTTGTACGATCTGGAGGGGAGCCACTGTTCACTAAGATGTTATCGAAGTACAGGCAGCACGGACAGTAGTGCTTATAAGAACTTTGGCGTTCGATGAATTCTAGAGGGGTGACAAGCATGTGAGACAGTTGTAGTGGAAAATCGCTAGAAGCGTGAGTGAAGTAGTATTGCACTTGGGAAAAGGCATCCATTGCTAGTTTGCAACTTTCATTCCAAATGCTCCACTTGGAGGACCCCACCCGTACTGTACACTGAGATTGGTACTCATTTTGGAACCATTCGTGAAAGATTTTATCAAATTTTTCGAACACTTCGTAACGATAATGGATGAAAGTCTCATTGAAGGCTGGAAGATATCGTTTACCAACACTTCCAGCTCGAAGTTCTCTCACTGTCCGTAGGTCTCCCTGTAAGTTAATGATCAAATGTGGTACCAGTCCCATAGTTGATAGGGATAGAACTTCTCCCGTAGAGCTTGGGAAGCCATCCATAATAATACCTTGAGTGACACACCTCGCATCAAAAACCAGCGCCTCGATGGCTTTCATCAGTAATTCATCACTAAGTTCCCAACCGAACCGCAACACAGAATCCATTGTTTCGGCGAGTTCGGAAAAACTTAAGTAGTTTAAAACGTACCGTCCTGCTTTGCCACGTGTTACATGTTGAAAACCGAACTCACGCCTAAACCGTTCAGCGAGACACGTTTTGCCCGACTTTGGGGGGCCAATTATCGCAAGTCGAAACGGTACCAGTACCTTCGGGGTATAATTTTGCCTCGTATACTTCAGCGGGTTCATCTTAAATTTTTCTACATCCTTCTTCCGCGCGATGAAGTAAATATATTGTCTGTGTAAACACGGCGATAACTCAAATTTTTCCTTGGAAGGAAGATACATTTGAACTGGATTTTTTCCTTCAAAAATTTGCACCGGGCACCACTTGCCGAAACGGCTTAAAAAGTAATAACCCAACCCCAACAGTTTCTCCGCCAGATCAACAGAAATTTCGTAAACCTTCTCGAATAAGGATTCATTACGAAATTTCAACTTGTCGAGAACCCGCACTATTTGAACGAATGATACGCTCGCGTCGACAGTCACCCACGGAATTTCCTCAACGCGGCACTGCTCCCTAATCGCTTGCAGATCTTCCAACTCCTTTACAAACGAATCTTCCATCTCAATCGCGTAAGCGTCAAAGTCGGGTGGAACCAGTTGCGGTTCCGGTAACTCATTCGCTAGTAACGCGTCAATCTCATCGGCGTTCTCGACACTTTGGTTCAACTCATTAAAACGCGCCGTCCGTTTCCGATGCCAATCTTCGATAGCCTCCATCCATTTCCGTTGCTGATACCGGGCGCTGGCGACGTAACGAAACTTCTCGATGAGACGGTTACGCGCGTCTCCTCGATTTGTTTTCAGTTCAATAATTACGTCGGGAATTGTGCGGTGATCTAGCATGAACGAGAGATCCGACACGCGTTTGGGAAATCCGCTAAGAATGAAGCCGAATTTCCGCTCCCGTTCGGTCAACCAGAGAGGTTCAATTATAGTACTGAGAATGGCGTCATCCAAAGGGTCATCGTTGTAGAGGTAATTGGTTACCGATGAGTTGCCCCCCAATTTCAGTTGAAGAACGTCGCGTAAAGTTAAGAGTGTGTTTGGGGCGATCTTCGATTTAAGCAGCTGCGAGTATTTATAATGGTAAAGTCCAAAGTTTCTGCAAAGGCGATCGGCGACGACCGATTTTCCAGATGCTTGTGGGCCAACAATGCAAATACGCGGTGGTGGAAATTCCACACACGGTCTGTCGATTGGAAGAAATCGAAAGGGATCAGTAATAAACGCATCGAGAGCGGTTTCGTTAGCGAACGTGTAGACCTTATTCTGAAACTTGGCGACGAATGTCTCTTTACCCTTCCACAGTACGTGGTGATTTGCAAATGTGACCGGACAGTAATGGAAGGTGTCACCGTAACGACGATTTCCCAAAATTTTCGTCTTATCTTCTTCCTCTTCGCCCAACTCTTCTTCACCTTGAAGATCATCGGAGGCGCCGAAATCTTGCACCTCCTGAACGCGATCTAGATCTGTAAAGATCGAGGCGAGTTGACGGTAGCGATTCTCGACAAGTCGGACGGTCTCTATCAAAAGGTCCCTTAAGGATGTCGAACCGTTCACCTCAATTACATCAATTACGTACTCGACTAGTTTTGGTTTTAAATCTTTAAAATCCGCGTGGAATTGGTACAAACCGCGTTTGTAAGCCGAAATATTCTCAAGACGTGTATTGTCCTCGCCGGCATCTTCCAAAATCTCTTCAATGATGAAGTTTATAGTTCGCTCGCGGTAGCTATCAGTAGAGGTTACAGAAGGGGATCGCCAAGCAGCCTCTTCCTGGTTCATTTCGTAAAAGAGCTCCCGAAAATGACGAAATTCAGTATCTCCGCGTTTTTCGTAGCGATCAATCAGAAAATCATGGCTATCGTCTTTCAGTGAAATAATGAACGAAGGAGTGTAATTTGGATTTAATTCCGTAAAGAGCTCAGGAATTGGTTGGACGCCATCAATAATCCAACCACCTCGACAACCATTCCTATCTTCAGCTGCCTTAATTGTCTGAGTTAATACTTCCACCTTGTGTTCTAGCGTCAATTCCAAATGGTCGTAAGTGGCACTTTGCAAGGTTTCCTCCACAAAGTTTTGTACGAACCCGTCCGATTCTGTAGCTGGCAATGGGGGGTCGGTAGGTTCTTGTAGATCCTCGGGCAGATATGAGCATAATTTGCTATCGTCATTCAGCAATTCCTCATAATCCGATGCGAAGGGAAGTGGTGGCACTTCCATCGAATCCTGTAATTCATCTACCATCTGTTTTAGATTAGTCACCGACATCGAATGGCCCGACCTAAGTGGTTCGCCATCAGGAGATTCCACAATGCTTTTTTTGTAAGACAGTTGAGTTGGGAATGAAGAAACGTTAAAAAAAAGCGTTTGGGATTGCAACTCTGCAATTTCAGCATTCAATTTCATAAGTTGCTTAATCGCTTCCTTTTGGGCAAGAATCCACTCATTAATCTTCTGTGTCCTTTCCCGCTCACTTTCCTCCCACTCTCCTTGCCTCTGTTCATTTAAAATGGCCAGTGCACGTTCAAGGGCGTTAGTCCGAATTTCATTCTGATAATCGTGCACTTTCGCCGCAAAAAAATTTTGAATTACCTCATCGTAATTGACTACGGTCGCTTTGAAAACATAACCAAGACACTTGGCCACAGATGACTTCCCAGACAGTCTAGGGCCCATAACATAAATACGACAGCTCGGTTTCGGCCATGGTGGTAATAAAAACGGGCGCGGATTTCGTCCGAACTGCGCGTAGGCTTCCTCATTGGCCAAGAAGAAAATTTTGTTCATAAAATGTACTGCATACTTGGGATCGCCATCAATCTCATAACCTTGGACCATCGAAACTGGACACTTGGTACCCCAATCGCTCCAAGTCCACCTAAACACCGAACTGGCAACGTCTCGTTTTGTAAACATAGCAAAGGCATCCTCGCAAGTTAAACCCTCAAGGTTCACTTCATCGTCGGCATTGGTCGTTTCGCCGCTCGTCTCCGTTAAACCCATAAAGAGGACAGGGACGGCCACCGCTTGCAACGGAAGCATTTGTAACCTCGACTTTATCGCGTAGAACATCCTCACAACCGATATCCTTCCATCCACTTTGATCAAAAGTTGAGGATCATGGGTTAACACAAACCGTTCAATTTCGGGCATCGCGACCTGATGAAAACGGTTTAAGGCCGTCCTCGCGTTACATGACCAACTCCAAGGTATTCGTACCAACAGTCTCAGTTCGGAATTGTTAAACACAATTTTATTGTCTTTGACGACGTCGATAAAATCTTCAGGCAAGTCATCAACAACTGCCGCACCGGGCGCTTGAGAAAAATGGGTATAAATAACCTTCTCGTTAAGTTCAAGCTGTAAATCGATCATTTGGTTTGTATTGAAATCGAACCAGTAACTTTCATACTTTCTGACAACATCCTCATTGCTACATACCATATATATAATCACGGACGACTCGTCCACTTGCCTTAGGATAAACTCAACCTGTTTCTCCAAATTATTCTCGAAAACGCCACCTACGCAAACATCACAATCGTCGCTACCCAAATCCGTTAACGGACGAGCAATTGAAGGATGTTCTCTAACAACTTCTTCTTCAATCTCTGCCTCATTTCCACCTTCAATATCTCCCTCGTCCTCCCCTTCAACTTCAACTTTGACGGAAAGCGGTACGCCCATCTCGACAGCACTATCCAGAACTTCCTCAAGTATATCGCGCACGTCAACAATCGTACTGTCTGCAGTTATTACGTCTTCCTCATACAATTCGTTGGGCACGAGTGGAAGACCGCACAGAACAAAACCGCGATGCTTGACGGATTCCGTATTTATCCTTTTCGTTACCAATTTCAAAATGGTGTCGACGCCGATCGCCCTTCCCATACGTAAATTAAACTCGATAGCGCGTCCAGCGCGAGTTTTACCTTCAATTTCTTCGGTAAGCAAATTTTCGGGTTCGATATAGATGCAGTTCCAGTATTCGGCGAGGAGTCGTCCCAGTTGACGTCCGCCAATTTCGGGTTTGCCGATTATTAAAAAGGACGCCGGTTTCGTCGACAGATACTTGACCTGTGCCAAACGTTCGGAATAGGCGTCATCAGCGCAGCAACAGTCGCAGACGATTTGAGGTTTAAACGTAATATGATTTTGTATTGTGCTCAGGAGATGATTTACGCGTTCGTGCACGTCGACGTCTTCGGTGTGTGGATAGTATGAGTTGGTTAGAGGATACCAATCGACTGGATTACTTTCTGGTTTGCATTCTGCGTGTTTAGTGTTTCGCCAGATATCCTTTAGGTGTTTTTTGTTTATTATAATTGTTTGATCGCATTTGTACGCAGATAAATTATTAAATTCGTGAAGGTAAAAGTCCGTCATTATTTGACGAAAGTTTGAAGTTTGATACGTCACATTCCTGGCTCCTTTGATAGAAATCGTTCACTAAATAATACATCATGAGTGAAACTGACAGTAGGGGAGTACCCAAACTTATTTTGGTGGTTGATTCGCATCGCCAGCTAATTGGCGATGGTGCCAAATAAACAATAAAGTTTTGGAATTTGTGAAAACAACTAACATTTCTATTTACAAATATGTACAAGTTTTAACAGCGCGGAATGCGGTTAATAATGGAGGTACAGGCAGTAGGTAGGTTGGTCGGTCGCCGGAGGGTAGACTGGTTCTGGAATGCAGGCTGACGGGTCGATATAGATGGACTGGTCGGTGTTGACTGCTTTGGTTATCGGCTATGACTTCTGTGAGTAACAGCGTTCGCTTATAAAGGATTCTGGCCGGTGACGACGCGTTGTCATTGGTCGGCCAATGGAATGAATCGCTGCTCTTCAGTATGTAAGCGACTGTGTAGCAGGATCATGTGGTCGCCACACTTGTCAACGTGAGCAAGTGGACACAAACAAGATAAACATTCACAGCTAGTACCGCCACTTGTTATCTCAAGTCTGAAATTAGTGAATTAAAGTCTGGGTGAAATATGAAGCCTTGGATATGGAACCTGAAATCTCAAGTTTCGAGTCTGAATTATGTGGTCATAAACCAACAGTTTGAAGTCTGAAGTTTTGAATGTTTAGTCTAAAATTTCGACACAAACTCCTAAAATTTAAAGCGTGCCATCTGAAGTTTGAAATCTGATTTTCGTGGTTTAAAGTTTGAAGACATAAGCGTGAAGGGTGAAGTACGAACTTTTGAATGTGGAGCTTGAAGTCTGAAGTCTACAGTCCGAAATCTTGAATCCGAAGTTTGAAGTCGAAAGTATGAAGTAATATTATTATTAATATGCAGTCTAAATTCTGAATTCTAGAATCAGAAGCACAAGAACTGAGGCGTGAAGTCAGAAGTCTCAAGTGCCTACACAGTTTGAAGAAATCTGAAATCTAAAATCATTAGCTTGAAGTCTAAAGTATAGACTGCGGAATATGAATTTTGCAATCTAAATTCTGAGGTCCGAATCCTGAATTCTTGAATCGTAAGTATGAAGCCTGGAATCTGAAGGGTGCATATCAAGTCAATACGTTAAAGCAGGAAGTCGGACCTGGAGACTAGGCCTAACCTTACATATCAGTTAACTCTTAAGCGTGAAAAGTTAATATGCTGAATATAAATTCTATAGCGTCTATTGTACTTTCACACCAAGAATTCAGCATCAAGTCTTACAGAGCCTTATGTAGCATGGCTGGGCCGGTCAGGAATCAGGTGTGGCCTCAACTAAACTGTGTTAGTTGTTGTGTACCTATATGTACATAATTACAATAATTATAAATAACAGCTGCGGGGTATCCGTGTGCTCTTTAGAGTGAGCCGACCCTGTCACTAATATGCCAGTGACGGCAACACTGCTGGGGTTTCTCCCATATAACATGCATTGCCTATACTAGCCATACTGAATTCTCGGTGTGTACAGTACTATAGAGTCTAGATAAAATTAAAGGACAAAGTGGGAAATCAGCAGACAAGGGTTTGAGGCCCGAAGTCTGAAGATAAATATTCCTGCAAAAAGTAAACCAGTTTGTACGGTTGCCTCATATCATTTTGATCCGTGAGCACACCGTATGACATTGTAAGGTCAATGTGGCGGTTATTCTCTCTACGGCCGCCATCTTAATATTTGAATAAGTATATGTACACCTCGTGAAGAGTTGTACGCTGATAATAACGCCTTTGGCGTTGAGAAGTAGGTATGTGGTACCACCTTTGACTATATCACACTATCACACACAAAGAATTTAGTTAACATCTTCTCGTCTTGTACATACATCTCGGTCATTAGAACTACTAATCTTTACTTTTAAAATTAAGACGTAAGTATAGGTATCTTAAGATTCTGTAGTAATAAATAAATGTAATAATTGGCTCCAATTTATTTACGTCGTCAGTCAATAACACTCTTACTCAGTAAATCACAAACTGTTGCTGCCGAATCATCGTTCCAAACGACAAAAAAATGCGTGCTTAGATTCACGCGTATCATCACGCATGTATCGATTATAAAAATCCAGTACGACGTACTCGACCTTAAAACCAAATTTTTGGTAGAGAAAGAGAGCCGAATTGCTTATAGATACGTGAAGCGTTAAGTCTCTACCGAGACACGTCTACAATTTCGTAAATTAAACATATACACACTTAGCGATAAGATAGTGTACCTAAAGATGGCACAGGCAATGCAAAAACTTGAAAGGGTGGGAGAGGCAAATTTAGCACTAAATTAGCACCAAATTTATTTTTTGGATACACGTTTTGGCGTTTACTATGCTAACTTTAGGTACACAAGATAGATAGTAGATATACCTGTATTAAATGGTAGAGCATAAACCTAGCGATACCGCATTTCCTCCATCCCGGTCTTGTGAATATAAAAGAAAGGTAACATTCGTTTACATTGACATCGGGAACGACAAACGCAAATGCTACTATTAATTTTTTATACAGAACGACACAACTAAAATCGGGATATTTCAATATGTCGGACACTGAAAGAAGGATTGAGTTACATATATGTAAGTGTTAAAGACTAACGCTCACCGTCAATTCCCGTCCAGAAGAACTGATTGCACAAACTATTAACGGCAGGAATATGTTCGGGTTGTACGTACATAAAATCTAAAGGAAAACGTTTTGGTAAATTCCACGATGTATTATGTTGGTTTACTTTTGCCTTAACTTCATCCATCAAACGTAACCAAGCGGGTTTAATAGCTACGTCTCGTCGTATGTAAGGTGGTAAATAAATTGACGTATACTGAGATAAAATTGGCTCCTTTCGTACACCGCCCATTAAACGTACCCGCAAACTGAGTGCAGCAACTCGACTATGTTCTAAAATATACAAAAGTATTCATAAATCGTCTAAAACCAATACTCCCAAAGTTTGCACAGCCGACGCGGTACAATCAAATGAAACGTCCAACAAAGTTTGATGCTAATTTGTAAATTAGGGGGTAACGTTTATGTTATTATTATTATACTTAACTAGCGTATTGTAACGTCATTAGCAAATGATATACGTTATACATACTATTTTTGAATATGTGACAAAACACCCCCAATTTTTACTTACACTCCCCAATAAGCCCTGTACATGAGATGTTGATTTGATTATTTTTTGAAATTGTTACAATTTTAATGGCTTTAATTAGGGAATGATAGATGACCCAGACAGCACAATAAGTCTTAAAGATGTTTGCATTATGTCTGAATTACGTCTGAACGTCTGAAGATGTAAAAAAGACGTCTTAAGGACAATAACCTACAGGATTTTTAGACATCTGAAAGACGTCTAAAAATCGATGTCTTCAAGACATCTGTAGGTTATTGTCTTTAAGACGTCTCTGTACATCTTCAGACGTTCAAACGTAATATAGGTAAAATGACATTTAAAGATATCTCAAAGACATCGTTAAATGTTATTTTATCTAATCCTTTTGTTAACCTAATGATTATAATATAAATGCAGTGTAGCTTGTAACAGTTTACAGCACGCGGCGTGTAAGAAGACGAGCCCGCCAATGCGCAAACCACGAGTTTATGAGGTTTTTCAAATTCACGCGTTCGTTTACTTCAGTAGCGTCGCATCGTGCGAATTACCTATTAGACAAATTGGAGAGATGTCTATAAGTACATACTTTCAGGCGTATTATACAAACGTGAAAAAATAAATGTTAAAAAAACTCGTCACCAATGGAAGTATTGGAATTATTCATTTTAATACGCATTCTTCCAATATAAATAAAATTAAACATACAAATGTGATATCCCACTGCTTGATATTTTTATTATAATCGGTACTCGCCGGAGTTCTTCGCGATGCGCCGGCTCTTCGTCTTCTTACGCGCCGCGTACTGTATCTTCGCGGGTGACCGAAATCGAAATTATAACCCTACTTTATTTTGTATTGTTTGTTTCAGCTTGTGTCTTGTTCCTTTTGTTATTTTTAATATCACTTTAATTAATAGGTGTATATTTTCAGTGCAGTTTATAAACTTGTGCATTTAACTTATGCATATAGAAATAGAAGTGTGAATAAGTGACCGTTTATGGTCCACTGGATGTACTCGTCCGTTTACCACTAATTACACCTTCCGGTGTCGCGTTCGAATCCCGACGGAAATAGTGTTAAAAAAAATACCTCCGACATAGATGTTTGTAACACTGACCTGGTGGTTGGTAAACGTATACAACGTGTCCAAGATAAGGATGAACAGCATGGGGATCTTGAAAACGGTAAGAGATACGAAGGCGCTTAAATTAGAGAAAAGTTGTATAATTTAGGGCATGTTCACATGTAGTTTGCAAAAGTTCATTATTGCTTATCGTTTCCGAGATTTATAACAAAATGCGATTTTTGGGTTTTTCTTTTTTCGTAATTCCTACCTTTATTTTAAAAAATTTTTAAAAACCAAAGATACTTTTTCATTGTCACTTTTTGAATTCTATCAGATGGCGTTTTCATATTTTTTATTCGACGTTTCGTCTCCGAGGAACCATCATCAACTTAATTTTTTTATATCGTCGCAACCAACGAAACACCCTGTATTCGATAGTATTTTTTATTACGAATTTAACGATGTATTGCACATTATGGTTTTGAAGCTTATTTTTAAGAAAAATTTCAATAAACACAGTAAACCTGTGCCCAGAAAATAACGACAACCTATTTGAACAGTTATTGTAATTATTTAACTTTAATTAAATAGGTTTAAAAGATTGGAGTTGTTAAATTTGTACATAAAAAAAATTTATCAAATACTAAAGTTAATCCGAATATTTCTTAAAAAAAATTTGCTTCAAAACCATAATGTGTGATACATCGTTAAATTCGTAATAAAAAATACTATCGAATATAGGGTGTTTTGTTGGTTGCGGCGATATAAAAAAATAAAGTTGATGATGGTTCCTCGGAGACGAAACGTCGAATAAAAAATTTGACAACGCCATCTGATAGAATTCAAAAGGTGACAATGAAGAAGTATCTTTGGTTTTTAAAAATTTTTTAAAATAAAGGTAGGAATTACGAAAAAAGAAAAACCCAAAAATCGCATTTTGTTATAAATCTCGGAAACGATAAACAATAATGAACTTTTGCAAACTACATTGTGAACATGCCCTAAATTATACAACTTTTCTCTAATTTAAGCGCCTTCGTATCTCTTACCGTTTTCAAGATCACAGTTGTTAATGCCCCCCCCCCCCCCCAGAAATGGAATTTAAAAACCAGATGTGTCAATAAACTGTTAAACAATAACATATAAGGTTGTGAACAGTACTTTTAATTTAATTTTTAATGTGTCCTTGTTTCTTTTTATTATTATATTTCTTTACTGACCTCTTAAAGACGTCTGCAAGATGACGTGCGGCGAAAATAGACACTATGACATCTTTAGGATGTTTTTAATATGTCCTTGTGTTGTCTGGGGAGAATTGATATACCTTATATCTCTGAATACTTATTTGTATCAAAACACCCTCAATTTTTACTTAAATTCCCTCAATATGTCATGTTTGACTTGACTTTTTTTCACAATAGAATGAAGGATGTGTATCAAAATTTTAATGATTTAATTAAGGAATGATATGTGCAGAATCGATATACGTTATAATATCTTTGAATATATTTGTGTCAAAACACCTCCAATTTTTACATAACTTCCTCCATATGCCATGTAGCTATTTTTTTTGCAATTTTTTTTACAAGAGAATGAATGTTGTGTTAAAATTTTAATTGCTTTAATTAAGGAATGATAGGTGTAGAATCGATATATGTAGGTACGTTATAATATCTTTGAATATTTGTGACGAAACACCCCCAATTTTTACTTACATTCCCCAATGTATCATGACTCATGAATATGTGTATCAAAATACCGTCAATTTTTACTCAAATTCTAGAAATGCCACAAATATTTGGCTACTATTCGGTATTCGGCCTATTCGGCTGTTTTTTTTACTATTCGGTATTCGTACGAATATTGTGAACCATTCGGCCGAATAGTGAATACCAAATCATGAAAAAAAGCATAATATTATTATATTACTCGTAAAAAATTTATTTTAACAAAAAAAACAGCATAATATTCCCAAATAGGTGATCTTTTATTAAATGGTGCCATTTCGTAAAACTTTTCGCGAACAAACACTGATATTCAATATTATACACACTATAAGTAACACAATTTGATGTAACAATTAACAAGAATTCGTGTTGTGACACGACCTAATCGTGAAAGACACAAATAGCGACGTCGGAACCTGTCATTCACGAAATGTGCTATGTAATACTAAGCGTCGCCGAATATTGGGTACTTCGGTGGAGAGCCTAGCCAAATATTTCGTATTTGGCAAAATCACAATTTGTGGCATCCCTATTAAATTCCCCCAATTTTTACTTACATTCCCCAATATGTCATGATTTGTATCAAAATATCCTCAATTTTTACTTAAATTCCCACAATATGTCATGTACTTATATAACATGTTGACTTGATTTTTTATAAGAGAATGAACGGTGTGTTTAACGGCTTTAATTAAGGAATGATATGTGTAGAACCAATATACGTAAAAATGTTTTTGAATATTTGTATCAAAACACGTTTAACTTTTACTTAAATCGCCCATTATGTTATGTACAGTCTTTGACTAATGTAATGTCCCTTGGATACTGTGACTTAGGCAACCAACATATCACATAATAGATGAAAAACGATGTTTCATTAAGATTTACACATAAAGAATGGAATTCGTGAACATGTTAAAACTAATCGTTTCGATTTCTTATTTATAAATATTATAAAAACACGTTAAACGTCGTCTACCATCAACTATGTGATATGTTGGTTGCCTAAGTCACAGTACCCAAAGGACATTACATTTGTCAAAGACTGTACATGATTTTTTAAAATAATTTATTTCATTTTTTATAAGAGAATGAAGGGTATATTTAACCACTTTAATTAAGGAATGATATGCCTAGAATTGATATACGTTATAATATCTTTAAATATCTGTATCAAAATACCCTCAATTTTTACTTAATTCCCCAATATGTTATGTATATGAGACGTTGATTTGATTTTTTTATAGTATGGTCTAAGATGAAGGGTATGTATCAAAATGCATAGAAACGTTAGTGGGTTGGTATTTTATGGTCAAAATGTTAATGGCATTAATTAAGGAATGATATGTGTGGCATCGATATACATTATAATATCTTTCAATATTTGTATCAAAACCCGCTTAATGTTTACTTAAACCCCCCAATATGTTATCTACATGAGATGTCATGTATATGAGATGTTGATTTGATTTTGTTACAACAGAATAAAGGGTATGTGTCAAAATTATAATGGCTTTAATTAAGGAATGATAGGTGTGGAATCGATATACATTATAATATCTTTGAATATTTGTGTGGTCAAAAGACTTCCAAATTTTACTTAAATTCCTTAATATGGCATGTATACAGGGTGTACCAATCTTACGACATGTTCAGTATATGGCTTATTTCAAGAGATATCAAAAAATGTTGTTAAGGAAAATAATAGATGTCTTTAAGGGCCATATTTCTAAATTATGTTGAACTATACAGGGTGTTGCATAACTCCGTTACAAACCAAACACATGATTTTTTAAATGAGAGCCCCTGCATATTATTTCAAATTCGCATTGCCCACATTTTTTCGAGTCTTTTGATATAAGGTTTTGTTACGTTATACAGAGTCCTTTAAAAGTTATGGGCACGTTTATGTTAAAATCGTAGCTAAATCAACGCCCTCTAGCTTACTGTACGTTACAGAAAAAGACAATTTCTTGGCTAATCGAGTTTCGTAATATGACGTAATATCTCCTCATTCAATTACATTTCAATTATTTTCTCTTTGTGTACAGGGTGGATCGAAAAAATTAAAATTAAATGGAACACCCTGTATTTTATTGCATAAATAGAATCTTTGATTATGTAGCTTTAATTTTTGTTAAGCATTTTTTAAATTAAATATTACAAAATAACTCTGTTTTTAGAAACTCGAAAAAATGTGGGCAATCCGAATTTGGAATAATATGCAGGGGCTCTCATTTAAAAAATCATGTGTTTGGTTTGTAACGGAGTTATGCAACACCCTGTATAGTTCAACATAATTTAGAAATATGGTCCTTAAAGACATCTATTATTTTCCTTAACAACATTTTTTGATATCTCTTGAAATAAGCCATATACCGAACAATGTCGTATGATTGGTACACCCTGTATGTATACAATGGCATTTCCAGCCAACTGGCTTAGGGCCCAATTACCCCCCTGAAACCTCCACTGTATGTATTAGTTGTTGACGGAACAACAAAATGAGGAGAGCAGTGGAGAAACAGAAAAACATAAGTGGGGCAAATTTGACTTTGGAGTAACAAATAAGCATCAAATTATATTATAACAGTGTAACATTGTTGATTAAAGTACCTTTGCGTGTGCTGTGCTAACTTTGGATACATCTGAAATAACGTCACACACCGTCAAGTGAAGTATTATAGTGACAAAGTGGATCTAAATACGTCGGAGGTTTAGTTACTACTGGAATATCCATCTTCACTTCAGGACTTTTTGATTTTTTTATCTTTTTCAGTTGCGGCAAACCAAGACTGGCGACTGTCGGTAACAGAAACCGCTTCTTCTTCTGTGTCCTAATTAGTTTCGACACCTAAAAAAGGGAACATTACATTTCGGGGTGGCTACCATCACGGTATCGCTCACAGTGCCGCCTTCCACGGTAACGGGCTCCGCATTTGTGGTAATTTGAAGCATTTCTTCGTTAACAAACGGTTTTGTTAACAATATACCTCTTAAGAGCTGCAAATCGTCAATTGCAAGCTTTGAATCGCGCAACTTCTGTTTTTCGGCCATCAGCTCAATATCTACAACAAACGGATTCAATTACGTAATCCTTTACGATGTTAAAACTACTTACTGAGTGATACAATTTGAGCGGGCGATAACTTTGGATATGTCAGTGTCCACCAGCCTTGCTCGTTAAATAGTGTAGTGCCCGACTTGAAAAAATGTGGACTGTAATGCGATAACGTGCCTGATATTGTACCCATCCATTTCTTTTTACGTTTACTGAAATGATAACAATGAGAGGTGTCTCCCGACTGTATGTTGAGTACAGTACAAGTCCTTACGGAACAGAATGTCCCAGCTGTGATCGATAAACGATGCGATGTGTATCTTCCAATGGAAGTAACCTTTACGTGCTAAACCTGGACTGCGTGTCTGCATGTGATATAAAACTAGAAGAATGGCCTGAAGCCATGGCATTTTCTCACGGACGAACTGTTCGGATTGAGACGGCGAGCACGTACAGCATGTGTATTGAAAGAAGACGTCACCGATCAAGCCTCCTGGTACGGCACCTCTCTTTAGGCACTTTATGTGTGTGTGTTCCTTACATTCGTGGCACTGTAAAACGTCCGGCTCGTTCGTCGATATTAGATCCTTACAATATTTGCATGTTAAATCGGGAAATGTGCGTTTGGATTCAATTTCCATTTTTTATGAACAACAGAAATGTGAGGTTATGGTCACAAATTTGAATGTTGCCAAACAAACCTTATAGATCAGCAGTTCTCAATCGCAAATTTTTGGTAAGATGTCTGCACTTCCTTCTCTCACACTCACAAAATTTAGAATTTTCCGTAAAGAAACTGTCTTGAGAATAAGGAGCATCGGTTCTTCCTCCTCCTCACAGCCCTTTTACCTATATTATTATTGCTCTTTAAAGATTGATCTGTATTTGTTCATGTACGGTAATCATGGAGCGTATTTTGTACTTTCCAGGATTAAATTCGCTTTTCCAAGAATATTAGGTATTTAGGATCTCCCTAAGGGCTAAGGGACGCTTTTTGTAACATCCATTCCACAAGGAACTCAAGTGTATGGCTTACAATGACACACCCCTCCTTCCCGCAACCCTTCCTGCATTACCACTCGAAAACGAAATGCAAACCTCCCATAGTCGTAGAAAGTTGCCAACTGCCTTTTTCGACCACTTATCTTGAGATGAGACTATTGTCCTCGCTCGCGAGTACCTTCAACACTTGAAGGTGGGTGCTAAAATTGGGCCTGTTAAGTCAAAAAGATGATGATCAGGAACCTTGACCAGGTAGTTTCGATGTAAACATATAGGTACGCATGGTTAGCTTCAGCTTATCCAGTTAATTGCGTTGATACCTTTTGGATGCCTTCTTGCAGCTTCTTTTGTAAAGGACCCACATGACCTGCAACAAAGGTATACGTACAGAAGAAATACCTACGGATGTAGAAACGACACTACCCGTCTCGGCAGATACCAATTTGCAATGCGAAAATAGTTTCTTTTAAGATGGCCGTCAAACTAAAATGAGGTTGCAAACATCACAGAAACCGTCGAATTTGGCGCAAAAATTACTAAATATAACACATTAATAAAAAACTAGTATATTTCATTGTATATATTTAAGAAACAGTACCGGTGTACCGCTCAAATACTTCCTTTTAAGATAGCAGTCCAGCGCTTCAAACATCACAGAAACCGCCGTAAGTGTCGCTTCTGCATCCGTAGGTATATTCCTTTTGTGATAGAGGAGTGTTCTGCGGATCTTCTATCGTAGTATTCGGGTGAGGATGTAAATACAGATGGCGCTTTAAAATTAGCAATGGCCGTCATCGTCGGGGTTGAAATTGTAGTTTATGGAGGTGGATTCATGGTGGAATACGTTAACAACCGTAATATTTTGTCCAAGTTGGTCCAAGTAGTTGTCTTTTTAAAGATAAAACAATAGAAAACGAAAAACATAAGAAACTCGACGTGCTTTTATGCCTTTAACCCCGATCGATGTTCTTATAGTTACATTTGGCGTCGTTGCGATCGCCGCCTCACCCGAATTGACTTTTGGTATCTTCCATGTTGAATGTTAAAATCATTCGTTCTTCTAGCTCCCCGCACCAACTACAGAACCAAGCCGGGACAAGTACGCTTCCAAATAAGTTATTAAAAGCACCCCACCTTCCACTTAACCAGTATGTGATCTGATCAGCAATCCCACAAAGACTCGCCCAGTCGACAGATTAACCTGACGGTACAGTCGATTGACCTGGGAAGGGGGAGTTGTTCCCGGGTGGTGGATATAGAAGAACGAACCATTGCAAATGCTAAAAACCACAATAAAGATATGTTAAATCAAACGCGTTTTAACAGCACAGCTGTTATCATCAGCAGGCAACTAAACGCAAATTACAAAAGCAAGAGTTAATATACTGAAAATGACTAACTAGTTGCGTTAAAAGTTTACAAGTTCTGATCAAAGATCTTTTGGCGGTTGGATAGAGTCACCAGCGATTTGGTGATCGTGCCAAATAAACAATAAAGTGTTGGGAGTTGAGAAAACAACTAACATTTTTATTTAGAAATATGTACAATGTACAAGGGTTAACAACGCGGAATGCGGTTAATGATGGAGGTCGATCGCCGGAGGGTAAACCGGTTCTGGAATGCAGGCAGACGGGTCGATGTAAACGGACTGGTCGGTGTTGGCGGCTATGACTTCTGACTCTGACTGATTTCTGTGGCAAATGCGTTCGATTATATATGATTCTGGCCGGTGTCGACACATTGCCATTGGTCGGCCAATGAGAATCTCTCGTTGCTCAGTATGTAAGCGACTGTGTGCAGGATCATGTATGGTCGCCACAGATCTGAATCATTATTATTCATTAGAAAGTGTTTGCTTTTGTAAATTTCAGTCGAGTTCGTACTTATTATTTACTTGCTTAAGGAAGGAAATATGATCCACATATTTGCGATTATTCTCAAGCATATGCAGGGCAATATTTGAAGTGAGCCAAGTGCCCCTTGAAACGAATTTTGAGTGATCTCTTGGTTTGCCCAGTGTATACTTGATTACAGCTGATTTTATATACATATTCCCCATTATGGGTCTCTGTTATGTTACCTAGAACCAGTTTGCAAATTTCATTTGGGAAGGATTTTTAATTTCTTGCATATGAAGGATAATTTGGTTATTTAACATATCTCGTATCTGATCACTCGAACATTCCTTTAATAGTTGTGTTAGTTACATATCTGATATCCTTCTTAAGTTTATTTCCTAATTAAATTCAGCCATAATGTTCGGAAAAACCAATGTGTACACCAATGCCTTTGATTGTACGCTGCAATCAGTGGTGTGCTGTAATGAGCTCCTCGTGCGAGCCCATTGTTAAATTTCTTGAACTTTGCGAGGGCATTATTAAAATTACATTTGCACAGTTACCATAAATGTAAATCTTTATAATTATATTAAATTATCTCCTCAAGCAAATGACAAATAGTTACATAAAAGAGCAATAGGACAAACAGTAACATATATGCAGATATTAAATCAAAATATAAATACTAACTTGAAATAAAACACAAATTGCACCATAAAATTTACAGAAAATTACTTAAAAACGATGTTTAGATTTCAAAGTACGGAAATAGACTGGCGTCCCTTTCTCTATTCAGGCCATTCAGGCGCTTCTGGGGGCTTCTTTTTAAAATCCCAGAGCGACGTTGCCGATTTTCATACATGTTGCCAAGATCTCGTAAATTTCGGTAGCATCCACGGACGTATAATATACGTCCGTGGATGCTACCGAAATTTACGAGAGCATCGCAGATGTGGTTATCTCAAATGTTTTTTTTTAATTATGAACCATTAAGAAATCACACTCACCCCGACCCCCTTCGGCGCCGCCCCAGGGCAGCGAGCCCATTGATTTTCCCAGCACACCGACTGACGTTACTTTGATTAAAAGCAGTAATGAAATGAATCTCGCTACCGCTTAGTATCCTTACGGAGATCCGAATCAAGGAATCTATTGTTAACTTCCGTTTCATAAGTAAATTGTATAGAAGGGAATTTCGAATTTAGTAATTAGTTGAGCTTGAGCCACTGACCTGTATCTAAAAGGACTGAGCATTCTAATGATCCCCTCCACTACTTTTGAAGCAAATTGAAAACGGGGATTTAAGGTGCCAGTTAGTAATTTAGTTTTGTTGTGTTGGTGATTATTGGTAACACTGTTACTAATGTTTTTATTTACATAAACATAACCTTGTTTCATACGTAGTATAAACTACGTTTATGCATTGCAATAAAATACAATTTTTAATAATTTACGTTTTTAAATAATTATGAGCCTGTAATTATACTACTTTTCACCAGATATTAAGCATATAGGTTAGAACAAGCTAAACTGTAACAGCTGATACCAGTACTACCAACACATTATAAACACCGAGCTACCATCATTATATAACTAACGCACTAGTTGGCAGTGGCGGTTGCTCTATAAGGCCGCTTGGCCGCGCGCCCCTCCAAAGGATTGTTAATAACGTACCACAATTTAAATGTTTCCAAATTGATACATACATACTAACTAAACCAAATAAAATTTCTAAATTTCAACAAAAAACTAAATATCTAGTCTACTTCTATCATCTCATTCATCTAATACCTAATAGTTTCGCGCAACGAGGATTATTACTTTGCTAATAATAAGTCTCGGCGCCCGCAACCAGCGCCCGGCAGTGTAGCATTTGAAAAGCATACGAAACAGCCCGAAAGCCACAGGATGATACACGATCGTAACGTGCTATGAGGCCGCAAGATATCGGCGGCGGGGGGAGTATCTTATCGTTTGCCGTTGTGTTTGTATGTATCATGCCGAGTTTTTCGTTTTGTTTGTTGCGTGCGGCTGTGATAATGAATACGGTAAATTATATTATTCAAATAAATGTTGATAGGCTGCCGTTAGTCGATAAACTTAAAATTAAAGAACTAGGGAGACCGTTACCAGACTTAAAGTTATCGCAAAGTTGCGAACGAAAAGCCGAAAACAGGTCTTTTACCTACTTATTTTATTTTGTTTAATTTGTGTAAATATTTTGTTCTTTCATTTTTCTACTTAGACAGTGCCTTAGTTAGACCACGTTAGACTTTAAAGATTTTATAGGTAGGTGAACTTTTATTTAAAACGAGCAACTTTTGACTTTTTTTTCGGCGTGGCACCCCCAAAATTTTAGCCTGCGGCGGCACCGGCGCCTACAACGCGCTTATTCGATTTGCGCCCCTCCAAACTTAAACCTCACGACACGCCACTGCTAGTTGGCATCCGAAGTAACTAATATTTAGGTGGGGCTTGTTTGCTTCAATGTTGTATTGAAGAATGCTCAGTCCTTTATGATACAGGTCAGTGGCTTGAGCTACACGAAGTCCTGAGGGGAGAAAATATTAGCATTCAGGATGGAAAAAATATCATTCATGTTAGGTACTGAATGTGAACCTTTATCTTCTAATATCTCTTCAACTCTGAAAAGGTGGAATTTTACTCAAAACCCTTTGAAGAAAATTGTTGTCTACGGCCTTGACCTGTTATTGATTGTTTGAGGAGCACTGGTACGAGAGCCACTCACCTCGTGGACATCAACGTGTCAAACGTTTCCCTTCACGTGACCTCGAAAATCTGCCAAATCCACCAGGTTCGTTCAGTTTACGTGTTTTGTTCAGTTTTCATTCCTCATCGTTGTTAGTAAAAAGTTGTGTGAAAAGATGCCAGCTAAAGGTTCGAAACCGTTTACAAAAGAAGAAGAACTCCTTCTACAGGACTTCAGTCGAAATGTCACCACCAAATCATCAGCTTTATTCTACGGTAACGCTTTCATAGTATCCGCAATACCGATTTGGTTATTCTGGAGAATCCATATGATCGACGTGTATGGTTCACTTTTACCGTTCCTCTTCGTAACACTAGCGTCCACCTACCTAATAGCGATCGCTTACAGAAACACCAAATTCACGTTAAAACACAAGATTGCAGTGAAACGCGAAGATGCAGTCGCATGGGAATTAAATAAGAAACTTTCCGAAGATAAGAAGATGAGCAAAAAGGAAAAAGACGAACGAATCTTGTGGAAGAAAAACGAAGTTGCCGATTTCGAGGCGACCACCTTCTCCATTTTTTATAACAACGCCTTATATTTAGCTATTGTAATATTCGCAAGTTTCTATTTGTTACGTACGTTTAGTCCTTTAATTAATTATATTTTTTCGGTCGGTACGACCGCCTCTTTACTCGCACTGTTATCGACGGGATCCAAATAATTTGTATTGCAAGGTAATAAAATGATTTTTTTTCATCTATTTGTACTTTTATGAGTGTAGCTTCCTTAAAAGGTCAACTGTTATGGTGTATCTTTACATTCGACCATTAATATTTATAATTTTAGATAAACTTAACTCAAAGGTCGTTCAAATATTGTTAAGGTTTATGAATGGCATAATAAAAGTTTATACTACCACTTGTAATTGAGTGTATAAATACTATTCGTGTGAATATGTGCAACTTGACACCATGAAACTTGTCTTGTTGAGTATCATTTGTATTTGTTGCACTTGTGCTCTTGCCGAGGGTAAGTTTTATAAATACAATACTAAATCTGTAATACAAGAAAGCGCAATGGTCATTATTTTCTCAACATTAGATAGTACATATATAAAAATAACTTACGGTTGTTGGAACTTATCATGGTTGTTACAGAACATAAAAGGACAGTAACTCTGAACTGTAAAAGCCTATTCTGCAATACAGTGTTTATTACCTACTTTCTTCTTTCACTTTGCGTTTGTCCCTCCCTCTTTTCTTCTTCCCTCTTGGATTTCCCTCTTTGAGTGACCTTGTGACCTCTTAACCTCTACCCTTTTACTACTACTGTATGATGGTTCATTATAATTGTCCATCGCCCTTTCTTTCCCATTTATCTTTTTCCACCATATATTTTCCTCAGCACTTTCTTCTCCCACTTGAACATTTTTTTCTCTATTTGTCCCATGGTTTCTCTTCCATATAGTACTATATAACGATATCTGTACCTACCCTTTAAATATAATAGGTACCTGTTATACTCTTCCCCATCCCCATTTTGGTAGTTACTATTATTACTTACCTTTGAGAAAGGGATTATTACCTACTCAGTTATTTTCATGTAGGTATGTCTGTTCACAACACTTGATTTTGTTTTCTTCTCATTTATTTGTAGCTCCATATATGGCTTCTGCTTCTTCCCCATGCTCCTGTATCTTCTAGAATCTAGGAAACTCCCAATGAAGCTTTACCAGACTTAAAAATTTAATGCTTGTGCATTCTTACTCCCATCCAGTTTATTCCCCTCTTTTAATTCTGTTGCATGCCTTCCTTTTAGCCTTACCTACCTATTGCTTTCCTGTGCAGGTTCCATAGCCAGTTCAGGTGTTTCATTAGTTCCTTATTTTTGATTCTATCGATACTGGAGTGTCTTTTTTATTCTTCAAAAGAACCTCCCATATGCTTCATCCATTCTGTTCTTATTACGAGCTCTTGTTTTACATCAGCGTTCCTTAATATCTTTTGCTTATTATTCTCCATTTCTCTTGTTGGTGTCAGAGGTGTAACGTATCTAACTACCTTTAATTCAGTTGTTCACTCTACAGTTATTTCTTTCTTCATGCTTTTACAACACGTCTCGCTTTGGATTATAATCTCTATCCGACAAAAAGTTTTCGCCCTGCAACTGCAATTCTTACAATAAATACCTACATAGGTATAATAATCGCTTAATAAAGATTATTTAACACAGGTTTCATAGTCTTCAAGCATTTAAGATTTAAGTCTCCAGTTTTCAATCTTCAGACGTCAGTATCCAATCTTCAATTTTCAGCCTGAACCCTTCAACCTTTAGGCTTTCAGTCTTTGAAATCGTGTCGTATGGGTGGTGTAGCCCTTTTGATCACCAATTTTTTTCGGTTAAATCGATAAAACAAGATGGTTATATCATATAGGTAGTATATACATTTATTTACATTATGTACTACAACGTGTGCTAATTATTCTGATTTCGGCGAAAACGGGTGCGAATTACCTATGTAGCGTCGGCGGGTCGTTCATGGTGGCGGCGGCAGCGGAGACGTCTTCGTAGGTGACGATGCGGATGGTGATGAGTTGCAGCTTCCACGGTGTTGGGACCTGTTCATAAAAATAATATGGGCAATGGACCTGCTTTCATAGTCGCGCCGTTGGTGTTGGCAGTTGGCATAGCCTATTGGCACAGTATTAAACTGTGGCGTTGATGGCGGCGGGCAACGGTGTCCCCGGTCGTGTTGGAGGCGTGCAGTTGCGGAAGCAGCGTATAGGACGTAAGCGTCTCTATTTCAAGGGCACCGCCAAGTGGGGGCCAGGGGGGGCGATTGCCGCCCCTAGGAAATAGAAAAAGTTTACCATGGCGTGGGCGCAGAGGCGGATTTACGAATTTGTCGCCCGTAGGCTGGAATTTTGCCGCCCCTCATCTACAGTAATTTTGGCTAAAATATTGTATTTTTTCATATGATTTGAATTTGTCTAGATGTCATTTTATTATTCAATCTTTTGAACTCCAACATTTGCCGCCCCCTAAAATTTGCCGCCCTAGGGTATAGCCTTTTTTAGCCTTATGGTAAATCCGACTCTGCGTGGACGGCATCCAGGCAGTTGTTACGCGTTGTCGTACAACAGCATTGTCGTGCGCTGGCTTCGTCGCTGGTGCACTGATGGCATCCAGGGGGTTGTTACACACTATCGTACAACAGCGTCGTCGTGCACCAGCTTCGCCAATGGTGCACCCTTCGCTATGTGCAGCTGAAGGAGTGTTTCCGCGCTGTAAAATAGCAGCGGGCGTCGCGCCGTCGTGCTATAACAGTTTCGACAGTGCTCGTACTTTGCTATTATCAGCTAAAGTGAGCGATCCTCTTCGCTATATATATCAGCTGAAGAGTGGTCTTCTCGTTTCGTGCGCGCTTATAAGGATGAAGCGAGAACCTCTGGGGGTGACGTGCGCGTGGGAGCTGGCTGTTGCTCGTGTCCCGCCACAAGTCTTTAAAGCCTTCAGTTTTCAGCCGGAAATCTTCTTCAACCTTTAAGCTTTAGTCTTTAAAATCTTTAATTTTCACCATGCAGCTGTCAATTTTCAGTGTTTAATTTTCCATTTTCAGTTGGAGGGCATTAAAGGCTCTTCAATGTTATTCAACCTTCTCCAACCTTTACTTTGAATTTCCAGCTGTTAGTTTTTAACCTTTAATCTTCAGGCTTCAGCATTCAACCATATTTAGCCATCAGTAGTTTTCAATGTTTAGATGTCAGCATCCGATCTTCAATTTTCATCATACAGCCGTCAGTTTTCAATCTTCAATCGTCGGAACCCGATTTGTGGCGACCACAGGATCCTGCTACACAGTCGCTTACATAATGAAGAGCAAAGATTGATTCCCATTGGCCGACTAATGACAACGCGTCAACACTGGCCATAATCCTTTACTTATAAGCGAACGCTGTTGCCCACAGAAATCAGTCAGAAGTCATAGCCGCTAACGAAAGCCGCCAACACCGACCAGTCCGTCTACATCGAACCGTCAGCCTGAATTCCAGAACCAATCTACCCTCCGGCGACCGACCAACCTTCCTACTACTTGTACCTCCATTAGTAACCGCATTCCGCGCTGTCAAAACTTGTACATAATTTGTAAATAGAAATGTTAGTTGTTTTCACAACTTCCAAAACTTTATTGTTTATTTGGCACGATCACCAAATAGCTGGCGATCCGATTCAACCGCCAAACCAATCTTCAATATTCAGTTTGAAGCCTTCAACCTTATTTATTACCTAAAGTCGTTAAAATCTTCAATGTTCAGTTTCCATCATACAGCCGCGTCTGTTATCAGTCTTATATGATCTGCGTCCCTCTGTTTCTACTTTCTTCAATCAAATTCTTAGCCTTCAACCTTCCTACTTCAACTTACAATTTACAGCTTATTGCGCCCGTCAGTTTTCAGTCTCTAATCTTGCCTTTTTAATCATATTCAGAAAATTCTCTCTAAGATAGGGTTAAAGTTCACTCTTGGCGTCTTTAATTTCATAAAAAACAATAGTAGGTAGTGTCCAATAATAATCTATTTGCATTTCTTTCCTTCTCTCTTGTTCTTTCAGCCATCTTCGTCTACTCACCGACTCCTGTAGGACATCTTCATTAATTTATATTTAAGTAATGCTCGCTCAAGGGAGGAAGTTTTACTTCTGATCTTCTACCTGTAAGATAGTTATGTTAGTTGTGCTGCCAAGGTGTCCATAATTACTGTGGTGAAAGTGTGTTGAGGACATAGGATCACTTGTTTGGTGCTCCACTTAATTTTTTTTACTGTTTTGTCCTGGCACTCCTTTGTAGGTACATCTACTCTTCATTAACCCATTGAAATGTTTATACCTGCAGTCGAACAGCGATAATTCTCTCCAACAACTTGCATCTCCTTTATTCGGCACTCAGCACACATTAAATGGCTTCTCCAAGAACGCCGGGCGATCTAAATTATTCACTCCACCAATTCCGCCAGCAGTCTTTGCATTTTACCGATATGTGTACTTCTGCTGTTTGAAATCTGCCAACCATTCCGGAAATCCGTCCGGTGCCTTTTACGCGTGCTTAATTTTTCTGTCGTCTTCGAATTCATTTTGTAAACCATCCACCTCTTGACCTTGTTAACTTGGAACGTATATCAAGGTTAATAGTAAACAGAAGTAATGTCCCTCAAATACTGTCACTTAGGCAACCAACATACCACGTGACTGACGTTGTTTAACGAATATTCTTCATCTACAATCTACAATGTGATACGTTGGTTGCCTAAGTCACAGTACCCGAGGGACATTACTTTTGTCCAAATTAAGGAAGAAGGATCACAAATGTGTATATATCTTTCTTTTAGACGATGCAAAATTATTACAGTACAAGGACGTGTTGGACCTTTTCAAGTACATGCATCAGAGAACTAGCTTAAAGAAGCATGTCGATATCGCCAACAGTTTTAACATAAAGGAAAACATTGACAAATACACGGTAAGTTATAATTATTAGCAACCGCGGTCAATTTACAATCGTCACTTTCAGCATCCGGAGTTTGTTAACGAATTTTTAAAACTTTACGATCATGGATTACTGCCCATGGATGAAATTTACGGTTTATTTTACGATGCACACCTTGAAGAAGCGGCCGCTCTTTTTAAAGTCTTCTATTTCGCAAAGGAATTTGATACCTTTTATAAATCTGCATGTTGGGCAAGATATAATGTAAATCAAGGCGTTTTTCTGTACGCCTTATCAATTGCGCTTCAAAATCGTGCGGATACCTTTGAAATGGTTTTACCTCCGATATACGAGGTTAATCCCTATTACTTTTTTAATAACGAGGTTATACAAAAAGCTCACAGGTACAAGCAGATGGGTCAACCCGGTCCAGGTAAGTCGATTCTTCGTCTACCCTCATTAAGAATTCTTCCTTAGAGTACCACTTTCAAGCGAACTATTCCGGATGGTACATGAACGTACATCCTGAACAGGCTTTGAGTTACTTTACCGAGGACGTAGGGATCGCCGCTTATTACTATTTCTATAACCTTTACCGACCGTGTTGGATGAACATTGAAGAACTCGGCGTGAATACATACAAAAGAGGAGAACAGTATTACTACTTCTATCAGCAGCTGATTGCTCGATTTTACCTCGAACGTTTATCCAATCACTTCGGTGAGATCGGTAGTTACGACTATGAGGACGCCTTCGAAACTGGTTACTTTCCGTCGATGACCTACCCGAACGGAGTTCCATTCCCTCAACGACCAAACTGGGCGAAATTCTTTACGAACTACTATAATCACGGTCAGAGTTTCTCGACGAAAGGACAGTACCCGTACGCTTACTATAGCGTCATGGATTACGAGAGACGAATTCGCGATGCAATCGACTTGGGATTTGTCATTACGGTAAGTACGGGAGGTGGACCGTTTCAACTTTTTCCCTCTGAGAGAGTATTACCAGACAACTAAGAACAGCTATAACATTATGACCGCGAGCCACTAAATTGTTTAAAAATTCAATAAGTAAATATCTAATAGCAAATAATAGCCAAATGTCAAAACTTGGCGGATTTGACCGTAGATGGCGCTATCATAAAAAGACGTGTGTTATATATAGGAACTCTAAAGACGTGCTTGTAAATGGAACAATACTTCGAACAAATATTTATGCACATGCTTGTCTTATCAATAACTTTGCATATTATTGGCTACCTACCATATTTTCCTGCACTGTCTTAAAATCATCTTTCTTTTTGATCTAGTTTGTATTCTGCATTTTTTCAAAGCAATTATGAATTGTGAAACTTCTGTTACCTTTTATTTATCTTTTATAGGTTATCCACTCTCTTTTGATTATTCCACAATTTCTTGAGTTACCGATTATGTACTTACTTATTACATCGTCTCTTACAAGTTATCCGCTAGTATATAAGGTCATTTAAATGCCACTGTTTTACTTATGTAGAGCGATATTATAAGTATATTATTCTATACATTGATCTGTGTCTTAGGTTGAGAAGCGCATTTACTTCGCTAAAATCTTCTCGCATCGTTGAATGATAAGTTCTCTATCATTCAACGCTCGCATACATTAGACAAGTATCTCTTTTGATGATTCAACAATTGTTTGACCTATCAACTACGTGTTTACTGTTTTTTTTCATAATACGTATTTTTGAATCAAAGAGTATCTAAATACTCTTTGTTTTGAATGACAAATTCTAGAGTCCTTATATAATAAAGTCACTAAATATTCTAAAGTACCGCAACGTTCGCCATTTTGGGGTTAAAATTTTGGCGGCAATTTCAAATACTGAGACCTAGTCACTAGAAAATTTAATGACTTTATGAAGTGTTTGATAAAAACTAAACTAACATTAGATACTTATCAATATATTTCTTCAAAATTATTTGTGATTGTTACTAAAAGGTACAGTTTAATTGAAAGATAAAAATTTTGGAACTTTGCCAAACGAACCTAACATACGTTTTTAAAATTGACATTTTATTTTGTCGTGTTAATACTTCATTTAGAATCGTTATTTAAATCACAGAAAAGGATAACTAAAAAATACAGCAAGTAGTGTGTAAGAATAAGACGACGAGCCTGTCTATGGGAAAACTACAAGTTTATGATGTTTTTCAAATTGCCGCGTTTCAAACCAAAGTGTCAAACGTCAAACTTAGTAATAGTAAAATTTTAGACCAATGGTCTAAGAGTAAAATACTCATTTTCATCGTATGTCAAACACAGATGTCATTTTTCCGCCATTTTGGGGTTAAAATTAGCTTTCTCTCTCTAACTCATTGGAACATAAGGTTGCGGTACTTTAGAATCTTTATTATATAACAACCTATAGCGCCACCTATTGAACAATAGACTGTAACTCTGCAATTAAGTGCATAACAAAAAAATTTAAAAAAAGGGTCGTTTTTCGAGACAAATTTTTAACATTCTTCCTATTTAAACGACCAATTCTCTATCATTCCTAAGATTTTTACCCGAAATTCTTATGGCTCCGCATTCTAAACTGTTACTCCACGGTGCATTATTCCAAGCGTTTATAAAATGATTATTATTATTATTAACTAGCTGGGTCCTTAGGACCAATCCTCCACATTTCCCCTTCTCGTTCCCTTTTAGTATCAAAATTTTTAAAAATTCAACATCGCTAGATGCAGAAGAAGCTCCGCGCAATGTCAAATTGCTCCTAATAGTGTTCAAAGGTACGACAGGGCCATACAATTTTATCAAAAACTTTACTTATCGTCACTGTATTGTAATCCGAACGTTTTGTTTTAGGAGGACGGAAAACAAGTAGGTATTTACACACCTGACGGTTTTAATACCCTCGCCGATATTCTTGAGGCGAATCCTCAAGCGATTAATTCGCAGTACTATGGACATCTCCTAGTATTCGCGCGCCATTTAATCGGATACACGTTTCAACCTCTCACACCGTACAAAACGGTTCCATCGGCGTTGGAGAATTTCGAAACTTCGTTACGCGATCCCGGTTTTTGGCAGTTATACAAACGGCTTATTATACATTTTCAAAAGTACAAGACGAATCTTTCACCGTATAAACACGAAGAATTACACTTTCCGGGTGTTAAAGTCGAAGGCATCGTCGTCGATCCTCTTGTAACCTTTTTTGATAATTTTGATATTGATATTTCCAATGCCGTCTACGTTAACGATGATGAGTTTCAGGGGAATGATTTTAATATTCACGTGCGACAGTTTAGATTGAATCACAAGCCGTTCAGTTACAAGATTAACGTAACCAGCACCGTGGATAAAGTGGAGAGCGTTGTACGTGTGTTCATCGGCCCTAAGTGGGACGAATACGGACGTTTCATCGAGCTTGACGAAAACCGATTGAATTTCGTCGAAATTGATCGTTTTCGTTACATGATGGCAAGTGGTAACAATCTTATTACTCGCAACTCCGAAGATTTGCTATTTAACGACGATCGTGTCAGCTTTAAACAGATGTATGATAAACTGCAAGTGGCCGAGAAACCTCACGCTTTCCCGAAACGGTTCCTTCTGCCGAAGGGTAGGGCTAGCGGACAGACATTTTACATGTACGTCATCGTAAACCCTTACAAACCGTTAGTTTTGGAGAAGGGAGCCGTTGTACCGATTGTGGGGCTTGGAGTTGAACGTCACGATGATTTCGCACTCGGTTTTCCGTTCGATCGAAGCATCGATAAGACTGTATTTTACGTGGATAATGGCTATTTCCAGAATGTTATGGTAAACCACGAGGGTGACGATACCATTTACGGTTTGACGAGGTCTTACGATCAACTGGCTGCAGCCGATTGTGTAAAATCGCAAAGTTACGAGGCGGAGAAAGCGCAAATGTCAAAGCTGAAATTGAGCTACGAACCATCATCATCATCATCTGCCGAATTCGATGAGTTGTATCTTAAGTTCCGTTCAAGCAATTTGTATATGCCGCAATCTGTAAGATTTTAGTGTTGTAGGTAATGACTATAATGAGCGAATAAAATAATGTGCAATCCCTCAAATTTATATAAACACAAGGAGGTATTACAACTAACAGGATTTAGAGTAGCTTTTAAACTTCCACCTTGAGCAAAATTTGTATTGGAGTCACTTAAACGCAAGAAGGCGTTGTCGTTAAATTGCTTACGTGGTAATACAGATCTTAGAGAAGCTTTTTACCCAGAGCTGAATATATATTAAGGTCACATGAATGCAAGGAGATAGGTACGCTTTCCATCAGTGTTAGAATTAACAATCATCGCAAGAAAGTACGTACACACACACACTTACATCACCTTTAGAACGTTGTATTAGGATTACATGAACGCAAGGAGATACTCTTGCTAGATTTTTGAGTGACATTGTTCGACTTGTACAAGAGACTTGCCCGCATGAAAGCACAGTCGATTTTAAAGCATCATTCAAACCTAGATGTATATCAGGATAACATAAACACAAGGAGGTATTCTTACTAGACCCCCTGAACAGCCCATTAAACTTTATCTAGTTGTAGATTTGCATTAGTAACACGTGCACGCTGGCACGCAAGAATGTACCCTTGCTAGACATTTGCGTAGCCTTAGATTATTCCAGTACTAGACTTGCGTTAAGGACAGTGCACGCAAAAAGGTACACTTACCCTTACCTTACCTTTAAGTAACTTAAAAACGCCTGTCAAGATAACTAGTTTTCGGCTTATAAGTATCGCGTTGAAAGGCTTATCTTGATTTTTTCCTTGTGAGCCAATACCAAGGATTTTTGGGATGATTATCCATCCTCTTAGCTCCCTATGGATTCCTATCACTCCGAAGATGCAAGCTGCAATGTTTTGCGAAACGTCAGAACTTTTGATTTCAAATTCAGTAGTTAGGCCTGGCAAACCTAGATTTAACAGCTCACCACTATCGAGAGCTAAGAGGATGGATAGGATAATCATCACAAAAATATCGCGTCAACAACGCGACTTTGATATTTTTCATGAACAGAATATATGTACTATTTACACACGGGGTACAAAAACATAAAAATAAGTACATGAACATAAATATAAAATTAAATACATGAACTGAAATAATAGATAAATAACGAAAATGAACAATTTACTCTAAACACGAACTAGAATGTACAGTTATGGCGCGTAACACATTGCCTTCTGGTATCCAGCGAATGTAGGGGTTGCCTTGGAGTGGTCGCATAACAGTGCCTGCTGTCGAGCTCAAACGGTACCAATCTCCACGGCAGCCTCTTGGTCGGCGACGGCGGCAGCGGTGCGACAATGGTTGATACCGGCGATCGATGCGGGGTACTGGACTGTGACTGCTTATTCTAGCCGTGTTTTTATCAACATCGGCGTCGGATAGTTGAGAGTTTAACCATTACCAGCGGTTTATCCTAGCCGTGCTTTTATCAACGTCGGCGTCGGATAGCTGACCCTGGTCCGTGCTATTATCAACGTCGGACAGGGTAGCTGACCCACTGTCCGTGCTATTATCAACGTCGGAGAGGAGTACTTGATCCTTTCGTGCTATTACCAACGTCGAAAGAATAAGTAACTTCCTACACAGCGCGCGCAAGCTTTCATACCTATTTGAGCGGGCGTGTCTGCCGACTTATGTTTAGGTGAATTCTCATTGGCGCTTGTACTTGGCGTGGGAAACTAATGTCAGCCAACCGCGCTTCGCGTGACCGATGCGATTTCGTGCATTCTCGCATATGCACGATTCCTACAATCCCAGGCCAAAAATCCTTTTTTTGACTCACATGGAAAAAGGCAAGACAGGCCTTTCATCGTATAGGCTGTGAAACAAATATAACGATGCGGTATAAACCGAAAACTAGTTATCTTGACAGTTCGAGGAACCGCGAAAGCCTCAAATTATTTAGAACGTCTCCGAGAGCTGGGTATTTATTACGATTATACCTTTGGGTAGTTTTTAAATCTTCATCCAGAGATAAATGTGTATTAGGATCACATAAACGTAAAGAGGTGTGATTTAGGAACACATTCAAAGAACAAGATATACTTCTAGATCTTTGAGTAGCTTTTAAACCTTCATGTAGTGGGTATGTATTAGCACAGAATAGGTAAAACACAAGTGATACAGAAGCGACATTCTGCTAAATACGTGCTGCAAATTTTCTTATCGGGTGGACTAACAACTCCGCCTTCTTTTTTGTAGAATATAGTGCGCGCATTGATACATTATACATTTAGCGTACGTACCTAGCGGTGCCCGGTGCGTTGAATTCTATCGGAATTAGTTTTACGGTGAACCACTTATCACATGCGAAAATGTATGGCAAATATTTTTCGTTTATGACATTTTTTTATACGATTTCAAATTTAGATAAGAATGAGAAAAACTACAAACCACTCCTCTTTTTACTAGCCTTGCTAATGCAACAGACAAGGAAGTTTGACTAAAATGGGCGTGGTTGCGATGAGCAGACAGCAGCAGACCGCCTTGTACGGGCAACACAACTTCAAAGGTGCCGACGGAGAGTGTCGCTTCTGTATCACTTGTGTTTTATTCTGTGGTATTAAGGTCACATGAACGCAATGAACTGTATACTATACGTACCAGTATACAGTTCATTGCATGAACGTAAGGATATACTTATACTGGATTTTGAGTAGGTATATTTAAAACTTCATACAATGCTGAACTATTTGTGTTAGGGACACATTCACGCAAGACGGTACTCTTACCTAGACCTTTGGGCACTGACCTAGGTCAGTGCCTTTGGGTGACTTTTAAAACAGCATCCAGATGAGGTACAGGTGGGTATTAAGGTCACATAAGAAAGATGGTCTTTAATATATTTTATAATAAAACTTGATCAAGCGCTAAACTTGTATTAGGAACAGATGTATGCAAGATGGTGTACCTACTCTTTCTAGACCTTTGAGTAGCTTTTAAAATTTCCCGCAGAGATTAAGATCGCATGAACACAAGGAAAAATGTAAATTACGATGGACATGCGTAGGCTTCATTCGGGTCCTTTGTAACTCCCTGCCGGACACACCGAGCCACAGAATGAACGGGTCATCCAAAATCAAGTACTGACCAGAGCGCGAGTTGCTTAACTTGCATGGATTGTGCCTATACATTGTGCCGTACTGCCGGCTATGAACACAAGGAGTGAGGTTTTTACTCCTCCTCCCAACCCTTGCATATTATTATTATTCTCCCAGAGGCGGTTCTTTCTACTCCAGATTTAAATTCATTCGCTCAGAATGTCTGTATCCTTAACAATGTTTAGGATCTTCCAAGGGGAGGTTTTTTTGTTACGACCTCTCCTCTAAGGAACTCGTGTTTTAGTGTATTTAATGCCTTACCTCATATGCGGAGTGGTGGTTCCTCTTCCTCCTCAAAACCCCTGCATATTATCTCTCAGGATCGATGCAATAAAATTATTATTATTATTATTTCCTGTTGGTCCCTGTGCTGTAACCACGGGACCTATTGTATTGTTTCTCCTGTTCTCTCTCACCTTTTGTTATCGATTGGTTGACGCCGGTAACGACAAAGAGGAGAACAAAACAAAACTAATAACAATCAAACATGCCTCTGGCCCTCGCGGACTTCAGTTTACTCCCTTTCATATGTTTGGCGGTTGAAACGGATCACCAGATACTTGGTGGCCGTGCCAAATAAACAATAAAATTTTGGAAGTTGTGAAAACAACTAACATTTCTATTTCCAAATTATGTACAAGTTTAACAGCGCGGAAAGCGGTTAATAATTGAGGTACAGGTAGAGGTATAGGTTGGTCGGTCGCCGGAGGGCAGACTGGTTCTGGAATGCAGGCTGACGGGTCGATGTAGACGGACTGGTCGGTGTTGGCTGCTTTCGTTGGCGGTTAGGACTTCTGTGGGTAACAGCGTTCGCTTATAAAGAATTCTGGCCGGTGTCGACGCGTTGTCATTGGTCGGCCAATGGGAATCAATCGTTGCTGTTCAGTACGTAAGCGACTGTGTACCGGGATCATGTGGTCGCCACAACATGGTTTGGCCGTAATCCCAAGTTACCCCTGATATTGAAAGTTGGCCAGGTCAGCATGAGACTTTGCCACTTGTTATAAGTACCGAACGCATAAATGAATGTAAAAGTTTCCTTTCAACAAATTTACTGATAAAATACAAACGTATAAAATCACTATCTCTACATTAAAGAAAGGTATAGGTAATACACATTTAATATTTCTCACATGCTGAGAGTTTAAAATCAGTAGAACAACTGTTAACATTAAAAAAGAAAGTGTAATACTTGAATTATCACAAAAAGCGATATCACGCCACTACACCTAACGATACTCAAACAGTAAATACTTAATCAATGACTGGGGCAACTCTAAATCGCATGCGATATCGATTAATCTTCGTCCGAAGATTCTTCTCATATACAAACGAACTTGCCGACGTAAACTTAACGGACATTTGGCTAACTCCAGAAGTACATCTTTCTGCTCCTTAGTAATAACATTATTTCTTCTAATCATACACGAATCGAACGATTCGCATCCCTCAATTAACAAATAAAATAGTGGATCGGATTTTGAATTGACAACGTTGTGAAGGGAATTTAATATACCGTCCGGATCACGAAACTGAGTCTTCATTATGACCTAAAAATGCGTTGTTTAAATTGCGATAACATCTCGATCGGGATAACAATACTCACCCTCGCACCGTAACGTAGCAATAAGTTGACAATCGTAACGTTCGGTTCTTCGTTACTCGCCAAGTATTCGGCTAGAACTGAACGAAGTTGAGAATTTCGATTTTCGCTGTCATTAAAGACTTTAACGTTGGGATCTGCGCCGGCTTTCAATAACATCTGTAAACAGTCTTAGTTAATCGGAATCTGTATCGAGAGGGAGTCGCTCACCTGTATAATTTCATATCGATTATGTATGTTATCGGCACAGGCGACGTGAAGTGGTGATCCGATGATCGACGAACTGCAGTTGACATTCGCACCTGTCGATAGAATCGGAATTAGCAAATGATAGTGAGAATGATACAAAGAAAGGAACAAAAAATGAAGGTCGGAAGTTTGAGTGAACATACTGTTGGCGATGAAAGAGCAGAACGCCCGAGGTCCATGAGCTGGCGAAAGATATGGTAGAACAAATGGCTGCAGAAACCAACCGAAGCTGCCGAGTGCCGAACTATCAGAGGAAACACACATAGACAAACAGCAGCGAAGCGTATGAACTATTTACTACACAGTAGTGGTCTAACATAGATGTAATTCTCGATTCAGCGGTTCGCACCATTAAGGGCGTTGGGACGTCTCCGGAAAAGAAGCTTTTGTGCCAATGGGAAAGAATGTAGCAATAGCTGAAGAATGCGGGTAAGGCGACACGCATGAGGGAAGACGAGGGGGATCTGTGGCTCATTATTTTTCTAGCTCCAGGGGGGAGGCTGAATCCGCCCTTGCAAGACACTATCGAGATTTTGTGCTAGGATTACGAATTGGGGAGTGCTATAACACTATACCTTGTTTCTTACACAGTTGGGGCGCCGTTGGGGGTAACATTGCAACGAATGTTGGTAAGAGCGGAGAAACCGCCATAAAAGGATTCCGAATGCGTGAAAAGGGCAAATCAGGGAGACGGGATACCTATAAAATTCTCATATGAATCAGGACGAAAAGGAGGCCAGCAGCTGGTATCCCCCAAAAAAATTCGACAACGTAGTTGCAGCCCTCTTTTCCCAACATGATGTTAAGTATGACACTAAAAATCATAAAAGTTATGGCATGTATGTTGCCACGAGACTTCCCTCGTACCAAAAAGTTGCAACTTTTTAGCTTATACCGGAAGTAACGTCATCAAAGGTAATATTCGCATTTTCGTCCTTGCCCCGAATGCAATCGATTCGCGAAAACCGCATTTCGATAACTTTAATAGTCTCTGAGTATCGAGCGTTGCAGTCATTTTTTAACAATTATTTTTTTTACACTTTCTCCAAAAAATAAGTATAGCACAATTATATTGCTGAATTCAGAAAAAATACTCTTTTAAACTACATTTAAAAAACTGCAACTTTATCTTATAAAAAAACGAGTGCCGCCATTTTAGCTTATACCGGAAGTGGCGTCATCAAAGGTAATATTACCATTTTCGACCTTAGCCCGAATGCAATCGATTCGCGAAAACCGCATTTCGAATTCGATAACTTTAATAGTTTCTGAGTATCAAGCGTTGCAGTCATTTTTTAACACCTTTTTCAAAAAATAAGTAAAGCACAATATATATTGCTGAATTCAGAAAAAAATACTCTTTTAAACTACATTTAAAAAACTGCAACTTTATCTTATAAAAAAATGAGTGCCGCCATTTTAGCTTATACCGGAAGTGACGTCATAAAGATAATATCAGCATTTTCGTCCTTGGGCAGAATGCAATCGATTGGCGAAAACCGAATTTCGATCACTTTTATAGTTTCTGAGTATCGAACGTTGCAGTCATTTTTTAACAATTATTTTTTTTAACACTTTTTTAAAAAATAAGTATAGCACAATATATGTATATTGCTGAATTCAGAAAAAAATGCTTTTTTAAACTACATTAAAAAACTGCAACTTTATTTTATAGAAAAAATGAGTGCCGCCATTTTAGCTTATACCGGAAGTGACGTCATCAATGGTAATATCAGCATTTTCGTCCTTGGTCCTTGGACCGAATGCAATCGATTGGCGAAAACCGAATTTCGATAACTTTAATAGTTTCTGAGTTTAGAGCGTTGCAAGGAAATGTGTACGGCCCACTGAACTCAGTAATATTAATATGAATATAGAAGAGCAAAGCCGTTGAAATCAAATGAGATACGCGTGAAAAAGTGTGCAAATTTGAAGAAAATAATAAGGTCGAAAATCATTTAACTACGGGGATTACGCGTTTGCGCAGTGGAAAATACCATGAAAATGCATCATGTGTTGAAGTGAATGAACTCTACCTAATAAATTGAAGTTAGGTTAGAAAATTTTACGTAGTTTGTTTTCGTAAACAAGTGGATTAATTTGATTTATAAACGTTACAAGGGAGAAGGGTTTACAGTGGGTGTAATGGAGTTCACGATTAAAATATAGTTTTAGTACATATAACAGCTATTTTATTTGTTTGAACTCTAATTTATTACGGCGCATGATCGGGAACCCCGTGCGCATTTTCAATTTGTATCACTTAAATTTACAACTGCTCTTCCATATATAATAGAGTTCAGTGTGGTACGGACAGACTACAGACGGACATTTTTTTTCATTTTTTGAATCTACGTATACCCTGTTCAAGTGACCAGCCGTTGCACGTCATTATTCGTGTACCAATACTATAATTATAATTTACTAAGTAACTTTAATAAAATTTGCATTAAAGCCAAAATGTCATCGTAAGTACAGTTGGTATTAAAAGTCATTAATCGTGTAGGGTTAGCGACCATATTTTATCCTTGTCGCACACTTTGCAGTTCGTACTGGTTCGTACTTACAACTTAAAACGTAGTGCGAATATAAACTCATAAAATATCTCGATGTTGTCACGTCAAATTTTGTTTACTTTTTTAAATTCACCGGTACGCCCTTAAGCTATTTTTTTAAAAATTGCCTTACTAAAAACAGTACATTGTACATATCAGTACTCTTATTTTGTTTATGTCTATATTAGTTGTTGTATTTTATTATTACATAGGTATACAGTATCTATTTGTTCCTAACCTAAAAATGTCAGTTTGACAACACGTACATTTGACAACGCTGATTACCACGTCATTGATTTAGTAACTTTTAAGCTATGACGTGCAACGGCTGGTGACTTGAACAGGGTATATTTAGAAACGCAAAGATATGTAAAATTTGTATAGGTCAATTTTTTTTTTGGAACATTACTTCGTACTCGGGAAGTAAAAATTAGTTGAATGCGTTTTATTTAGGTTTTAGTAAAAGTTGGTAATGAAGAATCATGATAACTATGATATTATTTGATGATATGTAGGAGGATGGGGTTGGGGATATAGCTTTCTAGAAAAAAACGGGACGAATTGCCAAAAAGCTGTCAACCAAAAAAACGTTGGGTGCAGATGTTCAAACTAATTAGCTGCGTAGAAGCGCAATTTGTGGAGGGGCGCCTTCGACGGTTACCTACGTAACATAAATGATAAACTATCCAATGGGGTTGAAGAGAGCGGATCTAGTAATGATTCCAAAGGTAGGAAAGGCTCATACATCGATCGAAGGCTGAAAGTGGAAACCAGTTCAATGTTCTCTCCACATCAGTTTCGATTCAGGGGAAGATACTGGAGACGATAAAGACGACAACAACCCTTCTTTCGCTCTGCGCCAAATGTACAAGAGGAAGAAGGGAAGCTAATACCACATGCCAAAGGAAAGATTATGGATGTCGAGTAGGGGTGAGTCGGGCGGACAGCCATTTTTCGCGTCCGAATGCGTCCACCGCACCGTCCGAAAAATGTTGGACTTTAACTATCCGAATCCGTCCGAAGTTTCGCCGGATCGAAACTTTTGTGTCCGTGTCCGAACAAATTTTCAAAAAGTACGTCCGAAACTGTCCGAATTATTTTTTGTTGCCCGAGTCCGAGTCCGTCCGAAAAATGTTAAATGAAATTCGATTGCGGTAACGTAGGATAAATTAAATAAAGGGTGGGCCAACGAAAAGGTAACACGCCTGTTTTGGAACACTTAGACCAATTTCTTAAAAAACGCTCGGACACGTCGATTTTTTATTTTTGGGGGACAACTTTTGATGTGAAATTTGACTTTGTCAGGTCAACCCCCTAACCCAGCAACCCCTAACTCAAGAATTTAAATAGGGAAAGGGAGTCGAGCGACCCCTCATTTGAAGCGTCTTTTAATTCTCTATTCGACAGTACGAATGAAAATTAGTTTTATTCAAATTTTTTTCGGCCCCATGAAAAGCACCCCCCAGATTAACTAAGGTGGGGGTGTTGTTTAGGAAAAATCCTGAAACACGTCACCTTTGGCCATGGCTACGTGTATAACATGATTGCATTCATTGATAAATGGAACCTCTCCGATTTTTTTAATGCATTTTGGACAGTTTCGGACAATTTCGAACAATGGAATTATCTGAAAAATTGTTCGGACATGTCCGTGTCCGAATGTACTGGACAAAATATTGTCTTGGACAGTCCACGTCCGTCGGAAAATATGATTTGCCTGTCCGTCCGACCGATAATCTCGGACACTTTCGGACGGACAAGTGTCCGTCCGGAAATCTCGGACAGACCGCTCACCACTAATGTCGAGTGCGGGTGCGAAGCAAATAGGCCAGCGTGATAGCATGTAGATGACAAACAACAACCACCGAGACTGACACAATGGAACCTATAAACGGTTTCTTACATCTCAATAAAAAAGAAAGAAAGAGATACCAATGGGGTAGAATGGGCGAGGAGAGAAATAAAAACCATTTAAAAAGAATGGTAGAGAAAATACTGGAAGAACTGCACTGGTCAAAGGCAATCCCAGGTCGAACTAAAGAACTGTTAAATTAAAAAAATTTTTGCATATCTACTGCCGAATGAGAAATCACTTTTATAAAACGAGTCTTGAAGCGGACGCAATGTGCAGGAGTTGTGAGACGAAGGAGAAAGAAATACCACTGTTTTAATACACATTATATGGGGAAATGGAAGTACATACATTGTTTATAGAGTAGAGATATCCTGAAAGAGAGGATTTGAGGCTACAAGAGGTTTCGCAGTACTTCTGAGGGCGGTCCCCTATTTAGGGGACGTGGGGATGGCATCGGTCCATTATACTTATCATTGCAAGGTCACGCAGGTTCTTCGGGGAAAAGAACGACACTATATTGAATAATAAGAATGATTGGCGCTCTGCAGGGCTCTGGGGGTAATAGACGTAGGGGTACCGGACACTGACACAGCAAACTGAAGAGTAAATATTGCACATGGCTTCTGAGGCTACTGAACATATCACCCATTCAAGTACTGGTCACAGTACTTGTACTCTGCTTCATTATGGTATAAAAACTCAACTGAAAGCACTTACCAGATTGTATGAGAAGACGAATAATTTCCGGATCGCCTTTGAGTATTGCCAAATCCAGGGGGCTGGGTTTTCCCAGTTCAAATTCTTCGTCGTAGTTAAGTTTCGCCCCTTGTTTGATTAACAAATTGACAATTTCGATGTTACCGGAAAGGACGCCGTAGTGAAGAACCGTTCGAAAATCGTGACGTTCGTCGGCCAGGGCGTTAACGTCGCCACCATGATGGATGAGCAACAGTACCGCTTCCATTCCTTGAGGTTGTCTAGCAACTTTCATCAGCGGCGTTAGTCCGGCACGATCTCGACTATCCGGATTGGCGCCGAACGTAAGTAAAAGTTCGAGGTATTCCAGATCGTTGACGAGATTAATCTCCGATCCGAAGAAATATCTTTTGTTAGGATCGGCACCGTTCTCGAGCAGTAATCTGGCTATATCCATGTGTTTGTTACGGATTGCCATGCGTAGGGGTTCGTCGCATAGTGTTGTTCTTGGGAAGAGCTCGTCGGTGTTTTCACGGTAGTCGACCTTGGCGCCTGATAAGAGTAACAGTTTCACAACATCAATGTAACCATGCTCGGCAGATAAATGGAGGGGGCTGTAACCGCATTCATCAATTGCGTTAACATTGCACCCCCTTGTCAGTAGGAGTTGAACCGCCTCGTAGTACCGTTGCCAGACGGCGTAGTGAAGAGGTGTGAGCCCTTGAGTGACTGGTTCGCTCACCTGTACTTACATAAAGCGTGTCAACCACACAGTACCTAATTCTAAAGACAAACAACGTACCTTAGCACCGCATGCCAGTAAAATCCGAATTTCGTCCAGAGGCACCATACGAATAATGGAGTCGGCCAACTCTCTTTGTAACGGATTCGCGATGCATTCAGCTGGCATTTTTGAAATTGCGTTTCAAAACGACCTTGAACTATTTCGGTCGAATTTCTCAACTGGAAAATTTTTCCACGGGGCTGTATAACTAGACCAGTAAATTGTTTCGGGTAACTTCTTTTGATTATGAAGCCTATTTCTTACGTATTTATTTATTATTTAAATTAAGGGACGCACACACAGACAACTGTTAACGTGGCAATCGCGTTTATAACTATCCTCTGTTTATTTTTGTGAGATTATTTATATACCCGTTCAAGAAATCTCAGTGTGAAAACATCGACTGCGAGTTAGTACAAAGGGCCTCTATTTACTCACGGAACCTTTAAATACCGAAAAGGAGAACAAGGAATTTTTAGGGTCAATAGCGACCTTTACCCTCGCAATTTTTCATTACACTAAGCAGAAATATGGAATAATTTTGTTTGAACAGTTATTAGACTTTTGGAATTCGGCCAAAAGCGTAAGTTCTTTGTTGGTGCAAAAGTGCAAGAAGATGTGCGACGATTCAAAGAGAAAAACAACGCACGTATTTACATGCCAATCACGTGATGACTCTTTGTGTTTCCAAACATCGCGAAATACACGTGATATTAATAAGTACGTTCGAAGTCAAAATAGTTAGTAGAACAATGACTCGGAGGGAAAGCCTTTTGTCTACGAATAGTACGAATATTTTTAGATGTGAAAAACTTAAACAACGATACCTACTTCAAATTGTAGATGAGCGTTTATTAGATGGCGCCGTTATCATGAAAGGAAATGACAAATTTCTTACTAAAATTTATTTAATCCGTAAAATGGCAAAGTTATTTGTACCTATAAAGTTCTAGACAGTTGTGCTGTCACCCAACCCCGCAACATCATTGATTTAAAGTGAAATATATCTGATCTGATGATGCTAGCGACTCCTAGCGAGGGGAAGGGATCTAAACGTTGCCATGTTCCATAATTGCGTAGGAAGGAAGCGTAGATCCCTTTTCCTACCCCTACCCGTGGAGAAGCGCTCCAGACAGTCTAACATCTAGTTTTGCACTAGAGTTGGATCACAGACAATTAAAGTGCTTGGATGTCTTTAGGCTGCTTATAGTTAGTACTGTGAGGGCCGTATTTAGGGGGGTGGGGCCAAAAGGGGCAATTACCCCCCCCCCCCATAGAGCCTCCAACCCTCGGCTGCGATTGACTTAACTCCTTGTAACTACTAGTACTGGGTTGGCAAGGTACCCTGGCAGTGCATTCTGACAGGTTGTGTCTGCTATGTGTTCGTCCCGGGCTCCTCGAGCATTCGTAATTTCAAATTGCATATAATAAACGGACTTTGATGTGTAAATTTCGTGATTTGCCATACATCTCAATTTCTGTGTTTAAAGGGCCCACAGAACTTGAGGTGGCCCGGGACACCAAGGTCTAAATCCGGCCCTGACTACTGTAAGTGAAATGGTCGGACAAAGCTATCGTATCGACTTCTTTTTTGTTCCAAAATACCCTTTAATCCATACTAATTCAAAGGTATAGGGTTTTCATCAATGTCCGACCCCCCACGTGATTGCAGGTGATTAGGCAACTAAAGATACACGATGACAAACCTGATTAATTTGCAACAGACAGTTTATTACTTAATGTGTATTCAAATCACAGACGAACTAAAACAAATATTATAGTTTACAGATTATTTTGTTCGCTGTACTATCCAAACGTTCCTAAGTCTTCCATCACGGCTGTAGGAATCGTTCGTATTACACCTCTGTATGCAACTAGATCTTCGTACATGATCAAAAAGTTGTATGATTACCAAGTGAGTGCTTCGTAACAAAAGAGGTCTAATTACAGCTATACATGAGGAGACTCTTTGGTAATGGATCCCAAAAGTTCCACAGAATCGTTTAATACAGTATTTGAACTGGATTTGCTCCAGTTTAGCTTGTTTTTAAATATATTCTAAAAACTGCAGATAATTTTGGAAGAGCAGTCTTGTGAAAAGAGCTACCTAGCTGAGTTTTTGCCAGATTAATGGACGAGGAGAGTGTTCCTATCATTGGTCGATTAGTCTCAAACCATCAAATTGCATTAAACAAATATAGATAAATATTTGCGACTGCAGAACCCCTTTACGTAAGTTGGAATTTGAGGATTATTGATTATCCATCTGGTGTGCTCCCTTTTTAACACCCTCCTCCAAAGCGAAATTTACGTTGAGATCACAGAAATATAAGGAGGTATTTACACTGAACGATTATCAATTAAAAATTTGTATTAGAATAATAGGTGTTTCCTTTTTGGACGACCATAGGGTTAGTCAAAGTCACAATTATCACGTGATTGAAGTGCTTTGCGTCAAGCTTGCGTCATAAGACATTTTTGCCCCAGGTTAATGTAAAACTTAAATAAAGCTTTTACCTAAAAAAAACGATAAGGGTTATTGACAACGGAGTCAAATTATTTTTATAAAACGAATTGTGTATTATTGACAGGGCCGACTTAAGTCAACCACAACGTGCAAAAAAAACACCTAATATAAATGCTAAGAACACTGACCTGTATCATAGGTCAGTGGCTAGGAAGCTTTGTAACTAATTTCTTTACGTGTAATACAGGCTTTAGAGTAGCCTTTCAAACGCCAACTAAGGTTGGTAGGAGAGCTCATTCATTATACCGGATGTCCCATTTTAATATCCCACCTGCGATAATTCTACAACACTGCGACGGATAAAAAAATGGTCCGAATAAAAAGTTAACGGTTTTGAGGGGACATCTGATGCCGTTAACCTTGGCTCCCCCGGACCCCCAGGAGGACGAGAACGGGGGGCAACTTTAAAATTTTAAATGGAAACCCCTATTTTTTATTGCAGATTCAGAAAGAGTATAAAAAACTATGACTGTTTTATTTGGGAACTTTCTCTTTATTTGCAACAGGTGGCGCTGCAAACGGGGTGACCAGCTGTCCCATTAGGTGTTTTCTTTTTGCATCGCTACAGGCTTGGGCACATGCCCAATCATCACGTGATTAAAGTGCCTTGCGTCATAAGACATTTCTGCCTCAGGTTAATATAAAACTTAAATAAAGCTTTTAAAACGAATAGGGTTATTTTTATAAAACGAATGGTGTGTATTGACAGAGCTGACTTAAAGCTACCACAGGCTACCACAAAATGCAAAAAGAAAACACCTATTGTAATCTTACCAGGGGAATTTCTCGAAATGAGTACATCTGACAAAAAAGTTGCCGAATAAAAGTTTGCTGGTTTGCAGGGAAACGTCCGATTCTGTAAAAAACTTCACCCCGCGACACTCAGGGGCGGATAGGGGGTAGTAAATATGAAAGCCGTTTTTGTTATACAGTAGCTTTACAATAAATTATTAATGTATTTAGTAATGTAATTTCAGTAGAAAATAAATAAATAAATAAATAAATAAATAAATGGAAACCCCTATTTTTATTGCATATTCAGAAAGCTCATACAAACCTATGACGGTTTAATTTGGAAACTTTTTTTGTTACATGTACTCATTTCGAGAAATTCCCCTGGCAAGATTAAAATACACCTAATACTGACACCCCGTTTGCAGCGCCACCTGTTGCAAATGAAGAAAAAGTTCCCAAATAAAACCGCCATAGTTTTTTATACTCTTTCTGAATCTGCAATAAAAATAGGGGTTTCCATTTAAAATTTTAAAGTTGCCCACCGTTCCCGCCTTCCTGGGGGTCCGGGGGAGGCAAGGTTAACAGCATCAGATGTCCCCCTCAAAACCGTTAACTTTTTATTCGGAACATTTTTTTATCCGTCGCAGTGTTGTAGAATTATCGCAGGTGGGTGATTAAAATATGGGACACCCGGTATTGCTAAAATGGACGTTTTCACATTGCTTCTAAAGCGCTGTCACAGTTACTGCGTTAGACAACTTGGCTGTGCAGTGTAGCTGCCATGACGTTGTATTGTAATGACCAAATTACAGCTCGCTGTGTTACTGGGGAAATACATTGTTTTTCGATATAGTCTCCACTAGTCTCCACATTGAGCAATACACTTGGTCCGGCTTGCCACAAGTTTCCAATGCCTTCGTGGTAGAAGGTTTTCGGTTGGTCGTGAAACCAGTTTTGCACCGCATCCCGAACGTTAGCTTCTGAGGCAAATCGACGACCTCTCAAACCGTCCTTCAGCGGTCCAAACAGATGAAAATCTGAGGGAGCGAGATCTGGGCTGTGAGGATGATGTTCCAGGCTCTCAAAGCCCAACCGCGTGATGGTTTCCACGGTGTTACGGGCCGGGGGATATCTTGAAGCAACTGAACTTTCTTTGACAGTAGACCAAATCGTTTGTTTCGAATCTCTGGTTTCAACTTATTCGCTAATAAATCACTAGGTGTTTTCTTTTTGCATCGCCACAGGGTTAGGTAAAGTTACAATCATCACGTGATTAAAGCGTCTTGCGTCATGTAGACATTTCGGCCTCAGGTTAATGTAAAACTTAAATAAAGCTTTTAAAACGACTAGGGTTATTGAGAACTGAGTCAAATTATTTTTATAAAACGAATGGTGTGTTATTGACACAGCTGACTAAGGTCCACCACAACGTGCAAAAAGAAAACCCCTACTGCACCTCGTACTATTTATGGTAGTCCGCGTTTCCAAATAGTCGGGCAGTATATAGGTGTTTTCTTTTTGCATTGCCACAGGGTTAGGCAAAGTTACAATCATCACGTGATTAAAGTGCCTTGCGTCATGTAGACATTTCTGCCTCAGGTTAATATAAAACTTAATTAAAGCTTTTAAAACGAATAGGGTTATTGAGAAAATGATTGAGTCAAATTATTTTTACAAAACGAATGGTGTGTTATTGACAGAGCTGACTTAGGTCTACCACAACGTGCAAAAAGAAAACACCTATATGCGTCCAAAAACAGGGTTAGCATCACCTTCCCAGTCAATGGCGAGGTCTTGAATTTTTTCCTTGTAGGGAATGATGCGTGTTTCCACTCCCATACTCTGGCGTTTAGATTCGACCCCGTGGCGATGAACTCATGTTTCATCGACGGTCACTATTTGGTTTAAAAGTGTGTCGCCTTCCGCGTTGAAACGATCCAGTAAACATTGGCAGATGTCCAAACCAGAGAAATGTTATAACGTTAGTAGTAGGGATAACATTTCTCTGGTCCAAACCGCATACCTGCCAACTCTCCCGCAAAAAGCGGGAGTCTACCGCATTTTAGTACGAACTCCCGCTTACCCGCATTACAATGACATGACAATGAGAAGTTGTGACTCGTGAGGGAATTTTTGACGGACGGGATGTTTTTTTACAGGACATGTCAATCCACAAAAAAAACTGTGATACGCCACTTGCCCCGTATTGTATTTCTCTGGTCCAAACCGCATACCTGCCAACTCTCCCGCAAAAAGCGGGAGTCTACCGCATTTTAGTACGAACTCCCGCTTACCCGCATTACAATGACATGACAATGAGAAGTTGTGACTCGTGAGGGAATTTTTGACGGACGGGATGTTTTTTTACAGGACATGTCAATCCACAAAAAAAACTGTGATACGCCACTTGCCCCGTATTGTGACCAGTCTCCGGTTTATTTTTACCCTCTGATCACAAAAGTCTGATCACTGCACGTTGCTCCTCTCTGGTGAATGTGATAGTGGAGATGACAGGCTTACACTGTTGTAGCGTTGATTGAAATATTAATAAAGATAGACAACCCATGTTATAAGAATCGACAAGAATGCAATTCATCCATGTATGTTTAGTTGCGTTTTTGATGTTTTTTTTGACTGTAAAGTAGCGCCATCGCCAAATGTTATGAATAATAGTTCAATTTTCGCCGCAAATTAGAATTGGCGCTTCGAAAATACAAGTGAAAGATATTTTTAGTCATGCAATGTTGCAACATTTAACACTAATTAATATAAAAAAATTACTCTACTCTGGAACTTAAAGAATTCTAAAAAGCAATTAATTTCTATTATAAAATTTCTATACGATAAACATCGTTTTATTTTCATTAGTTATTCCCCCCAAAATTATTTATTGAACGAATCGCTTTTACAATTTCATAATTCATTTTAAAATAATTTAAAAGTGCGTATATAACTTACTGTCATTTAATCCCACAGTAAGAAATATAAATAACGCCAAGAATTTCACATTAGAAATGGCCATTGCTAAAAAACATATAGAAAATCAAAAACCTTTCATTCCTTAAAGTAGTCAATCAGTTAGAATGTCATTGTACAGTATAACATTTTTAATTTTAGGGATTCATGCGGATTTCCAGTCACATTTTGCTGACAAGGATGTGCTCTTTTACACATCGAATCAACTTAGTCAGCACATTCTTTCATAGGTAGTATAGTACGTAATAAACAAAACATACGTGAAATTATGTCAATGAGATAGGGAAGTAAAGTGTTTCTGATTGTACAAAATGAAAAACCGCAAATTTTGGCTTTTTCAAGTTAGACGCCTCTACGTCGCTGTCGTACCTATCTCGTATACAGGGTGTCCACGGCTGAATGGAACATAGGGAAAATACGCACGGTTTTTGATAATAATAATAATAATAATAATTTTTTATTCATTTGTTAATAGAAAAAACTATTTTAAATACGTGATTCTTAAAAAATACTGGAACTACCTAATACATGAAAACTTGTAAAAAGAATATTTCTTACGTATAACATATTGGTGTAGAAATAAAATCAAATAAAATCAAACCGTTGCGTGAGAATTCCACTCAACGATCAAACATTAAAACGTCAAAGAAAACACGTTTACAATTTGAGAATTAAAGATAACAAAAATGATCAGGTGCTCTTAATGTAACTTAATTTCCAATTGTTTATTTAATTGAATTAATTCTTCTGTTATTTACTATCATGTTAGTGAAATTGTAAAAGGCAGAATAAAATCATAAACAATCATCCTTAAAAACAAACAACAAAACCTCATTTTCTGGCTTTACAAAACGAATTTTTTTATATCGAATTGTACATTGTTAGCGCAGTTTTGTAATGCGGCGATTGAATTTGGATGAGGTAGTACTAGGGAGATAATATTCACCAAAAAACGGTTTTGTGTGTATTCTCCCTATGTCCCACTCAGCCGTGGACACCCTGTATAAATTTATTATAATATTACTTGGGTGTTAGGGCGGCTGCACACGTACCGATATTATCGGTGTTGTGTTATCGGTACGGTATCGGTATCTGACATGCTTTTCACACACACCGATGAAAAGTATGTCGAAATTGGAATAGCGGTTATATCTTTGTTAGCATCACCAGTGTCGCTGCGCCTTTTGAATGCCAGATTTGGAATCAGCAACCCAAAAAACCTACGGATGAAATGTCTAGAATCATTTGAGAGTGAATTTCCGAAAAAGCTTCGCAGATGACGTTGCTCAGTCATGCTGAGCTTCAGAGGGGCGGTGAGCCAATTTGGAGGTCATATTCGGAATCAGCTACCTTGAAAACCCCCCTCAACCCGAATTGACTCGATTCTAGAAGTTTACAACAAAGGTATAAATGTTTTCTATGAAAATGCATTTTTCAGGATGCCTTTTCCACTGCACAAATGCAATTTCGAAAAAAAAACATGATCAAAAGTGGGTACAAAGTTTCCTATTGAATTTAGGGAGCGAATGAAGGAACTCCATTTCAATCCGTCTTACTAAAAAAATTTGGTAGGTTCAGTGCTTTATTATTTCCTCGTCTATCATGCACTTTTCGCTTCTCTTCGTTTTTGAGGCCGGTGCACCTGTGCGACAAGGGCGTCGCCAAGGGGCCCCCCTAGGAAAAAGAAAAAAGGCAAAAGTTATTAAAAATAAAAATAAATTTTGTGCCAAATCTTGTAAAAACGCCAGAGCTACGAACCCCCAATAGTGCTTCCCCCCCTGGGAAAATTTTCTGGCGGCGCCCTTGCTGTGCGATGTTGGTGTATAAGCGATGCATTGCTGCAGACCTACATAAAAACCACTTTCTTTCGCAAAATTGTTAAAAAATAGTATTTATTTCAATAAGAAAAATAATTATGGTATACTTTGTACTGCATGAGAAAGTGTAAGATTAGAAAACTTTTTTAAAAATTTTTATTTTATCTGTTTTAGTCTTCAACAATACGAATTAATAATTTATGTCAATACTAGCGAAACAATTAATACCTACATATATTAACTTAAAAAATCGAAGAAAAAACAAGAAAAAACACGCGCAAACGACAAATGGAAACCGCATGAAATCGAAGAAATATGAAATGTGACGCAGAACAAAATTATTCAATTTTCTACGACGCGCAGTGACGATTGCAATACGCACAATCCGTTCAAATTTGGTGAACGCTACAAACATTTTATTAAAATGTACACAAAGTTATAGGTAATATCTAGCTCGGTTTCAGCTTTCTAGTAGGTGTGTACTTACGAGTGTAGAATGGTGGCTATTATTCACGCGGATGAAGTTTCCAAAACTAGGGCGGCAGCCCAGCGTCATTTTAGGCAGTGATAAAAGCGCGTCTGCGAATCATACTACGTTGAAGATGATGTAAAATATAAGATAAATGGTCGCAAGTTCTGAACCTGGGGATAACATGTTCAAATTTGTGGATAAAAATCACTGTTTTAAAGTGATTTTAGCGCGTCTGTAATTCAGGTTAATGATTTATGTTCTTGCGTATGTCACGAAAAAAAAATTGCAGACAATTCGGATGTGGATAAGTATGTTAATTAAACAATTGAAGTACCATTTTTTGTTTAACAAACTGTGATTTAAATTGCTTAATTACAATACTTTATCCACATCCGAATTGTCTGCAATTTTTTTTCGTGTCATACGCAAAAACATAGGTAAATCATTAACCTGAATTACAGACGCGCTAAAATCACTTTAAAACAGTGATTTTTTATCCACAAATTTGAACATGTTATCCTCAGGTTCAGAACTTGCGACCATTTTTATGCTCTTATATTTTACATCATCTTCATTCTTCAACGTAGTATGATTCGCAGACGCGCTTTTATCACTACCTAAAATGACGCTGGGCGGCTGGGCTGCCGCCCTAGTTTTGGAAACTTCATCCGCCCTAAACGAACGAGTGCAGCCGTGCAGCGAGTGAGTTTTGGAATCATCCAAGTGTATAATAGCCATTCTACACAAGTAAAAGACCTCGTAAAAGACTATACTTTCTCCACGACTATGCATAAAAAAAATTCCTCCATTGGGAATCGAACATTGATCGCCCGCGTTAAAAGAGTCAAGTACCTATCTCTATTACCCTTGTTTTAAACAAGGCTATTACTGAGCTATTTACCACATTTATTTACGAAAATTAGCGTGATTTCTGATAATCATAGAATGTGATTGGCTAACGAGAGTGAATTCTTTTTCATTCTTCACTGGTCTGAAGAATTTATGTCTTTGTTTAGCTAAATATGTAAAAAGAATTTGGCATTTTTATACAGGGTGTCTCACGGTGACCGTCGGTTAGAAGTATATCAAGAACTGTAACAGCTAGAAATTTGAAATTTTGCACACGCACATGGAGTGTTTAATCTATTAAATAAAAATATTTTCCAAATGGCAGCACTTCCGGAAATACCGGAAGTGAGCATCAACTTCTTTATTTTAAATACAAACCAGGCAATTTTTTACACATTCTTATGTGTCATAAAATGTTTAGTAAGTATGCTTAAAATAATCGGCGTATCAATTTTTATTGTTGAGAAAAAAAAATTTTTTCACTGAAAAGTGTCATCTTGTTTGGGAAATAAAATTTGATAAAATTGAAAGTCGAAAGTGGTAAAAGTTAGGGAAATGGGATTTTAGGTTCTCAATGTCAAAAGATTGAGACACAATTGTCTGTCATGGATTATAAAAAATTGCCCGCGGTTACGTATCTATTTGACGTTACTTCCAGACTTAAGAAAAACTTTAAAAAGTCTGTTTTTTTAAATGGAATGCGTATTTAATTATCAGCCTATTCGATGCGGAAATAAATTTCCTTTAAATTGCTATGCCATGTTCCTATACCTAAAATCAATGATTACAGGGTTATTTACATTTTTCTAATTAAATTGATAATTACATACTTTACAAAACATGGTTGGCTTTGAAAATTTTCAAAAAATTTTATTCAATTGTTTCTTATGATGGCAGTTGTCAGTTAGCTATCAGTTTGAAAGTTTACGCTACATTTACGTTTGTTATCAGTGTTATCTGTTTGAATTTTGATTTTTGCGCTTAATATTTGTTTTTAATTGGGAAATATGGAATACACAAACGCTGATACTCTAAATTTGTTTTACATTCATGGCGAGTCTGCTCGTATTACTTTTCGGACCTGCAGAACCTTTAACTATTGAATAAAGAATCACTCAACACTTTAACGAAAAATATCCGCATTTACCAACAATGACAGAACGAAAAATCAGAATGATTGAAAAGAATTTTCTAAATTTCGGCGAAGTAAATGCGCCACGAAATTTGGCAAGGCCAATTGTCCCCAATGACGCTGCAGAAACCAATGTATTGGGATATTTTAATGTTTTACCTGAACGTTGTGTTCGTTCGGCGGAAAGAGACCTTGGATAGTCAAGAAGTTGCATAGATAGAATTTTAATTTTAAATAATCATAAAAGCATAAGAAACATTTGAATAAAAATTTTTTGACAATTTTCAAAGCCAAGCCAACCATGTTTTGTAAAATATGTAATTATAAATTTAATTAGAAAAATGTAAATAACCCTGTAATCATTGATTTTAGGTATAGGCACATGGTATATCAATTTAAAGGAAATTTATTTCCGCATCGAATAGGCTGATAATTAAATAGGCATTCCATATAAAAAAACAGACTTTTTAAAGTTTTTCTTAAGTCTGGAAATAACGTCCAATACCTACGTAACCGCGGGCAATTTTTTACTATCCATGACAGACAATTGTGTCTCAATCTTTTGACATTGAAAACCTAAAATCCCATTTTCCTAACTTTTACCACTTTCGACTTTCAATTTTATTTCCTAAACAAGATTTTGACATTTTTCAGTGAAAAAATTTTTTTTCTCAACAATCAAAATTGATACGCCGATTATTTTAAGCATACTTACTAAACATTTTATGACACATCAGAATGTGAAAAAAAATTGCCTGGTTTGTATTTAAAATAAAGAAGTTGATGCTCACTTCCGGTATTTCCGAAATTGGAAAATATTTTTATTTAATAGATTAAACACTCCATGTCGCGTGTGCAAAATTTCAAATTTCTAGCTTTTACAGTTCTTGATATACTTCTAACCGACGGTCACCGTGAGACACCCTGTATAGTCGTGGAGAAAACAATTATTCAAGTGGCAGAAACGGTGAAATAAAGACACGAAAACTCAAAGTCATCATAATTGTTCGGAATTTGCATTACTAAGGTCAAGTAATATTATGACTCAATTAGATTCTGCCGTTGATGCAAATATTCGGTATATTTCAATCAATGATACGGCCTTTAAAAAAAATTATTTACACAAAACTAGTTCAAAGTACTTTTATAGTACCTAAGTAATTAAAAAATGTAATTTGGTCATGGTAACAATCTATATTATGGTTGAAATTGAATTAAAACTGTCGGGTGAGGATATCATTTATATAATTTCTCCTCTAAAAGAAAATAAAGTTATACAATACTTATATAAAGAAAGATCCTAACATAAATATTTAAGTGGCATAACCGCATAACGCGACTATATATTTATTCATTTAAAAGTCCCGGGTTCAAATATTCTTTTACTGGCAACATTGTTAAGAATGTACACGAATACTAGCATAATTACAGAATTCTATCATAAAAGTCAGGTTACACACTACTTGAGTACGCGCGACCGCAACGACCCCTGATGCCTTGTACGACAATGGGGTCGTATATTCCCGTAAGGTTGTCTATCTTTATTAATATTTCAATCAACGGTTGTAGCTCAAAGAAAACTGACGATTAAATTCCTCACATGTGCGATGTGCACCACCTCAACACACGCGCATGCAGCGCCACCTATCGTTATTTAATAAAACTACAATGAGAAGTGTACAAGGAATTTTTGACTTACCTTCGTGACTTTTAAACGTCATCCTGCGCAAAATTTTCAATAAAGATCATATAAATGCCTTGTCTTTGCGGAAATATTGAATAAATATTTAACGTTTCGACTCGTTCTATAGCTAAAGGGGATATGAGACACCGATAAAACGCAAAACATAGACACGTCCAAGACGTACCACCCCCATTAGAAGCGGGAAATTCAAAATATCTAACCACAACATTAGGAAATTTGTTTATCCGTCAATGTTTTCGAAAACATTCGATTAAATTAAATGAGGCGATAAATTAAAGTACAATTAAAACGATTGCGAAAAAAAAAATTGTTACCTATCGGCTGAACGAACTATTGCTCATGCGTAGGTGATTTATCACGTAGCCATATTGAAATCTTTCAATCTGAAAAATTTGTAAGTAAATATTTTATTTCCTCATTTAATCGAGTAATTAATAACATAACTTGTTATTACAATTAAAATCTAGCATAATTTCCGCGTAAGTTGATATATATATTAATAAAGTAAATGGTGTTAATTATTTTCGACGTGAACGTATATTGAGAGTTATTCCATAGAAATTTTGACTAATACACAAAAGACGTTTAACAAAAATTTAATTTTGAATTTAAATAACCGACCCCTTAACTTGTTTACTGGCTGGGTTTTGACATTAAAATTTAAATAACTTTAACCGTTATTTGGGAAAAAGTGATTTTTTTACGCAAAAAAAACTGCCATGTAGCAATTTTTTTGACAGCTGTTCTATTCCTTTTAACTTCAACACAAAAGTTGTTGACAAAAAAACCTCTCGCTTTTCATTTTTCAGAGTCCTGTAGGTAGGCAACACTAATCCCATTTGTGCCCTTTCAGATTAAGCGAAGCAGTATTTTTGTTGTGAAGAATAATCCAGAGGAAACGAAGATGTCCGTTCTTAATCAAAGTGGTGAGGAACAAGTCGAGTGCCCCCTGTGTATGGAACCTCTAGAAGTCGATGACCTTAACTTCTTCCCGTGCAGTTGCGGATATCAGGTTCTTGTTCGCTCTCTTTGTTTACGTTTACGAATTATGTTTTTTTTTTTTGTAGATATGTCGATTTTGCTGGCATCGAATCAGAACCGACGAAAATGGATTGTGCCCGGCATGTCGAAAGGCTTATTCCGAAAATCCGGCAGACTTTACGCCGCTTTCAAAGGAGCAGGTCGCTCAATTGAAGGCGGAGAAACGTCAACGCGATCAGCAACGTAAGGCCAAACTTAGCGAAAGTCGGAAACATCTAGCAAAGTGAGTCTCGTCATCGCCCCTTTATACTTCGGGTTTTAATATCGATTTTTTGTTTTCAACAGTGTGCGTGTCGTACAAAAAAATCTCGTTTTTGTTGTGGGTCTACCGCTTAGGCTGGCCGATGCCGAGATCCTAAAAAGGCACGAATATTTTGGCAAGTTTGGCAAGATACATAAAGTTGTTATTAATCAGTCGACGTCATATGCCGGTTCGCAAGGGCCCAGTGCAAGTGAGGTTTTCGTCTCTTCTTTTTCTGAGCGTCTTAATGAGAAATCGATTGTTTTAGGTGCTTACGTTACGTATATGAAAAGTGATGACGCCTTAAGAGCTATACAAAATGTCAATAATATAACGATAGATGGTAGGCTTATAAAATCTAGTTTGGGTACCACAAAGTATTGTTCACATTTTATGAAAAATCAGCCGTGTCCGAAGCCGGACTGTATGTACCTTCACGATTTCGGTGAGTACCCTTTCGACTGTACCCGCGTGAACTTAGCAACGACTTCTTACAACTATTGTTTCGACTACTATCCACAGTAAATATTGAGTGGCAAGTGAACTAGTGATGTGTTACATAATCACAACAGTTAGAAGGTCGCCACTGTAAGGAACAGTATTATTTCTCTCAGACATGGTTCCCTTTACTGTGTGTCCACATGGAACCTTTTCCAGTTTTAAATTCTGTTGCCCCTTAAAAAAGTTTAGGGAGGCTTGTTTTTATAAAGAACTGGTGGTTTAAGGTGTTTTATGCATCGGTTCTCCTGCATATTATTATTCTGTCAGAAGTAATTCCCTGTTCTATAATCGCATGGAACCTCTTCCAGTTTTACATTCACTCTGCGTATATGTACCCTTAAAAAAGTTAGGCTGTTCGGGTTTCTTTTTGTAGAAAACTGAAAATATGTGTTGCAATGGCAGGTGATACACAAGCTCTGCACTAGTCTCGGAGATGGTTCCTTATCCTTCCAATTTTAAATTTACTCTTGAGCTACCTGTGCACTTAAAAAAATTAGGTTATTACTTAAGGGGCTTCTTCGTTCTCAAACCCTTGTGACTTCACTCAAAGAAAGGTGGTTTCATGTCCTGTAGCTGCATGGAATTTCTTTCAGTTTTAAAATCACTTTCAAGAGATATCTTGTGTTCTTAAAAATGTTTCAGTTCTTTCTGAGAGAGGCTTCCTTGTAAAGAAAACCTGTGCACTGTAGTAGTGATGGGTCTTCCTTTTTACAACCCTTATGTATTATCTTCTCAAAGTTAGTGCCCCTTCCTACAGTCACCTGGAGCCTTTTTCACTCCTTCCTTCTCACAACCCTTACATATTATTATTACTTCTTCCACAACTAGTTCTCTGTACTGCAACAACAGTGTTAAATTCGTTCACTGAAAGGTATTTGTGCCCTTTAAAGAAATTGTGGTTCATGAGGAAGTCTTTTCCCCACAAAGAACCTTTAATTATGGAGTGACGGTTCCTCCAGCTCCTGGCGAGACCCCTCCATAATATTATTTCTCTCAGATTACTCTTGCAATTTAGGAAGATGTGTTTCTTTCTCCTCACCTCCTGTATTCTATTGAGAGCCAATTCAGTGTAGTGCAGTCACCAGAAGCCTTTTTCCTGATGTCTGTACCGTAAAAAAGTTTAAGTTCTTCCTGAGGGAGGCTTTTTTGTAAAGAACCTGTGTCTTAAGGTGTTTTATACATTACAATGACGTGCTATATGGAATAATGGTTCTTCCTCCTCTGTCGGAGGTAATTCCCTGTTCTGTAGTCACATGAAATCTCTTCCAGTTTTATATTCATTCTTACACTGAGCCTCTTTAACTTTACTCTTTTGAGGTACCTGTGTGCTTAAAAATTTTAGGTTCTTCCTTAGGGAGACTTATGGAATAATGCCTCTTCATCCTCACAACCCTTGTGCATTATTCGCTATTATTACATCACTCGCAGACGGTTCCATGTCATGTAGCTGCATGGAGCCTCTTTCAGTTTTAAATTCAATTTCTAGAGATATCTGTCCTTAAAACGGTTTCAGTCATTCCTGGGAGAGGCTTTATTGTAAAAAAAACCTGTTTATTGTGGTAGTGATGGGCTCTTCCTTTTCACAACCCTTATGTATTATCCTCTCAAAGGTAGTTCCTCGTCCTACAGTCATATGGAGCCTCTTTCAGTTTTATCTTCACTCTTTTGAGATGTCTGTACCCTTAAAAAAAGTTATGGTCTTCCTGAAAGAGGGTTCCTCCTCACAATCCTTTCATATTAATATTACTTCTTCCACAGCTAGTTCTCTGTACTGCAAACACATGCCGTGTTAAATTCATTCACTCAAGATATTTGTGCCCTTAAAGAAATGGAGGTTGTTCCTGAGGGAGACTTTCCCCCCCAAAGCACCTGTGTGTTAAACTATTTAAATTATGGAGTGACTGTTCCTCTAGCTGCCGACAACCACTGCATAATATTATTATTACTCTCAGAGATGGTTTGCTGCACTACAATCACTCCAGCCTCTTCCTATTTTAAATGTAGTCTTTTGAGATGTTTGTACTGTTTAAAAAGTTTGTGATCTTTGTCCGATAAAGCTTTTTCTGCAAAGAAGCTATCTTTTATAAGCTTTTATTATGAAGTGGTGGGCTCATCCTCCTCACAACCCTTGCATATTATTGTTACTTGTTACTGAAGCCACGTGGGTTTCTCTTTCAGTTTTAAATTTATTCATTTGAAATGTCTGTCCTTAAAGAAGTTTAGGATGCTCTTGAGGAAGTACTTCACTCTCCAAAGGATCTCTGTGGTTCTTCCTCCTCACATCCCCTGTATGCATTAGTATTTCTCACAGAGCTAATTCAATGTACTGCAGTCACTTTTTCAGTTTTCAATGCACCCGGTACTCTAAAAAGTGTAGGTTCTTCCTGAGGGGGCATTTTTGTAAAGAACCTGTATCTTAAGGTGTTCTATGTCTTACAATAGCTGAGTATATTGAGCGGGCGTTCTTCATCCTCACAACCTCTGCGTATTATTACTACTTTCAGAGGTGGTTCCTTGTGCCACAGTCACATGGAGTCCCTTTCGGTTTTAAATTCCGCCTTTGAGATACCTGTGCTCTAAAAATTTTAGCTTATTCCTGGGAGAGGCTTTTGTGCATGTCGTTTTCCATAAAAAACCTGTGTCTTACAATGGCACGGTATATGGAGAAGTAGTTTTTCTTCCTCACATCCCCTGTCCAGTGAAATCAAAAATCGTTTATTATTGCAAAGATATTTACAATTTTGGGTTAGTATATTATGCTGTTGTGGGCTGCTTTGTTAGTATTTTAGATTTTTTGGGATTCCCTGTATACATTATTTCTCATGGAGCTAATTCCTTGTACTGCAGTCACTGAAGCCTTTTTTTAATCTTAAATGCATTTTGTGGAGATGTCCCTGTCCTTTACAAAGTTTAGGATCGTCTTGAGGGAGACTCTCCCAATGAACTTTTGTTATGAGGTGTTCTGTGCTTTCCAATGGCGCCAATATATGGACAACCCCTGCATATTAGTCATTTCTCTCAGAACTGGTTTACTGTGCTGTGCACTCTTTCCACATGTTTGTACCCTGAAAGATTTGTGATCTTTTTAAGTGGAATAATGGTTTTTCCTCTTCAAAACCCCACATATTAAGTCTTATTATTATTATTATTATTTCCATATACGGTAACCATATGGGCCCCAATTGTACCCAGTTTTGAATTAGGTCTGTCAGAATATTTATACCATTAAAATGTTTAGAATCTTCCTGAGGGGGGAGGCTTTTTCTAATGTTTGTTCACCAAGGAACCTCCATCTTAAGTGTTTCCTTGTAGGTACAAGGTGCAATTACAGATTGCGGAAAGTGTGTAGAATACCGAGTTTCTTTGTATCTCCGATTAATTTTACTTTCATGTTTTTGAAAAGGCATCAAAAGGTTTGCCATGATCCCCCGGTTTTACTCTTTCAATAGTTTTCTTGTGCTCTGTGAGGACGTACTTTTTGCTGGTCGCAACAGGACATATTTAAGGTGAAACGGGGGCGCTCTTTTTCCTCTTCGCTCAGTATTTCTTTTTGGATTTTGATGGAAGAATGCCATGCCGAAATGTGTTATAGGGACATCGCCAAAGGTTTTTTTCCGGTTTCTGTGTTGGTCCCATTTATAAACCTTATAAGTATTGTAGTGGTAGTGGGGTTCATCTTCGCAGAGCTATATCTATGCGAAAATAATAATCCTTTTGAAGGTTAAACACGCGGCATTGCCACATATCCTTCGATATGAATGTGCCTTAAACCTTGGAAATTGGATTCTTGTTGAGGTGCCTTCCTTTCGGTTCGGGCGATTAAGCCTAGGGTCCCTCCATCAGGCTGGAGCGTCGCACAAGCATTAATTTTCTCGTCGATTCTCCCAACATAATATTAACAATGTCAAGAGCAACCATTAGAACAAGCTTTCCTCTCCAGTGGTGTGAGCTTTTTTTGCATTGTTCACCACTTGCTTGGTAGATTTATTATTTTTATTATTAGTTCTAGGGGTGGTGCCGATTGGTTCCTGCACTGTTACCTTCTGTTCTACTATGCTCCCCGGTCCAGTCCAGAGTTTTAGTAAGGCGAATCTCAATACACACATTTTTTTTAAAAAAGGGGCGTGGATGTCAGTTTTATAAGTTTAACGTACCTACTTTTATTTTTGGTAGTAGTAATTCCAGGGGGGGTCAACTGCCCTACCCTGCCTCCCCTAAATGACACCCCTGGTATTGACACTCGAAACAAAATTTGGTCTGCGCACCCCTTCTTTAGTCTTGATTACGATCTCTACCTCACCACTTGTCGATGCTTGATCACTCTCACTTGAACTGTTCACTTGTTTAATGAGATTGCTGGTCTTGTTCCTATCTTAGGACTATTACTTATTTCTGCTTTGCACGAGCCCGTATACATATAATTAGCAATTTATTTCGCACTAATAAGAAAGAAAAAGCTAAAATTTGTCATTAAACAAAGAATGTTGTTATTAAATTTACGATATTGCACCTTTCTTAATGACTTTTTTTCAAACTAAATTAATGAAGTAATGAAGGGTGCTGGTTCTTTAAAGACTTCTGTAATCCACTGTACCCCACGACGTTACTTGTTTGCCCTATCGCCACTCCCCTTGTTTGTCGTACTGCTATAGAGTCCGGGCAATCAGCTGACTGACAGCTCTGAGGGCAAACGTATTTTCAGTTTACGCGGGCTAAAATGACAATTCTGAATGCAACTCTCACGTTCTCTTAACGCGCGCAACCTGTACATGCAAATACTATAGGCTGTGCTATTACGAATAGAAAAAATTTTGCCCTCAGGGCCGTCAAAAAAATAGGTTAATGACTTCACCTGCCTTGTCCCTATTCCCCTTGTTTGTCCTATCGTCACGCCCCTTATTTGTCCTACCGCCATTCCCCTTTTTGCTCACCGCCACTCCCCTTGTTTGCCCTTCCACTACGCCCCTTGTTTGCACTAGCTCCACGCCCCTTGTTTGCCATACCGCTCCCCTGAGATCGCGTCGCGCACTCTTGCAACCCTTGATCGGAGACGTGGTTGGTATTCCGTATGGTAGACTAGAAACAGTAGTTGGTAGATGTCGTTGCTAATTTTGCGCGCGCTTTCCACCGTCGTAAATTTATACAATTTCGTTCATCATTTAAAGGCGACCCAAAAGCGAGTTTCACGAAGGAACAGATGCACGCGGGCAAACATCAGGAGTACGAACGAAAGTTACACGATCTGTTAGTAACCAAAATGGCCATACAGAGCGCGCAACAGCAGCACCAACAGCAGCAGCAGCAGCAGCAACAGTCCGAAATTAGATCTGTCACTAAAACTAAAGAGGTCACCACCACAGTTTCGACCACAAAGGATAACTGGCCACAGTTGAATTCGGAGAAAGGCGACAAGTGTGAGAAAAAAACCGAAACCGTTTTCGTTTGTAAAGATAAAACGCAAAAGACGAAAACAAAATTAAAGAGCGATTGCGTGAAAAAACCTGAAAAAAGTAAAGGCGAGTGTACGGCGAGTAACAGTAAGTGCGAAAAGTTAACCGATGAAAAAATTCCAAACACGTCGAGAAGTAAAAGCGACACCGACTTAGAGAAAACAGAATGTACGATACCAAAAATACCGATAATAGATGATAACTCTAGCTTTTTCTCACAAAACACCTTTCAAAAGATAGCGCCCGAAATCGAGGACGACAATTTGGTTTCCGATCACACAGAAACTCAGGGTCAAATTCTCAACGACTCGTTACCTAATATAAATAGTTCGGAGGACTGGGAGGCGGCGTTCGGTTTCTCGAAACAAACTAATCATCTAGAAGAATTGGCGAAGCAGAGGAACAACATGAAGGATACATTAGAAACGTTCGGTAACAACTACAATAGCCCAATAGATATGTTTGGAAATTTAGAGAATTATCAAAACGGTTTCGATACCGCGAATAAGTTACAAGAAAACATCTTAGAGGCGTTATCAACGAATAAACATTCACATTTTAATCACACCGCCAATCCGCTATTTTTAAAAACAGATCGAATAAATGGCTTAACAAATCACGTCAACGGTTTAAACGGTTTAGATCAACAGATGTCGAAATTTTTCTCCGATTTCTACAAAAACGGACAGAAGGATGTATATAACGGCTTATCGAACGGCTTTAATTCGCAACATCAAATTAATGGCTTAAGTCAAGCGAACAATAGTTATTTGCACAATTTAACGGACAGACAGAATATGTTGTTAATGCAACAGAGACAGATCGAGGAACAGTTAATGAATTTAAATTTAAATCGACAGTTAATCCATAACAGTATGCACAGTAGTGGTAACCAGTTTATGAACGGCGATATAAACGGACAAAGTTTTGGATCGCCATCCTCGTTACATAATCCGTTATATCAGAATTCGGTCAAAAATCACAGTCGGCCGGATGATGAGTTGGACTTCGATCCGTTCCACGAGACACAGAAGGCGCTCGCCGAATTAATTGAGAACGAACAGAGCCATAAAGTACATCACCCGGGACGTGCAACAAGTCAGCAACAGATTAATGGCATGATGCATAGTCAAAATTCGAATAGGCACCTACCGCCGCCTCCACCAGGTTTCATGCAGTCTAACACACATATGAATTCCTTCGGTGAGAGAGGTTTGGTTTTATACTGTCTTCTCATTTATAATACACATTGTTTTAGGTAGCAAAATTTTACCGTACCTTAATATGGGGAACACTCAACAGCAACAACAACAACAGCAGCATCAAGTAAATAATACGACACAAAACAATTGGTCAGGCAATTTTAGTCAAATTCAACAGCAACCACAACAGCCTTCAAACAAAGGTAAAATATTGCTCAGTGACGTGGTAATTGCAACATGAGTGTAGGCTTCAAACACCAAATTCAGACATCAATTTGTGGTTTTAGACTCCAGACTCGATAATACTGGACTTACAGTTTCAAATTCTTGACTTTGGACTGCGCATTCATGAAGCTTTCTCTGACTCCTGAATTTAGACTTCACACTTAATTTCTCTAGAAATCCACTTTTTATTCCCGACTTTAGCCTTCAGGCTACTTAGAACTACTGAAATTCGATCTCAAACTTATTACCTGAGTATATTAATCTGCAGACTTCTTCACGCATTAGATTTCTCTTTCAAGATTTAGACTTCAAACTAATGATTTTAAAATGTAGACTCAAGATTCATGATTTCTGGCTCTAACTATTTACTATATTCCTGAATTGAAACTTCACGCTCTATACTTGAAACTTCTGAGCTGAAAATTCATGTTACAGACTGTCGAATTCATATTCCGCATATTAACTGGTCGATTCCAGACTTTCGGTTTCAAACTCTTGATTTCAAATTACTGACTAGTCTTTGGACTGCATTCATGGCACTTTCAGACTTTTAATTAGAAATTAGATTTCAAACTTACCATCTGAGTATAATAATGTACATACCTCTTCACACATTAGACTTCTCTTTCAAGACTTAGAATTCAATGGAATGATTTTAGATTCCAGACTCAAGATTACGGATTTCTGGCTTAAACTATGTATTTAACTATTTTCCTGAAGTGAACATTCACGCTCTATACTTGAAACTTCTGTGCTGAAAATTCAAGTTTAAGACTGTAGAATTCGTATTCCTCGTATTAACTCGCGGACTTCACGCAAACTAATGATTTTAGAGTGCAGATTCCGAATTTTCAGTTTCAAACTCTTCGTTTCAAATTCCTAACTTCCAACTTAATAATTCAGGCTTCAAACTAACATTTTTAGACTCAAAATTGAATATTCCGAACTCTACTTCATATTTCTGACTTTACCCTTCAGATTACATACTTAAAACTTCTAAAATCACTCTAGCATTCGGGTTTCATGATTCATGCATATTAACGTGCAGACAGTTTAGACTTCAAATTCCAGATTCAGGCACCAGTGATTAAGACTTCAGGCTTTCAACTCGATGATTCAGGATTCATACTTCTGAATTTACACAATAGAATTCTTCAGGCTTTAAACCTTCACACTCAAGCTTTCATGCTTTAGACTTTAGGACTTTCATTCGACTTCCTCACATTAAAGTGCACACCTTGGACTTTTATTTTCAGACTTCACATTTTAGATCTCAAACATCGGTCTCTTTCAAATCTTACAGCATCAATCGCCAGATTTCAGTCGCGTCATTTGAAGCAGTAGACTCTTGACTCATGATTACTGACTGAAGACTTGGCGAGTTTATCACGCAAACTTATGACTTCAATCATTACACCGCAATCTTTCGACTTTATATTTCAATTATTTTAAAATCCATGACCTTAATTTGTAACTCAAGACTATAGTGTTCAAGATTCAAACTCGGACCTCACACTAAAACACATTCTGGTAATTGATCATTTCCAGACTTCCCACTTCAGTTGTCAACACCATAATAAGGGTTATCCTTTAGATTTGAAGCTTTAAACCTTAACTCTAACAGCTTGAGACACTCTAGACCTCATGACTGACTCAACATTCAAGACGTAAAGAATTTAAAATTCAACCTCAGAATATACAGGGTGATTCACGACTATTCCCTCGGTCTCTTGTGCCTAAAGGGTACAAGACATCAGCTTAATTTTTTGGTGACATATGTAAATTGATAACGACTATTTTTTAAAATTATTATTTTCAGTTATACAGGATGCTTCACAAAATTGTAATATATCAAAGTTAGGTTTTTTTAAATGCAACCTCCGGTATTTTATTACATTTTTAGATTATATGTTAAAAACTAAGGCAACTTTATTAAACGTTCCCTATACCTATCGCTTACCAATTTCGAGAAAATTGTGATTTTTAGAAAAATATTCAATTTAAACAACCCCTAATAACACGGAAACCACCTACTTTCAGTAACACAAATTTATATCGATTTATCTTGACCTTTAAGGCTTTCATTTGCACTACGTAGAATTTCGATTCTTTGTACAGGGTGTTTAGAAAAAGGATTCATATTTTATATTTTTCAAACATCAAAAACTCACTTAACTTAAATGGAAGTTTATTCTGTATTGAATAACTTTTCATTTTCTATGAAAAACTATGAGTAATAGATATGTCTAAAATCAACGATTAAAAAGTTATTAAGATTTTTCTCTAAAATTTGTATGAAAATGGTTTTTTCCGCCGATCGTTCAAAAATTGTGACATTTCTGACAGAATTTTGAAAGGAAAAGGACAAGATTCCGGTGCATATAGTCGTTGCTAGGCAGCCAACGATTACTGTAAGGAAATATTCATTTCTGTACTCTAAAGATTCATTTTTGTACTGTAAAGAAATGTACTTCTCCATGGATACCGACGTTCGTTATATTTTCAAGGCATCGCTTATTCTTTTCTTCATAAAATAATTTTTAGAATTTCCATGTTTTTAGTCTGTTTTTTAACGATCGGCGGAAAAATAGTATGTGTACCTCGTAGGAAAAGCGTAACATTCCCCGACTCTGTGTTGTTGGGCTCGGCTGACGCCTCGCCCAACAATATTCACATCGCCCGGGAATGTTACGCTTTTCCTACTTGATACACAATGTACTATTGTTTGCATTCTAGTAGGCAATGATTTTTTTATTGTAGTTGATAATTAGACATGGTATCATAACTTAATTAAAAATGAAATTAGTAACAAGAAGTAATCATTTATGGAAAAAAATGGTATAGTAAATGCTCAATATGATGACCATTTTCTTCTATGCACAACCGCACTCGATTTTCAAAAGATCTAACGTTTCTCAGGATAATTATCTGGTATTATAGTAGCAAACGCATCCTTTATTGTAATCTTTATGTCATCAGCAGTGGTAGGTGGAGTGTTGTGGACTCCTCCTTCCAATCCATTTATTGAGGAATTGTCTATCTAAATATTTTTGAAAAGAACATAAATACCATTCTTATCACATTCAACTTCACCAGAATTTATATGGACGAGGCTTTCAACGAAGGTTGAATTTTTGTTTATGGGATCTCGAAAAAGTTGGAGAAGAAGATGAATTCTTTAAATATGTTTTATTTACTGATGAATCTACTTTCCACAACATAACGACTTGGTAAACTGACATAACTTTCATTACTAAATCGTCACCTGTATCGCACTGTTGATCGCCAAAACCGGTGTAGCGTCAATGATTTGGGAGAATTTTGATTTTTTGATGGAAACTTGAACGGAGTAAAATTTTTACGGATTTTAGAACAACACTTTTTCCAGTCTTCTTGATGAAGTTTGTTTAGATATTATTATTATTATTATTATTATTATTATTATTATCATTAAAAATTTAGTTTACAACACTCCACCTACCACTGCTGATGACATGAAGATTGGAATAAAGGATGCGTTTGCTACTATAACACCCTAACGTTAGAAGAACTCTTGAAAACGAGTGCGGTTATGCATAGGAAAAAATGGCATTTACTACAGTATTTTTTCCATTGCTTCAATTTCATTTTTAATTAAGTTTTGATCACATATCTAATTATCAACTACAATAAAAAAAATCATGGCCTACTAGAATCCAAACAAAAACCATTTTTATTTAGAGAAAAATTTTAATAACTTTTTAATCGTTGATTTTAGACATATCTATTACTCATAGTTTTTGATAGAAAATGAAAAGTTATTCAACGTAGAATAAAAACATACAGGGTGTTCCATTTAAGTTAAGTGAGTTTTTGATGTTTGAAAAATATAAAATATGAATCCTTTTTCTAAACACCCTGTACAAAAAATCGAAATCCTACGTAGTGCAAATGAAAGCCTTAAAGGTCAAGATAAATCGATATAAATTTGCGTTACTAAAAGTAAGTGGTTTCCGTGTTATTAGGGGTTGTTTAAATTGAATATTTTTCTTAAAATCACAATTTTCTCAAAATTGGTAAGCGATAGGTATAGGGAACGTTTAATAAAGTTACCTTAGTTTTTAACGTATAATCTAAAAATGTAATAAAATACAGGGGGTTGCATTTAAAAAAACCTAACTTTGATATATTACAAGTTTGTGAAGCATCCTGTATAATTGAAAATAATTTAAAAAAATAGTCGTTATGAATTTACATATGTCACCAAAAAATGAAGCTGATATCTTGTACCCTGTATATAATTCAAGTTTGAGGATTTGGACTTTAAACTAATGATTTTAGATTTTAGACTCAATGTTCCGCACTTCAGATTCTTTATTATAGGTTTCAGGTTGCTTACTTGAAACTTTTGCCTTCATACTTGAGTATTCAGGTTTCAGAATTTAGGACTGTAGATTCATTTGTCATAAAATGATTCTCAGATGACAGATCGCAAAGTAATCTTAATCTTTACGATCCGTCCCAATGACTTGGGACTTCTTGAGAATTCAAATTTCATGCTTTATACTTCAAGACTTTTGAAACTCAAGTAATACGCCTTAGATTTCAAACTATAGACTTTATAATCCTCACATTAAAGCGCAGAATTCAGTCTTTAATTTTTAGACTTCATACTTCAAATTTCAGGTTTCAAAAGTTAAACTTCACTCTACGCAGACTAACTTGACACTTTAGACGCAAGAATTGGGGATTAAAGCTTCTCTCTTGTACATTAGACTTTACGCTTCGAACTTTTGACTCTGAATTCCTTCAGTCATACTTCTTACGGTTGCAATTTCCACTTACAGGATATAAAAAAATGGACTGACATGCGATAATTGTTATTTTTGTAGGTTTAGGTACATGTAACGATTGGAAAGTGTTAGATCCGGCAATCGTATCGTCAAGTAGACATTTTATGTTAGCAAATATGCAACAACCTAGAGAGCAGTTTAATAATATGCAACAAGCAACGGCCGCATCGACACAGCAGTTACAAAACGGACCAGTTAGATCATTCGATTATACAAATTTATCAAATTACAATCCGCAGATGCAACCAAATTATAATAACTTTTCACATATTAATAACCATCAAAATTTAAATTGGTTGGGTAACGAATTGAGTTCACAAATTTCCAGCCCGCCCGGTTTTAGAACAAATAATCAAGCAACAAAACAACAAGAATGTTAAATTCATTTTATTAAGCTTCGTCTTTATTGTGCGCCTTACTTTTTGCAACTGGTATGTTTAATGTATGTATATTTATATTTTATGTTGACTTTTTTTTGTGTAGAAATTTCTTGTTGCCTTGTTATAAAAAAATTTAAAAAATCAAAATTTAATACAATTTTCTTTGTTGTATCCAGATTTTGTCGTACAAAAAGCGAGGTACACAATGTGCGTCGTAGCTTGTTACCTAATTTTGTAGACACTGTACGTGTAATTTTTTTCTTGTAAAACTTATGAATTATAAATCATATTTAAATCATCTGGGTGCTTGGCCAACTGATTGTAACTTTTAAAGATCGATGCAATTTAATAAAAAAAAAAAATATGGTTAATAATCGTTCGAGTATATTAAAGAAACAGCTAACTATAATATAATAATGCAGTAAAGTAGATTTTATTATTAACCCTTCATGTGATCAACAATCCTCGAAGAAACTGTAGCAGTACCAAGGTTCAAGAATCATGTCCACATTTTTCGCACCGTGCACATTTAAAAGGCACTCAAAAGTTTGAATTAAACAATCGTTTGAGTACCTCCTTGTCTTGATGCGATCCTCATACAAATTTGACCAAAATTGTGTTTCGAAAGCGTCTTTTAAAGTGTGTTACACAGAAGCAATTTACTCTTCTTGCATTTATGTGATCCTAATACAAATTCGACCAAAATTGTGTTACACAAGAGCGATTTAGTTATTATAATACCTCCTTTTGTGTATGTGAACTAATACAAATTTCTGTTTGCATGAATTATAACAGCTAAAGTACATTCAAATCCAAGACCAACTAAAACACAATCGGGATCAACAGAAAGTTCAACGAAAACATTGCACAGGGCCGTATTAAAATTTAATTATATTGATCAATATTTATTTAACGAAGGCAGCAATAACAAAACGAACCACGAAAACAAGTTTGTACCTAATGGAACAATACGCTATTTACCGCCATGGAAAACATAATGCGCCCCTGGCTATTGTACCTTTCACACCGAGAATTCAGTATAAATGGTACTTAATAAAAATAAAAAGCATTGTTTCTTACAAGATTATTGTTTATAAGCAACGTTAAAATAAAGTTAGATCCAGCGGTGCATTTTAGTTGAGGCCACTCATTCCTGACCGGCCCAGCCATGCTACTACATAATGCAACGGCGCGCTCGATACTGAATTCTCGGTGTGAAAAGCACAATAGACTCGCTACATCAAACATTTTCCATGTCACAATCGACAAATAACAACCGTGTTGTTCACCTGCAAACATTGAACTGTACTCTACTACTCTATAAGCAACTGGAAGGGTTACGGACGATTTCAATGCATTGTAGGCGTTGAAGCTGACAAAGACAGATGCGGGGAGTAGGTATTTCTGTCGCCTTCTAGCTTGTTGCGGTAGGAGAGGCGACGAGAGAGATAAAAGATACCGATTCGTGGAGGGTTACCAAACGTGGCTGTGGTTGCAGTGTTACTCAGTTACTTAAGAATCCATAATGTGTCAGTAATACACGAAGGGGGTAAATGGTAATAAAATAATAAAATAAATACTCAAAACCTCCCCTTAGACAAAAGGGGAGGTTTTGAGTATTTATTTTATTTATTATCAGTTACTTAAGCTGGATTTATAGTGTCGGTATCGGTATGCAATAAGAAATAAGCAATAAGCAGTAAGAAATAAAAACGCATTTATAGTTCTTTAACGGTAACAGAGTAGGCATGCGCATTGCGGGTTTAATTTAAATTATTACTGTTTTTATGGTACGATTCTTAGGTTACCTAATGTACGATTGTAAAATTAAAATCAACTTGACATAATATTTTCCCATCGATTCTTGAATAAGAGATATATTTCACTCAAATATTTCTTTAACACCTGATTTATATTAATGTTATCTGTCTTTTCTTAGCTCGTAAGCTCACAGTTGTACACGAATATTCCCGATTCGGTAACGGTAACGGTAAGAAATAAAATTGAACCAATTCCTTATTTCTTATTGCTTATTTCTGCTATAAATGATATACAGGTTATCCATAAGTTCATTTCCTTACCGCTTATTTCTTATTGCTTACCGATACCGACACTATAAATGCAGCTTTATGCGCGTTTCCTTTCCAGTTGCGTATAGCCAAGCATGTTCTTATATGTAGCCAAGCGTACAGTTCATGTCTGCAACAAGTGACTCCACACTCGCCTGTCTGTTTTTGTTTTGTTCGCCTAGAATTTCAATACATAATAGAAACCTAGGTTTAGTGTAGTTACTATACCTCCTTGTGCTCATGTGGTCCTGATTCTCCAATACAAATTTCTTTTTAGATGTATAATTTTAAAAGTCATTAGAAAGCTTGGATCACTTAAGATACAGGTCAGTGATCACATCACAGGGACATTTTAGTAACTACCTACTAGAAACCTTGAATTACATAGGCTTAGTTTAGTTACCATACCTCCTTATGCTCATGTGTTCCTAACACAAATTTCACCAAAACTGTGTTTTGAAAGTTAAAAATCTATGTTACACCGATGCGATTTATTTACTATACGTCCTTGCGTTTATGGGACTCTAACACAAAGAAGAAAATCATCTTTTAAAAATATAAAAGTCTGTGTTACACAGGAACAATTTAGTTATACCTCCTTGCGATCATGTGATCTTAATATAACTTAATTCTCTTTGGTTGAAGTTTTAAATCTACATAAAAAAGCTGCAGTTTATATAAGATTAGTTTACTTCTTTGATTATATATAACTACTGGATGTAGCAGCCTAGTACTTTACATTGATCCGATTGAAGCCAAATTGTGAAATGGAAATAGTATTGGTAGTAGTATTAATGAGAGAGACATGGGTACAAAGTTTCTACTAAAAACATACACGCAAGCTTATGAAGTCGCAAAACACAGTCTATCTCTTTTTTTAGCGTCACGTTTTATACATCCAGTAGTTATATATAATCAAAGGTTTACTTCCCTCTGCGTTTATTTAAAGTCTTTCTTACACGCAAGTAATGAGTAATTTAGTTACTACACCTTGCACATTAATACAAAATATAAATTTGACCAAAATTATGTTAAAAAGCTCCTTAAAGTCCGTGTTACACAGTATAAGTCATTTAGTTATGGTACCTCCTTGCGTTTATGTGATCCTAATACAAATTTGAAGAAAATCTCTGTGTTACACGGAAGTGATTTTGTTACTACACGTACCTCCATTGCATTTATCCGTTGATTGAGGAATCTTATCTGATTCTAATAGAAATTGGACCGAAATAGTGTTATAAAGGTTCCTTAAAAGTCTGTGTCACACGAAAGTAATTTAGTTACTACTGTAATGTACCCCCCTTAGCCCTAAACTAAACTAAAATTTACGAATAAGCTATCTTCACCCCCTTAACGTTAATAAACTCAAAAGGAGCGGGAATGGCTAAACATGGCCGACAAAATTTAAACTTTCCCTCCAAAACAAACCAACCCCAAAATGACATAAGCTCGTGATCGTCTGGCAGGCCCTCTATCGTGTAATAGGTATACACTGGTCGTGAACTATGATCGGGAAGGAGAAACAAAACCAACATTAACTGTACCAAAATCATTCATTTATTGACAGTTACTCGACGCTCCGGAGGAGAAAAAGTGTAAACACTAAAAAAACTCCTCCTTTGACATAATTACATACATGACATCAATTCAAATACAAAATTATAGCAGCAAGACTGTTAAATAATATCAAGACAAAACATTTACAATTTCATTGTTGATACTCTTCGATCAGATTTAAATACTTTATGCAGCAGTTGTAAATAGTTCATTAAATAATCAAATTAAACAAATCAAATCCAATCAAATTAACATTGCATATTAAAATAAAAGGGTCCAGAGTTTAAAAAGATAGACATGTACACAAGTTACAAAAAGGGTTCAACTTCAGGTAAAAATACACAAAGGGTACAGTTAGGTCCGGTTTCCGAGTACAATAGAGCCACCTTTTCTGTTTATCCACAAATATTTAACACATTATGTTCAATTTGAACTCATTTGTAATTTCCCTCAATTAATCATAAAACACATAAATAAATAGGAAAAATCATAATACATTTGCTAACTACACACATAATAATAATATCGAAGTCAGAATCAGCCGTGAGTATTCCTCAATTGCGACTGTCTGTTTTTAAGGTATTCATATTTTTTTGTCATTTGTTTGTTTTGTTTTCATATTTTTGTTTCTAACTACACACATATATGATTAAATGTCGGAAACGCCATAAGTTCAAACACATATTTATATAATGAAAATAAATAGATATTACATAGATAGTTCTACTACACACACGCGGTAACATAATAAACGAACGCTTCCAATGTGGTATTCAAATTAATTGAATACCCCCATTGAAAAGCGAGGCATGCAAATTCAGGGTAAGACCAATTTATAACAACACACAATGCAATTCAATTAGACAGATATAAATGTATTAATCAAAAACGTTTCACCTGCAGAAAGCACTAAAATGGAGTCACCAAAAATAAAACAAATGAAACGATCTTTACTACTTCGCAGTTTCAAATCAGATGATCCTGAAAGTTAAGGTTAGGACGCCTTACACCAAAATCCCCCGCCAAATGGAACTAGAGTAAAACAAAAGTATCGACGTTGCCACTACTTTTCAGCTTTTTGTACATGTTGTCGGATCTCTAAAATATAGGTAACCCAACTGTGGATACTACACTACACACATACATCTATGTGATTCTAATAGGAATTTGATCAAAATATAAAGGGGTTCCTTAAAAATGTGTGTTACACAGGAGCGATTTAGTTATTATTCCTCCTTGCTTTATGTGACACCAATACAAATTTCTCTTTGGATGAAGTTTAAAAGCTACTAGAAACCTAGAATTACATAAGCTTGGTAGTTACTATACCTCCCTGCACTAGGCCCGGATTAAAGAATTGAAGGGCCCAGGGCCACTGACCTGTATAGGTCAGTGCCCAGGGCTCTTTACGTGAAAGCTGTCCCTTTTAACCTCATCGAAATTATTTTACGTGATAAGCATTAAAATAAAATCATATGAATATAAAGTAAGTAAATAAACGTACCTACAAGTAAATAATTGGAAAATAAACAAATACATTTATTTACTTTTTACTAAAAAAATTTTTACAATGGGCCCCCAACCTTAAAGGTCTGGGGCTATAGCCCCCCCCTCCCCGCCGTTAATCCGGCCCTGCCTTGCACTCGTGTTTTGTATTAACCTGAGGCGGAAATGTCTTATGACTCAAGGCACTTCAAACACGTAATAATTGTGACTTTGACTAACCCTGTGGCTATCCAAAAAGAAAACACCTAATGTTTTAAAAGTTACTAGGAAGGTTGGATTACATAGGATTAGTTTAGTTACTAAACTTTCTTGCGCTTATGCGACCCTAATACAAATTTATCTTTAGATGAAGTTTAAAAGCTTGAATTACATAGGAGTAAGTAGTTTAGGTACTATACTTCCTTGTACCGCTTGTACTTATGTGATCCTATAGTAGAATTGCCGAACAGATGGAAACAGACTCCTCCTACTACAAAAAGGGGCTGAATTATGTTAAGTCAGATTTACATACACCAAATACTTTATTATAAAGTATTTGCATACACTTTATCAGACACTCATAAATAGGTGTTTTCTTTTTGCACCGCCACAGGGTTAGGTAAAGTTACAATCATCACGTGATTAAAGTGCCTTGTGTCATGTAGACATTTCTGCCTCAGGTTAATATAAAACTTAAATAAAGCTTTTAAAACGAATAGGGTTATTGAGAACTGAGTCAAATTATTTTTATAAAACGAATGGTGTGTATTGACAGAGGTGATTTAAGTGTACCACAAAATGCAAAAAGAAAACACCTAATGTTTCGATATACGTTTTTTTGGTGGGGAAAGATCCATCATACATAATATACCTATTACCAAGGCCGTAGCCAGAAAAAATATTCGGGGGGGGACCAAATTTTATCAATTACACGCCACCCGATGTAACTACAAACTATGTAATGTAATTTACATTTCGTTTAAGAAATTGTTATGTTCCACTGAGTTTCGGGGGGGGGGGGGGGGTCTGACCCCCTTGACCCCCCCCCCCTGGCTACGGCCTTGCCTATTACTTAACTATAATTTTATTTTGTTAGTTGTTAGGTATTTTAATAGAAACCACAAAACTTGTTTTGTGACAGAAACTAAATTTGGGGAAGTGCATCAGACTTTCAATGTAATTTTCCCGCGTATTTTGAATTAACCTATTACAAACGCATTTGTGGGAGGAGCCTGTTTCCATCTGTTCGGCAATTCTACTATAATACAAATTCCACTAAAAATTATGTTTTGGGAGTGTCCTAAAAGTCTGTGTTACACAGAAGCGATTTAGATACTACACCTCACCTCCTTGCCTTTTTATGTGATCCTAAGATAAATTTGACCAAAATTATGTTACCTCCTTCCCTTTATGTAATCTTAATACAAACTTGAAGAAAATCATGTTTTAAAAATCACTTTAGTTACTCCACTTCATAGGAATGTGTGGCTAGTGTGACTGCATTATGTGTAAAACAGTTTATTTTCCTTTTGTTAACTTGTATAGATGTGTATAGTACGAGATCCGGTATTAGAAATATATACCCTCATCTGTTATTTGGCGATTACAAAGATTATAAGTTATATATTATATTATAAGATAATATACAGGGTGGTTTGGCTTGCAATGTCCATACGATATTTCCTAAACTAATGACATTAGGAAAAGAACATTTAAATTGAAAGTTATTGAGTATTACATATTCTATATTATAGGGCAAAAAAAATTTTTGTTGATAACTGCAGGTCTTTAAAACACTTGCTCTATTTTTTTAAAGACCTGTTTATACACTTATACCACCTTATACTTTAATATACTATTTCTTAAATAGCGACAATTTTTTTATAATTTCAAAGAGAAAATTTTTCTGAATTCAAAATTTTTTCAAATTTTGACATGAATTTATTTACAGGTCGCACAATTAAAGATGATTTGGAGGTCATATGCGCATTCGTCCGTATTCAAACGCGGCAATTCGCGAATTTCAGTAATTTTAAGCTGTTGTACTTGACGATTGTTCCCGAACGCGATGACGTATCTGCGCGACCCGAATCATCTTAAATTGTGCGACCTGTAAATAGCATAAAATAGAAGAAATATTTAATTTCATTAACATAGGATGCTATGAAAACAAAATCTCACATCATCTGTTAACAAATTTTTCATATTTTAAGTAACAAAAACATAATAAGTTGATTTATTTTGTCATTATTCGATCACTATGGTTTTATTGAATTTCACAAATAAAAAAATTTGAAATTTATACATTGCCGAATTCAGAAAAATTGTCTCTTTTTGAAATTATAAAAAAAATTGTGGCTATTAAAAAAAATTTTTTTTGTGAGGGCCAAAAATGGCTCAACAAAAAAAATGTTTTTTTGCCCTATAATATAGAATACGTAATACTCAATAACTTTCAATTTAAATGTTTTTTCCTAATGTTATTAGTTTAGAAAATATCGTCTGGACATTGCAAGCCAAACTACCCTGTATACGTCGATAAATTGCAAATGGGTTGCCTAGCTAAATCGGGTACCGATGCTGTTAAATCACTGACCTAGGTCAGTGTGTTAAATCCGCTTTCTTTCAGAAGAACGCTTTGCATCCTTGTCTGTTTCGTGGAATGGCGCGCGCAGCGCTCTCTGTCACTACCATCACATCCATGGTTGCCCACGATATAAATACTAAAGATAGGATGTTGCGCATGGTGGGCGGTCCGCAAATATGACGCGTGACGTCACTTGTAGAGTGAATTACATTTGAGGAATACTCATTTGATGTGTTTTTCGTCTGTACCGAGTTTATTTTTCGAGATACAAAAAATTCCATAAGAACAAATATGCTCCTTATGATGTCTTTTATATGTAAAAAATAATAGGGTAGCTCAATCTCTCTCAGTTAACCTGAAAAATACTTGTATAAAATATCATAATTACATCTGATGGTGTTTGCGCCGCGACGACACAAAAACGGTGCTAGATAGAGGAAAATTGCATATGAACAAATTTATAGAGCACAAATTTTACTAAAGAAAAGTCCGCGGTAGGGTGTCACGATCTTCGATAGTTAAAGAGTTACAGGCGTCCAAAATGATGCAAACATTATTCGCGCAACTGTCCACACCGCTTTTTCCCAAACTAATGGAGATAATTACACCCTCTCGGGAACTTTTTTTTAGTAAATTTTGTGCTCTACAAATTTGTTCATATGCAATTTTCCTCTATCTAGCGCCGTTTTGGTGTCGTCGCGGCGCAAACACCATCAGATGTAATTATGATACTTTATAGGTACAAGTATTTTTCGGGTTAACTCAGAGAGATTGAGCTACCCTATTATTTTTAAGATATAAAAGACACAAAATGAATTTTATGTTAATTTTATCATATTGTTTTTACTGGTTCCCTACTTTACCTTTTTTTATTGGTACCCTACGTTACCTTTTTTATTTCACGTTTTTAAACCACGCCTCGATTTAAGTTATGTTCAATAAATAAATAAACGGTACATTTTTCCACCTTGTGTTATGATGTTCATGTTTGTGCAGATCAACAGGTAACCATTTTTTTAAAATGTAAATTACCACAAGGTGTTAAAAAATAGAGTTAAGTGCGAAATTGTCTTGAATCCATCAATGAAATCACCCAGATCTCCTAACGCTTTCTCCTCGAACGCTGCGAAAACCATTATATATTTTAGACAGAGAAAAAATGAACTGAATCAATTTCGTAATGCACAAAATTTACTACAAAACAGTCCGCGGGAGGGTGTAATTATCTCAATCTGTCTGAGTTAACCCGAAAAATACTTGTACCTATAAAGTATCATAATTACATCTGATGGTGTTTGCGCCGCGACGACACCAAAACGGCGCTAGATAGAGGAAAATTGCATATGAACAAATTTGTAGAGCACAAAATTTACTAAAAAAAAGTTCCCGAGAGGGTGTAATTATCTCCATTAGTTTGGGAAAAAGCGGTGTGGACAGTTGCGCGAATAAGGTTTGCATCATTTTGGACGCCTGTAACTCTTAAACTATCGAAGATCGTGACACCCTACCGCGGACTTTTCTTTAGTAAATTTTGTGCTCTACAAATTTGTTCATATGCAATTTTCCTCTATCTAGCACCGTTTTTGTGTCGTCGCGGCGCAAACACCATCAGATGTAATTATGATATTTTATACAAGTATTTTTCAGGTTAACTGAGAGAGATTGAGCTACCCTATTATTTTTTACATATAAAAGACATCATAAGGAGCATATTTGTTCTTATGGAATTTTTTGTATCTCGAAAAATAAACTCGGTACAGACGAAAAACACATCAAATGAGCATGTCGCAAATGTAATTCACTCTACAGGTGACGTCATGCGCACGGTCTGACGAAATCTGAACGTCGGAGCATCCGGCCCTGAATACTAAATGGTTGCCTACATTTTAGATATTATCTTTTCAGCGCGAGCGTGACAGAGAGCGCTGCGCGCGCCATTCCATGTAATAGACTGAGATGCAGAGCGTTCTTCTGAAAGAAAGCGGATTTAATAGCATCGGTACCCGATTTAGCTAGGCAACCCATTTGCAATTTATCGACGTATATATTATTATCTAATTTAATATAATCTTTGTCATCAAATAACAGATGAGGGTATATATTTCTAAACCGGATCTTAGACTAGTAGGGCACTAAGGTGAAAGGACCACCACTGCACATATCAAAAGATTGTAAGACATGGAAGAACTTCCTTGTACAAAAATATTCTTTTAAGAAGGTCGAAGAGAACCAATTTAAAATTGGAACAGTTCCTTTGCGAATTATTTAAAAAATGTGTTTGTTTACTTGTTACTCTTTCAAACGAATTTTGTTTGATATAGATTTTTATTATGTAAATAATGCATGTAATATACAAAGTTTATTATTACATTATTTTTGTTGTTGTAAATTAAAGAAATGTAAAAATTAAAAACTACACACAAGTGCATTACCTACTGCATACTTTTTCCTTTGAAAAACACCCAAAACAAAGCGATACTTAAAATACATTTAGATTGGAAGTTTACGTTATTAAATTAAATTAGCTATTAAAACGGTTAAGAGTATAATTTAAGTATACATATATAATATTTATATTTATTTAAATAATATCTACTATCAATTATATACAATAATCAATTATTTAACACAATAGAGAACATAAACCTTACTTACATCATAAGGGCAACTTGCTTAAATTTAAAAAAAAGAATCGATATGACATTATAGATCGGCTTCACTGCGTTTTCTTTCGACTCTAACAAGCGCAAGAATCTCCGTTGCTATTACGATTCGTTGTATTCGTAAGTTTAATTTGATCGGGAAATTCGTTATATAAATCAACCGATTGGCTCTGTTGCGTGAGCGCGTTTCGTGCGATACTTTGAAACGCCTGTTCTACGTTTAGGGCCTCCTTCGCCGACGTCTCAAAGTACGGTATGTTATTCTTCGACAGGCACCACTGTTGTGCCCTTTTCGTCGAGATCGCACGCGGTTCCAAGTCGACCTTGTTACCTAGAAGGACAAACGGGAAGTCTGTTGGTTCGCGCGGCGACGCCTGAATTAAAAATTCGTCTCGCCAACTGTCGAGGGATTTGAACGTGTTCGGTGCGGTAACGTCGAAAACTAAACAAGATTTTTGGAGTTTTATTTGTCGAGGATTAACGGGAGGATAAACTTACCGAGTACGCAACAGTCGGCACCTCTGTAAAACGCGACACCCAACGATTGAAACCTCTCCTGGCCGGCCGTATCCCATATTTGTAAGGTGACAATTCGATCGTCGACTATAACTTCTTTTGTTAAAAAATCGGCACCTATAGTTGCTTTGTATTGATTCGAAAACTTTTTATTTACATACTGATTCATTAACGAAGTTTTTCCTACACCGGAATCACCCAAGATGATTACTTTCAAAAGAACCTTTTTGCGTGTTGCCATCTAAAAAACAAACAACAACGACGACGATTATTAATCATAGTTTAATTAAGGAATCACCTTGTTAATCATGTTAAAAAGTATGACTAAAACAAGGAAGAATGTCAGCTGACCACACGTCAAAACTTTGTTTTTGTTACGACATTTATTTCTAAATCGAACGTACATTAATAAAACAAACAGAAAATTTATTTAAATAATGAATTAATTAACAAAAACCTACCTTAATTTATTTTTCACTTAACAATTTTGGAAGAAAGAAGATAGAAATGAAAAATGGCGTCGTATTTTACTGTCAAAGCAGAGAAAAACACCCAAGTGTCAAAGTTCGCTGATCATTGCGCCATCTACAACATTGTTTCTGTATTTTAGTTTTCATAGGCGTGCAAAAGGAGCAACTGTACGATCGGAACTTTAAGGGATATTTTTAAGCTTCTTGTAAGCAGTGGTGAGCAGTCACAAAATACTTGTATTGAAAATACAGTATTTGAAATACATTTGTATTTTGTATTTGATGATTTTTCCCTAAAGTATTTTGTATTTTGTATTTCAAATACTCTTTTATGAGTATTTTGAATTTTGCATTTGAAATACATTAACGTATGTATTTTTCCCACCGCAATGTTAACGATAGGTTCAGAGTAAATTATAAGTATCTACACATTTTCAAGAACCTACCTATAAAACTTTCCTAGAAACGTCTAAAACTAAATCTCCCTAAAAACACCCCGTATGCGTATAAGTATTTTTGTATTTTTGTATTTCAAATATTGTATTTGTATTTTGTATTTTTAAAAATAATATAAAAGTATCTAGTATTTTGTATTTCAAATACATTTCTAGGAATATTTTGTAATTTGTATTTGAAGTACGTTAGTGTATGTATTTTACCCAGCCCTGCTTGTAAGGATGTTTTCCTCAAGAAACCTGTGTCTTGAAGTGTTTTAATGATGCAATTTATGAAGTGTGATGTTTCTGAACAACCCCTTCACATTATTATTATTTCTCTAAGAAGTTGCAGCTTTCTGGGTTCCTGTTCTGCGGCATCCACGATTAAATCCACCCCCTCTGAGTATCTGATGTGCACTTAAAGAACTTTTGGATCTTCCTGAGAGAATCTTTTCGTAAAACGGTCTTTCCCTTAAAGAGCATGTGTCTTGGAATGTCTTATATCTTATAACGACACGGTACCCAGCAAACACATTATTATATATAAAATACATATAAATTATGTAAGAGCTTTTTAGATTTATATAAAACTGGAAGAAAAATAAGAGATATTTAATGTCAGGATGTCAGCAATTTTCAAAATAATATATATGTCTATTAGATGTAAATTCTTCTACATGAATTTATATACGTTTTATGTATATTTTATGTAATATTTACATAAAAAATATTAGTTGTAAAAGCGTTGCGATGACCAAAATGGCAGCTATTCGAGCATAATGTAATTATTAATTATCAATGTAAAAAATTATTTAAGCAGTTCCATACAAAAAATGGAAAAACTACATTTTACGTGCAACTGTACTTTTAATTATACAGGGTGAATGAGACCACCCGTATCAGGCTTTTATTTAAAGAACGGTGAGTCGTAGAGAGGTGGGGTAAAAAAAGTGATTATAAAAGCCATAATAAAGAATCGAATGGTGATATCATTATTTCTCGGACAAGTTAGCATTCCTCCAGAAGGCCCCCAACTCCAAAATTTTAAATGGCACCATAAGTCCAAAAAGGTATTTTTTGAAAGATTGTTAAAAAAGAAGAAAGTTTTATAGGAAAAATTATTTTATTACTGCCACCCCTTTTAAGTTATATTCGACTAAAGTTGTTAAATTTGAAATTCATTGTTAACAAGAAACATTAAAAAGTCGACTTTTAAAATCTAGTTACCAATGTTACATGTGTTCAAAATATCTTCCATTTACTGCTAAGCACTGTTGAGCTCTTCTAGGTACACTATGAGTGGCTCTAATAAGTACTTCTTGAAAGGGAAGAACACATGTAACATTGGTAACTAGATTTTAAAAGTCGACTTTTCAATGTTTCTTGTTAACAATGAATTTCAAATTTAACAACTTTAGTCGAATATAACTTAAAAGGGGTGGCAGTAATAAAATAATTTTTCCTATAAAACTTTCTTCTTTTTTAACAATCTTTCAAAAAATACCTTTTTCGACTTATGGTGCCATTTAAAATTTTGGAGTTGGGGGCCTTCTGGAAGAATGCTGACTTGTCCGAGAAATAATGATATCACCATTCGATTCTTTATTAGGTGTTTTCTTTTTGCATCACCACAGGGTTAGGCAAATGCACAATTATCACGTGATTGAAGCACCTTGCGTCATGTAGACATTTCTGCCTCAGGTTAATATAAAACTTAAATAAAGCTTTTAAAACGAATAGGGTTATTGAGAACTGAGTCAAATTATTTTTATAAAACGAATGGTGTGTATTGACAGAGGTGATTTAAGTGTGCCACAAAATGCAAAAAGAAAACACCTATTATCGCTTTGCAACGTGCCCACCCACTCTATGGTTTGTTATTATTACGTAATTGGGTGGGCGATTTTTATTGTTGTTACCAATGCGGGTTTCTCAGTCGGAGACCAGGGTGAAAGAGCAAATACTGGTTTAACGCTATGTATAATTGGTTTATATATATTTACAATGATTGTTTTATTTAAATATTATAATACGGTGGCGGTTTGTAGTTCCAATTATTTCCCTCCTGGCCGGTAGTTCCTCCGTCTCGACAGGTCGTAGTTCCACTACTCGCGTTTATTTTTAACCAATATGTCGGTCGTCGTGTTTATCCTGAAAGAAAAGTATTCAACAATTAGCGGTTTACCTCGGGAATGGTTGCGGGACCCGTCAACAAGCGTCCTACTAGGCCTGGATTATAGTGACGAAAACTCGGTGGTATTATTTGGAAGGTGTTAGGGCTTAACCTCATCCCTCACACGTTTCAGGTGAATGGCTTGTTCCTTCTCGACCACCTGTAGCTGCTATCTAACTACAAGATTATGATGGGCTGGCTGGTCTCTCGGTGGAACCTTAACGAAGGGGATACTGGTATCTACAGGTATTTACAAGGGGGTTCCGGTATCAGGATGTTCGGCTGGGATTTTAATTAAATATCTTTACAGGGGCCAAAGCAAGACCGTTCGGTTTTCAATTGATTTTGACTTGGTCAAACTGGTATTAGGCACGGTTGATCTCCATACGCCAATATCAGGACAACGCGGACGTCTTTACCCGTAGCATCCCTTTAATCAGGCTCGGTTCTTAAAAAGACTCCGTACGCTGATCTTGGAAACACTATCTCGATGGTAACGACGATTATTAATTAGGTCAGGCACGGTTACTCCATACACCGACCATATAAATTTACTTTAACTGCTGTATTACACAGATCGGGCACGGTTCCGAAGAATCCACACGCCGGTCGTAGTATTACATTTAATTCACACACAATTTAAAGAACGGTACTTACTTAGTCTCTGATGGTTACTAAAATAATTACTAATCAATGATTCAGGCTCGGTTCAGGATCGGGGATCGGTTGGAATCTAAAACTCAAGTTCCGTTTTATATCGCTCCCGCTCTCTTTTATGTCTTTTGGTTTAAGAGGGGATTCCTTGAGTGGGAGTTCTTCGTCCACCCAGAGTCAGTAGATTAACAGAGTACCGCAACCTCCGCCATTTTTAGTCCTTTCCGCGCTTCACTCACTACACGCTCAGTAAAGTAGATGATGTTTTTGACTAAATTTTTCGGAATATAATAAAACAAATACACTTAACGGCACAATAACACGGCATTTCATTAAAAATTACGCACTTCGTAAGTATATTTTATGTATATGGACTAAAAATGGCCGCCAGGGCGGCATTTGTCGCGTCAAAGGCTTGCGGTACTCTGTTAATCTACTGACTCTGCGTCCACCTTCCAACTACCGCCATCTATTGCTGTCTTTATAAGGATTTTAAGGACCCTACAGAGTCCTTTCTAGAAATACTATAAAGCGGTTCCTTACATATTATAATCCATTTTTTTACCCCACCTCTCTACGACTCACCGTTCTTTAAATAAAAGACTGATACGGTTGGTCTCATTCACCCTGTATTTAACTTAATTCTTGCACGAACCCGTTTTCACCCAGAGAAATGTTATCCCTACTACTAACGTAGTGTAGAAGAAGCATAATTGAAGCCGAACATAAATAAAGACAGAAATATATAATAGTACTCACTAGTGCGCATGTCAAATACCAAAATTTGAAATTATGTATCTGGCTCTCTCTAAGTCTCTACCACCATTATGAATTTTTTAGTTGCAAGATTTATTAAACATTTCACATACAAAATAAAACTTTGTAAATTTCAATTCTATGCAGTTAATAGTTAGATAGGTACTCGCAAAAATTAGTATTGAGGTTGACGTTAAGTTACTAATAACTCTATTTATCAGGATAATTACATCAAGTATTCAAATGTTAAATGTTATATTTGTTGTCACTTAAACTGCATATTTTTTTCATCATCGGGACTAGAAATAATTCTTTCATTAAGTATATTCATCGAACCACAATATATCGTTTGATTTTACAGGTGCATTTATTCCAAACTTGTAACGTAGGTAGTGGACTTGCTATTTGAGTATTCCTTTTAAAGAAAAACCTTCAACATTAATGTTTTAAAACACAAAGTGAAATTTATTTATTTAAGCTTTGACAGTTAATTCACACATAGAGAATTAATTACTGCAAAAGTAATAAGTATAACAATAACATTTGGTTTTAAGTTTTATCATTGAATAAATAGTTTTATTTCACTGTAAATATTACGGCCGCTAAAATGTAAGGTTAAGTATTACGTTGCATAAATAAAAAGAAGCTGATTAAAGTATCTTTCGGCTAAGTTTCGGCAGTAATCGTTACTTCCGAATTTAATAACACGACACCTGCGCAGATGTGAGTAGTATTTTGCTTACAACAACCCGCACATTCCCCTTAGTTCGGCTTCACACATTCACATGTAAATGTATAGGCTATGCGTCTTCTACCTTAAGGTATAACATTTCTCTGTTTTCACCTGAACTGAAAGCCGACAGTTTATTATGGTATACTTGCTTGAAAAGGGACTGATCACAACGGCCACTGATCATAACGGCCACCTAGGTTGTTGTTATTTCATAAGGGCCACTTAACCCTTAAGTACGGTCGTACCAGTTTCAGTACGTTGTCACGGCCGTGTCGTCTGTGGGACTACCTGATGATTTGTTTGTTTTTTTTTTCAAAAAACTTAAAAATACTGTATCTAATGTTGCTACATACGCTCAATACATATCTTGCAATAGTCGAAATTATTTAGAAAACCCAAAATAACAGAATACCATTTTAGTAACACCATTTATTATACGACGGTAGTAAAAAAATAGGAAAAAGTCATATTTTTTAACTTATTAAGTTAAAACAAAACTAAATAAAATATGGCTATTATTTCAATTCTGGGGGGTTACATAAGCACTTATAGATAAAATAAAATTCAAAAAACAAAATAAATAAAACAAAAATTTTTGGTAAAATAGGTATTACAATAGCTAAAAGTAAAACATTCGTACTGACGTGTAGTCTGGCAGACGACGGACGATTTTCTAACTACAGTAACACGAGTACTATTCGACCCAAATCAGTTTTACTTCGGCAGTGTAATTTAGACGTCTTTGATTGAGAGTATACCGAGTAACAAGTTTCTAAAAAAATTAGTAATGAAAATATCTGTATTTAAATATTACGAGTAGTCTGAGAGACGACACGTCCGTACTTAAGGGTTAATCACAACGGCCCCTAATACTATTTGATCATAACGGCCACCTTGTTCACGTTATAATCAAATAATATTAGCGGCCGTTGTGATCAAGGTGGCCGTTATGAAATAGCAAAAACCGGGGTGGCCGTTGTGATATAGACCCCTTGAAAGGTGTCCCTTAACCGGATTCGAACGTTTGAGGGTGGGCGTTGCAAATTCTGAAATCCGACATTGTACCACTGCGCTAATCTGTAACATCCCTTCTTTTTATTCGTACTTCGTAACTTTGCGCTGTTTCGCGTTATTAGTTTAAATTTTGTTTGATTATACCGTTGAGTGAAGTCTTATTCAATGATTATACCTACGTACCACCTTTATGTTAAAAATGACCAGGATTTAATTTATTTTATATTATTTATTTTCTATATAAATTAGACGCATTTTAGTCGATACGGATCTAATATTAAAGGTACGTGAACTACAATTTTTGGCGTTATAGAAAACACGCGCGTGCGATTACTAATTATGTGGCGCAAATAGAAACGGACTTTATTTTCGACCATATACAATATATGTAATGTAATGATAATTTCTAATTATATTTACAGAAGGCATACATAAAAAATAAGTAACATTACATACAGTGTGTCCCCGGATAGGTGAAACGACTCTTGTGAAAGATAAAAAATTTTCGATATAAAGTTTCATTGTTTGGGGTTCAGCCCTGCTTAGTTAAAGACTAATTTCTGGCATAATTTTAGTTTTCTAAAATCATGTATGCCTTGGATATTTTCAAAAATCTGATTTTTGGTTCTAGTAAACTACCTTTGTTAGTGAAGATATAACAAAATTTGATTAACAAAAGTTGTTTAGAATCATGAAAGAGTCCTACTTCTAGAATTTCAAGCACCTAGGCCAACGTTGATGTTTTGGCAAAAACGACTCTTGTGAAAAATAAAAAATTTTCGATATAAAATTTCATTGTTTGGGGTTCAGCCCTGCTTAGTTAAAGACTAATTTCTGGCATAATTTTAGTTTTCTAAAATCATGTATGCCTTGGATATTTTCAAAAATCTGATTTTTTGTTCTAGTAAACTACCTTTGTTAGTGAAGATATAACAAAATTTGATTAACAAAAGTTGTTTAGAATCATGAAAGAGTCCTACTTCTAGAATTTGAAGCGTTGATGTTTTGGCAATTTACAATAATTTAGGTGATATGACTCTTGTAAAAGCGATAAAATTCTAAATAAACAAAATAAATAAAAGAATTCCTTTAACAAGAGTCATATCACCTATCCGGGGATAAACATTATTAAACTATCAGATAAAAATTATTGTAAATTGCCAAAACATCAACGTTGGCCTAGGTGCTTGAAATTCTAGAAGTAGGACTCTTTCATGATTCTAAACAACTTTTGTTAATCAAATTTTGTTATATCTTCACTAACAAAGGTAGTTTACTAGAACCAAAAATCAGATTTTTGAAAATATCCAAGGCATACATGATTTTAGAAAACTAAAATTATGTCAGAAATTAGTCTTTAACTAAGCAGGGCTGAACCCCAAACAATGAAATTTTATATCGAAAATTTTTTATCTTTCACAAGAGTCATTTCACCTATCCGGGGACACACTGTATAATATTTTACATATAACGTCCATAAATCTAATCATGTAAATATGACAGCACATGAATTTCATGAGTGATATGTAATTATCTATATGTATATACTATATGAATTTCTGTATACAGAATATCCGTAAGTTTCTATGCTATTATGTAAAATATACGTAATATTGTGTGACATACGGTTTATATAACTTTATTAAAGAATACTTACATACTTGATATATAAAAAAGCATATGTAGTTATTAAAGAATACTTACATACTTGATATATAAAAAAGCATATGTAGGGGTATTTACTTCAATTTATATAATGTTGTATCTATATTTTATTTATATGTGTGTTTGCTGGGCAGAGCACACACTGCGGCCTTTTGTCATTCTTCATTTTCTGAAGTAAAACCAAAATTCAAATAGTTATCATCGTATTTACGATACACCCCACCACTTGTCGCTGCTTGATCACAATGTCTCTGAGGCAACTTGAACATATTTCCTCATTCAGAAATGTTCCATTATAGCTCTCTCAATGTTGTTACCTTGGCGATGGTTCAGATGAAGGGAGTAAAAGCTCGAGAGCATGAAAACTCAAAACTTTGGTTGGAATTTTGCTTAAGACGGGAGGTCGAGATTAACCCACATCGATCAAATTGTCTGTGTCTTTTTCTCGTCAATTGGATGAACGGTTATAATGGCCACCTAGACTGACTAGTGAAAATTAGGCCGTGTTCAAGGACCTCCTACCCTCAACTCTACATCAACAGAGAGCACTGACCTGTATCATAAAGGACTGAGCATTCTTCAATACAACATTGAAGCAAACAAGCCCCACCTAAATATTAGTTACTTCAGGTGCCAACTAGTGCGTTAGTTATATAATGATGGTAGCTCGGTGTTTATAATGTGTTGGTAGTACTGGTATCAGCTGTTACAGTTTAGCTTGTTCTAATCTATATGCTTAATATCTGGTGAAAAGTAGTATAATTACAGGCTCATAATTATTTAAAAACGTAAATTATTAAAAATTGTATTTTATTGCAATGCATAAACGTAGTTTATACTACGTATGAAACAAGGTTATGTTTATGTAAATAAAAACATTAGTTACAGTGTTACCAATAATCACCAACACAACAAACCTAAATTACTAATTGGCACCTTAAAACACCAGTTTTCAATTTGCTTCAAAAATAGTGGAGGGGATCATTAGAATGCTCAGTCCTTTAAGATACAGGTCAGTGACAGAGAGCTAGGCGAACTCCTAAGATGAACTTCGAACAGGTTCGACGATAAGAAACAGAAGTCAGAAGAGCCAAAGAGCCGATCACAGTTCGCCCCCCCCCCCCCACTTATCGCAGCTACAAGAAAGCTAATTGTGCAGTATTTTTTCCAACAGATGCAATTCTAGCCCCCGCCTTCAAGGGCTGTGCCACCATTAGCGCGAGATCGCTAAAATGAGCCCTATTCTGGTGACCATTGGAAAAATGTCCAACATTGGATTTATTTCAATGTTATTTTCATAATACATTTCTTTTGATTAGTTTACTTCAGTTTTTGTTTTTCAACCTTGGAAAACGAAAACAGGTACCTACTACTTAGATACCCTTAAAATTGTTCAACCTTTACTCATAGTATTGAGTCAATTTTCAATTTTAATGTGGTCACCAGAACTGCAAATCGCTTCCAATATTGGAATATATGACAATACCCAATATTGAGTCAATTTCAATGGTCACCAGAATAAGGGTGATATCTCATGTGAGAAACTGTAAGAACTACCACATTATCAAAAAACTGTCTTCCACGGCTACGTGATATTGCCATTTGATCAACCTCAAGGGAGAGGCCATAGGTACCATATTTGGATTGGAGATGAAGTCGCGAAGATTCCGAGCGAGGTCTGGCGCCGTGGCCTTTGACTTGCCACTCTCGCTGAATGATTGATGACATTTTCCAGGTTTAACTTCACTAAACGCAGGTTCCAGGTAAATCCCACTGCGGGGGCGAAGTCGACAGTTGATCGTGGTCGGTACTTAGTACCTCCATCTTGCATCTCACTACTGATCCCGCCACCGGAAAAGTATAGGTAGCCAGTTCCGGGGTACGTCATTAACGTCATGACGCTAGGCTTTGCTTTCCTTTATGCTGCTTGTTAGGGAGCCTATTGAGAAAGTCTCGCTGGCAGTTTCTCGTGCGAAACTTGGGTTAGAAGGAGGTATTGTTACTAAACTGCCCCTTAGTAATGCAGATGCTTAAGCAGCCATTCAACTTACTCTCAAGTGGAACTGTCTCTGGGTAGGATACAGCCTTTTAAACTTCATCTTGAGCGAAACTTGTGTTAGAATAACATGAACGAGGGGAGGTATTGTTACTAAACTACCCCTTATAGTAATACCCTTGTTTATATACATTAATAAACAAGGGTAATATACTGATCACTGACCAGTATCATAACAGGTCAGTGATACTGATCCTCAAGCAGCCTTTCAACTTTTTCTCGATTGGAACTGGTATCAGGATAGCATGAACGTGAAGTTTTGACACCAACACTGTTTCTGGGTAACGCAGGCCCTTCAGCAACTTTTAAACTTCATCTTGAGCGAAACTTGTGTTAGGGTCACATGAGCGAGAGGAGGTAAGTATTGTTACTAACTACCCCTTGGTAATACAGATCCTTAAGCAGCCATTCAAATTACTTTTGAGTAGAACTGGTATTAGGATAACATAAACGTGAGGAGGTTTTGTCACTAAATTGTCTACAAACATTACACACTCTGGATCACATGAAGTGCAAGAAGCTTTTATTAAATAACACTTTGGGTATTGACTAAATAATACTTTAGTCAATGCTTTGGGTAAAGTTTCCATATATAATATAAAACTTAATTTCTATAGTTTCTTAAATTTATTTTATTATATCACACTGGTTTGTTTAACTTTCAACTTTTGCTTTTAAGAACGCCGATGGGATTTTATTAATCGTCTTCGTCTACTTAACCTGTTTGTTATTTTAAACTTTTGCACGTAATTAGCTGCGACCTTCTCCTTAAGTGTGCGTATTTGATGCAGGATGTCTTCGTTCTTGGTACGGAACAACTTAATGTTACGGTTGATACGTTCGCACTGTAAATCCATAAAAAACTTCGCACATTCCTCCACTTGTCGTACAAAATCCGAGGGAATCAGTTCTAGGGGAAACATGACGGTCTCGCCTTGTCGACCGTTAAAGTACGGCGCGATGAGTGTATCCCACAGCTTGGCATCGAAACTCTTATAATCGAGGCAGATGACGTAAACTTCCGAATTGCCGCTCTTCGACGCGCAAGGTTTAAAAACGTGCACCTCCTTAAACGCGCAATTTAACAAGTACATCACGCACAAGGTCTCGTGCTCGAACATCGTGAACAACTTCAACACAAAGTTACCGTGTTCGCCCAATACTTTTAACGCGGTCATCACCTCACAATAATGTAAGAAATGTACGTGATGTTCCTGTTCGCCCGGATCTTTCATACAGTCAATACTTCCGTCGGCCGTGACAAGCATGACCCCTTTACAGATCTCGACCAACTTTTCGTGATTGTAAAATTTACGCAGATCACCAGTACAATCTAAGCCGAACTCCCAATTTTTTAAGGTGTGTCGTATTAAACGATCATCGTAGATCATTTCATCTAAGCTGTTACTGTCGTTGTACGGATTTAAAGTGGACGCTCGCCAATTCCACTTGACCTTCGGATAATTCACGCTTAAGAAGTAGTTTAGAGCGCTTATAAAAGCACCGGGCGCTTCGCATAAGTGCAAGCTACCAAATTCTTCCGTATTCGGTACGATCGGATATGCGTGTAGACACTCGTAAAATTTACACCAAGCCTGTGTTAGAAGTTCGATTTTGAAAGATTTTGTTATTGTACGTACGATGGAACTTGAGGGATCGGTAAATTTGGTGTGTTTCGACCATTCTGCTAAAGCAAATTGATTAAGTTGGCCCTTACAGGCGTTTAGAGCTGCTTTCATCGATTGTAAGGACTCGACTTGTTGTGGTTTGCATTTGTAAGCTTCCAACGGTAATAACCATTCCTTATTGTACGTAAATGTGAATTTTTTATTAAAATTATGATCAACATCTTCTCTTGACATTTTAAAATGAATTTTAAGGTTATGTACAACAAAATAAAAATTAATGGTTATATAGGCCGCATTCCATGTAGTGAAGTCATTGTAGGATTGTAGCATTCAAATATTTCAGTATTCAGTATGACTTCTGATGGCAATTTGTGCAACTACTTTAGGTTAGGGGAGATTGGGGGACTTTAGCAGCAGTCTGTGACTTTAGTTATGAATATCACAAATCTGTAGGTACATATTAAAGGTTGCATGGGCTATAAATAATCAGTAATAATTAGGCATTAACTACGTGTGATATGGAACCCCTAAATTAAATATTTCCCCTAAAAAATGGTAAATATAGCATATTGACTGTTATTACGCCATGAGTCGGTTAATGGTGGTAAGGGGTGAGGGTAACAACAAACGGTCATACACTGAAAATAAAAACAGGAATATTTTTTGAAAGTCTGCGTCGCAGTTGGAATAAATAGATTTAATTTTGATATATCTAAATCGCTCATATAGTGTAAAGGTATCCACAGACATACAGTTTGTCCTCAACGTTTGGACTGCGCAATCCAAGCCTTGAGATTTTCCTCAACATGTATGGTGAAGACCTTGAGGCTTGCGGTGACTGTACAGCCCACAAAATCCTTTTCGAAAAACCATTGTGAATATAACTGCGCAGACCTGTCTAAACCAGGGACCAGAACCTTTTTGAAATAAGGGTTTCGGTTTTTTTCCACCACTTCGAAAATATAGGTTTCAGTTCCGGTTCAGGTTCTAAACAAATATATGAAAAAGGTTCCGGTTCCGGTTCCTAAATTTTCGGGTTCTATAAAGGTTCTGATTTCCAAAGTATTGTTAGTTCTGTAACCGTTATCAACATAACAACTAATTTTGTAATACTTTATTAGTTAATGCTTATACTTTGAGGGGTATAGAAAAAAATTATTGTATTATGCACGGGGGAAAAGTAATTTATCTTGTCTTTTATTTATGTAGCTACCTACATATTATGTAATAACTAATAATACCTGAATTTCCGTTTTGCAACGATTGCATATTGCTAGATTGCTACCTCCTTTATATTATTATAAGTAAAAGCGTTGTGTACGGGGTTTGTCTTGCCTCTACCCATTTTAATTAGAAAAGCTGAGAACACGTGTTTTGTGGCTGAGAATCATACAATACAGAAAAGACAACGCCATAGGCAAGCGAAAGCACATTAAAGCCTCCGCCATCAATAGCTAAAGTAGCACCTTTTCTATACAGTGCTAATAAAGCATATAATTTTGAATTTTTGATAGTGTGTTTGGGAACCCAAAAAAATACCGGTAGTACTGTAAAAATAAAAGGGTTTCGATTCCGGTTCAGGTTTTAAATAAAATACGAATAAAGGTTTCGGTTCCGCTTTCGGTTATAATAAAATCAATAGGTTCCGGTACCGGTTCCGGTTCTTTTCGGTTTCGGTTCTAGTCCCTGGTCTAAACATGCCAAATTAACCAACCTCATAGGTTAATTTATCAGTTTTCCGCTTTTTTGGAAGACGTCATTAATATATACGATAGTGAGCCTTGTCTTTGACAGTGGCTTGTAGCATCGATATCAAGTGCATGATGTAAGATTACAGATCATCAGTGTAGGTATCTTTTCTCTTGATAAAAGAGGTAACCAAAAGATAATAAATTTAAATAGTTTTGCCCGTCCCTTCTCAAATAGCTAGTTGCGCCAATTTTTAGAAAACTTTTAACTGGGAATAAAGAAGATTTGTATAGAAGTATCCGCTCCTCTTCATTAGCCATTCCTTCACCCACACACTTCTTTTAAGATGCTTCTTTTTTAACGAGCTTTAGACCACTTCCACCATAAGCAAACCAATTGTGTATAGGAAATCCTCAAGGATTCGACTGCACAGTTGTGCCCGATGAAAGACTGTAATGTGTGTTGCTACCTTAAGTTTAGTTTACCCTTAGATCATATACACTCCCTAGATAAAGCATTAGCCTTTTATTTTGTGCCAGATTGAATGACAAAGAAACCAAATATTACTTTCATCAAGAGCGTTCGGCACATGCGCATTAAAGCACGCTCGTAACCTGCGCCTATGCCCGTCGGTTCTGGAAACCGGGTTTAAAGTGCGCGTGTGTGCGAATCACCTTTAAAGACGAAAATATCGTTTCTTTGTCTGGCATCTTGGCTCATTTTCTATACCTATATGGCAAGAAACGCTAATGCTCTATCTACGGAGCATATATTAATTGAGATGTACGGTTTTGAAAAAGACAGCATTTGGCGTGAGTGAAGACACACCTAAGAAAGAAGAGAGAAAAGGGGATGAAAAGAGAGGGTAGATAAGGGTTGTGATTGAAGGATTTCTATTTTTGTATGTGTTAATTTCCACCAAAAAGGTAATGCATGAATTTTATCTGTTTCATTAATGTTAATTGTTTAAATCAACTATTTATATTTGCTAATAACTTATCATTCAATGAAATGATTTTAAAGAATGTTCTAAATTTAGAACTATTTACCCAAATTACCGTTGTGTTGGCGTCCATCTTCATTTGTTGTTATATAATATGTTTTTATTTGTCACTCTTAAATGTAATAGGGATAATAAACTTCCGTTACCTATTGAATTAGAGGCGAGAGAAATTTGCTTGTGTTAAAATGTTACGCCCTTTTACTGTGTCGTTACAGGGCGCTTAAAACAAAAATCCTTTGGGGAAAGCCTCTCTCAGGAAGATCCAATATTTTTTAGAGCACAAACACTTGGAAACGGTGAAATGTAATGCAACAGACCCCAGATAGCAAGAGGCCACAGCATATATGGCCGCAGTACAGAGAGAGATTCTGAGAAAAATAACAATAATAACATTCGGGTGTTTTGATGAGGAGGAGGAAGAACGTTACTCCATTTACTGTGTCATTAAAGTACGCTTAAGACACTGTAGGTTCTGTGGCGAAAGCCTCACTTAGGAAAAACCTAAATTTTTTAAGAGCACAAACACGTTGAGAGTGAAATTTAATGCAACAGACAGTCATATATGGCCCCAGCACAGTGAGATATAGATTCTGAGAAAAATTACAATAACATTCAAGGGGTTGTGATTTGTGAGGAGGACAAAAACGTTATCCCGTTTACTGTGTCATTAGACGGCGCTTAAGACACTGTAGGTTCTATGGCGAAAGCTTCACTCAGGAAGAACTTAAATTTTTTAAGAGCACAAACACCAGGAGAGAATAAAATTTAATGCAGCAAACCCCATGGCTTCAGCACAGGAATATATTCTGAGAAAAATAACAATTTAAGTAATATAACATTCAGGTGTGAGGATGAGGACGAAAAGCGTTACGCCCTTTTACTGTGTCGTTTGAGGGCGCTTAAAACATAAATCCATTGGGAGAAAGCCTCCCTCAGGAAGAATGGAAGATACTGGATACAATATTTTTGAGAGCACAAACACCTGGAAATGGTGGAATGTAATGCAACAGACCCCAGATAGCCGCAGTACAGATAGATTCTGAGAAAAGTAGGTACCTAACAATAATAGTAACATTCAGGGGTTGTGAGGGGGAGGAAAAACGTTCACCATTTACCGTATCTTACGCGAGAAGGCGATTAAGACACTGTAGGTTCTGTGGGGAAAGCCTCACACTAAGAGCTAATGCTATAAGAGCAGAAACACCTGGAGAGGGTAAAATTTAATGCAACAGACCACAGCATATGGCCGCAGCACAGAGATTCTGAGAAAAATAACAATAATAACATTCCAGGGGGTTGTGCGGAGGAGAAAAACGTTACCCCATTTACTGTGTCTTTACAGGGCGCTTAAGACACTGCAGATTTTGTGGTGAAAACCTCACTCAGGAAGATCCTATATTTTTTAAGAGAACAAACACCTGTTGATGGTTAAATGTAATGCAACAAACCCCCCATCACAGGGATATATTCTCAGAAAAATAATAATAACATTTAGGTCACAGACAATTGGTCTGTGATTGAGGTGTTGTGGAGTAGGAGGAAGAATTGTTAAAAATATCAATGAAACAAATTAAGTAGTTCATGCACGCCAGATTGATATACATAGCTACAAGTAGAAATCAAGAGTGTGTAAACTAGTTTTTTTTTTCTTTTTTGTGCATTCATGTCAATAACTGTTTTTTCATTAATTAATAAAGTAAATTCACTCATCCACGTAAGTGTACTTCATTAGGTTATGGGCCCAGGTGCGTGTTAATTAATTTGCGTGTGTTTACCGAGTTAATTAAGAAATACAGTTGAGAAATGGATTTCAAAGTACATGTTGAAAAATTAGAAGGAGCAGAAAACTGGTCAAAATGGCGGAGGCAAATTGAGTTGTTGTTGCGTCACCACGACGTGTTGGAAATAACAACGGGTAAAAAAACTCCACCGGAAGTACCAGGTGTGGAAGCATCAGCTCAAGACACACGATCTTACGAGGTATCTAAGAAAGCGTTTGAAAAGGAGGATGCCCTAGCTCAGCTAATTTTGGTTGGCAACATGAACGGTGCCAATGTGGACTTGACATCGACCTGCTGTAGTGCGAGAGGTGTATGGGAAAGACTGGTATCTATTTATGAGCAAAGTTCTAGTCAGCGGCTAGATAGGCTCATGGAAAGGTTCTTCACAAGTGATAAGAATCCAGCCGAAGACATCACCACCCATATTGCCCAGCTACATAAAAACTTCCACGAGCTCAATGATGAACTAAAGCGGCTTGTGAAAACTGAATTGCCAGATTTGTTGCTGATGAGCAGGATCATCTCCACACTGCCTCAGGAGTACTTCGAATTCAAGAGTGTGTGGGAGTCAGTACCGTTGCAGGAGCGATCGTTAAATAAATTGACGGAACGTCTTCGACTGATCGAGATGCGGTTACCGGAAAAACAATCAGAATCCGCAGCGTTAGTGGCGAAAACCAAAGTTCACAAGAAAACTGTTGTGCGAAAATGTTTCAAGTGCAAAAAGGTGGGACATTTTGCCAAAAATTGTCCGAACAGGTCAAATGTGGGTGAAACTTCAAATAACCAAAGCGGAGACGCGTTCGTATGTGGTAATGAAGTCAAATCAGAGGATTGGTTGGCATACACCGGTGCCTCAGCTCATATGACCAGGTATAAACATTATTTTAGCAAGTACAAAGCATTTACTACTCCGAGAGAGGTTCGAATTGGAAACGATCAAACAATCCAAGCCCTAGGCGAAGGGACTGTGCAGGTCGAAATGAGAATAAATGGAAGGTGGTATCGAAATCATTTAACGGAAGTCTGGTATGTACCTAACATAGCTCAAAATTTACTTTCCATAGGAAGAACGCTTGAGAAGGGGTTTGAATTAAAAGCCGACACAAATGGGTGTAAGTTCTTAAAGAACGGAGAAGTTAGATTAAGTGGGAGACAAACCAGTAAAGGGTTGTACGTCTTAGAAATGAGGACAGTGGTTGTCGATCAATCGGCTGAAGCATACTCAGCGGTCAAAAACGAAAGCCTTCAAACTTGGCATGAACGATTGGGACACCAAAATAAGCAATATGTAATAAGTTTCTTAGGCAAACATAATATAGATGTTAAACCGGATGAAGCAGTATGCGAGGGTTGCATATTGGGTAAGCAAACGAGAAGAAGCTTCAAAGCTAGAAAAGAACGTCCAACGAAGGTTGGTGAACTAGTGTATGCCGATGTCTGTGGCCCCATGCAGACGATGTCGTTAGGTGGGTCCAAATACTTTCTGTGCTTCAAAGACGATTTTTCAAAATTCAGAAGAATGTTTTTCATTAAACACAAGTCTGAGGTGGTGAAGTGCCTAAAAACATTCACAGAAGAAGCGTTGGTAGCAGGAAACCAAATAAGAGAATTCCTTACTGACGGAGGGAGAGAATTTGATAATGAAGATGTCAAAGCTTTTCTACAAACGAAAGGAATCGTGTTTAGAACGACAATGCCTTACACGCCCGAGCAAAACGGTGGCGCTGAAAGGGAAAATAGAACTCTCATGGAAAGCGCGCGTTCTATGGTTCATATGAAAAACTTACCAAATTATTTATGGGCCGAGGCCGTTAACTCAGCTGCTTATGTGTTAAATAAAACAGGAAAAACGCCTGTGGAGGGAATGTCGCCGCATCAAATTTGGTTCAAGACAGAAACAATAAGGATTGACCATCTACAAGTGTTCGGAACAAATTGTTATGTCCATGTACCCAGGCAGAAAAGACAAAAGTTAGACAAAAAGAGCGAACCCGGAAAGTTTGTTGGATACTGCGGTTACAAAGATGGCTACAGAGTATGGTTACCTCTGAAAAACAAGATTGTAATGAGTCGTAATGTTTTTTTCGTGAACGAAAGTTCAAAGCTTTCAAAACAAGAAAGTTGTGGCGAGGTTAGTAATTCTGAGACTACACAAATTGTCGTGACCTCAAGAGGAACAGCTAACAATGAGGAAAAATCTTCTGGCGTGGACCTAGAAGAAGTCGTCACAGAAGAAGTAGCGGAAAGAGAGAACACGAACGAAGAAAGGAGGTAAGAAACAAACAGCTCAAGGGAAAAAAGGGTAACAAGATTGCCGGACAGACTGAAAGATTATGAGGTGTGTTTACGAAATCTAGTTAAAGAAAGAATTGTAAATTTGAGATTCATATCCAGTGTTAATCAGTTAGCTGATATATTTACAAAATTTGTAACCAAATCGAAATTGGAGAAAACATTGTTAGAACTAGGTTTACAATGTAATTAAGGATTGTTTCATTGGGTGGGACTGTTAAAAATATCAATGAAACAAATTAAGTAGTTCATGCACGCCAGATTGATATACATAGCTACAAGTAGAAATCAAGAGTGTGTAAACTAGTTTTTTTTTTCTTTTTTGTGCATTCATGTCAATAACTGTTTTTTCATTAATTAATAAAGTAAATTCACTCATCCACGTAAGTGTACTTCATTAAGAATGAAGAATGTTACCCCCATATATTACCTACATATATATGGTTACTTACCCCATTTACTGTGGCATTACATCAGGGCACTAAGGTTCTGTGGGGAAGATCCTTAATTTTTTTAAGAGGGCACACACATCCGAATGGGTGAATTGCTGCAACAGACCTCATGGGGGCGGAACAGGCCTCAAAAGCTGCAAATTATAATAATTCCCTCGCGAAGAGGTTTTGCAAGATATACAATGTAAAAGTATTGAACGGAAACAAGTGGAATCGTAAATACACAGATTTCGAAGGGCAACCAATTACTAGTAAGAGAATCTTTGACAAAGTAACTGTAACAAAGTTTCTTAAACATTTACTGCCCCTAAAATTGAAAGGACGTGCTAAATTTAAGGACACAAACAAACAAGTTACCTCGCAGTTTCCAGTGTGACCTTTGAGATAGTTTTCTATCAGCTGTGTCCAGCACTCCAGTTAATACATTTTTTAGGTTAGTTTAGTAAAGTTTTTAAAAAAACTACATGTATACAAAAATTATTTGTTTAATTGTAATATAAACTATTAATTATAGCTCAATACATTAAAAGGAGGTATTATTTTGTTACTGCGGCACAAAGTGGAGGGTTTGGTAATGGTTTATGCCACACGATCTATCCCCTGTAGTACAATTTTGAAAAATGGTCGAGAATTGGTGCAGAACGTGTTTACAGAAAGTTTCCTCGGATTATTACCGCTTAGATCACACGGAGTCAGATGAGATTGTAAGCATCGGTACAAAACTTCAATCGGTTGTACCGAATTTGGTATGTAATGCGCTACTAAAAAAGTTCTTGAACTAGGACCACTTTTAGGATTTACATGTCGTAGTTAACCCCGTCATTTGCGGTGCCTGTTTACGTATTATAAACGCCACATACACATTTCAGTCTCAGTGCTTTACGGTTGACAAACACATAGACGTCTATTGCACACGTAATGGCACGAATACCGTGATCGTCAAAGACTTAATAGGTTTCATCGAGTCAACTTCGGATCCGGTCACAACCGAGGTAACCCTAATTAAAGACGAAGACATTCCCGATTTAACCATCAAGCATGCGAAACCGTTCAACTGTAATAAGTGCGATTGTAGTTTTAAATGGTTACGTAATTTACAACGTCACCTACTCACCCACAAACAGACGAAACCTTTTGTATGCGAACACTGTGACTTTAAATCTAAACGAAAGGATGCCTTAAACAATCACGTTGCTAATATGCACGCCGATAATAAAACTAAACGGTTCAAATGCGAACACTGTGATCAGTCATTTGCTCAAAGGTATACGTTAACTCGTCATCTTCAAATTCACACTGAACGAGAGAAATATAAGTGTTCCCAATGCAATTTTACATGTAAATTCGAGAGCTACCTCAAACGTCATCTCAGTACACACGCCAACAAGCTGAAACCTTTTAAATGTAACATTTGTAATTATAGCAGTTTCGATCGTAAAGGTCTTAATCGACATATGATGATACATACGGGTGAGAAACCATTCGCTTGTGACGATTGTAAATACAAAACTTCGGAGAAAAGTAAGCTGAAGCGACACCAAAAGACACACGTGAGAAACTTTCAGTGCGAGCAATGCGATTACAAGACACGCTTCGAAAAACAACTAACATTACACATCATAACTGTGCATTAATTTTTATACGTTTATATATGAAAATAAATTCTTATTTTTGTACTAATTTTGTCCCTTGTATGACTGTGGGACGGAGAAGGATCTCGGTGAGAAATAATAATTATATGGAGGGGTTATATGTATATACACTGTTCCACTTTAACACCTTGAAACCCAAGTCCTTTATACAAATTTACAAAAACAGAGAGAATAAATGTAAAACTGGCTGCAGTACAGAAAATCACATCTTAGTAAATAATAATACACGGCTGAGAGGAGGAGGAAGCACCACTCCATACACTTTGCCACAATACACAAGACTCATGTTCATTGGGTAGGAGACATTACAGGAAGCGTCCCTCCGTAAGATTCTATCCTTTTCAAGGTCACAGATATCCTGGGAATGAATGTAAAACTGGAAGAATCAATAGACCCCCATGGCTGCAGTACAGAAAACCACATCTTAGTGAATGATATGATAATACACAGGGCTGAGAGGAGGAGGAAGCTCATATACACTATGCCACCATATACATAAGACGCATTCTTCTTTAGGGAGGAGACATTACAGGAAGCGTCCCTCCGGATTCTATCCTTTTTCCCCCGGGAAAACTAAGTTACAGACACTCCTTTAAAAGACGCTGCTGCTCCTTTTCTAAACTTTGATTCGTGCCATAAAACATACTGTGGGAACAATCACGATATAAATACTAAAGATAGGATGTTGCGCATGGTGGGCGGTCCGCAAATATGACGCGTGACGTCACTTGTAGAGTGAATTACATTTGAGGAATACTCATTTGATGTGTTTTTCGTCTGTACCGAGTTTATTTTTCGAGATACAAAAAATTCCATAAGAACAAATATGCTCCTTATGATGTCTTTTATATGTAAAAAATAATAGGGTAGCTCAATCTCTCTCAGTTAACCTGAAAAATACTTGTATAAAATATCATAATTACATCTGATGGTGTTTGCGCCGCGACGACACAAAAACGGTGCTAGATAGAGGAAAATTGCATATGAACAAATTTGTAGAGCACAAAATGTACTAAAGAAAAGTCCGCGGTAGGGTGTCACGATCTTCGATAGTTTAAGAGTTACAGGCGTCCAAAATGATGCAAACCTTATTCGCGCAACTGTCCACACCGCTTTCTCCCAAACTAATGGAGATAATTACACCCTCTCGCGGACTTTTTTTTAGTAAATTTTGTGCTCTACAAATTTGTTCATATGCAATTTTCCTCTATCTAGCGCCGTTTTGGTGTCGTCGCGGCGCAAACACCATCAGATGTAATTATGATACTTTATAGGTACAAGTATTTTTCGGGTTAACTCAGAGAGATTGAGCTACCCTATTATTTTTAAGATATAAAAGACACAAAATGAATTTTATGTTAATTTTATCATATTGTTTTTACTGGTTCCCTACTATACCTTTTTTTATTGGTATCCTACGTTACCTTTTTTATTTCACGTTTTTAAACCACGCCTCGATTTAAGTTATGTTCAATAAATAAATAAACGGTACATTTTTCCACCTTGTGTTATGATGTTCATGTTTGTGCAGATCAACAGGTAACCATTTTTTTAAAATGTAAATTACCACAAGGTGTTAAAAAATAGAGTTAAGTGCGAAATTGTCTTGAATCCATCAATGAAATCACCCAGATCTCCTAACGCTTTCTCCTCGAACGCTGCGAAAACCATTATATATTTTAGACAGAGAAAAAATGAACTGAATCAATTTTGTAATGCACAAAATTTACTACAAAACAGTCCGCGGGAGGGTGTAATTATCTCAATCCCAGTAGCTCAATCTGTCTGAGTTAACCCGAAAAATACTTGTACCTATAAAGTATCATAATTACATCTGATGGTGTTTGCGCCGCGACGACACAAAAACGGCGCTAGATAGAGGAAAATTGCATATGAACAAATTTGTAGAGCACAAAATTTACTAAAAAAAAGTCCGCGAGAGGGTGTAATTATCTCCATTAGTTTGGGAGAAAGCGGTGTGGACAGTTGCGCGAATAAGGTTTGCATCATTTTGGACGCCTGTAACTCTTAAACTATCGAAGATCGTGACACCCTACCGCGGACTTTTCTTTAGTACATTTTGTGCTCTACAAATTTGTTCATATGCAATTTTCCTCTATCTAGCACCGTTTTTGTGTCGTCGCGGCGCAAACACCATCAGATGTAATTATGATATTTTATACAAGTATTTTTCAGGTTAACTGAGAGAGATTGAGTTACCCTATTATTGTTTACATATAAAAGACATCATAAGGAGCATATTTGTTCTTATGGAATTTTTTGTATCTCGAAAAATAAACTCGGTACAGACAAAAAACACATCAAATGAGCATGTCGCAAATGTAATTCACTCTACAGGTGACGTCATGCGCACGGTCTGACGAAATCTGAACGTCGGAGCATCCGGCCCTGGGGAACAATGCGGCAAAAACGAGCCCGCACGATGACGCGCTGAACCCCGATCTCGGTAGACGCGCCCCATCAATGAACTGTATACTATACGTATACAGTTCTATTGACGCGCCCATACGTGACGTCAAACCCCCACAGTGCCCACATGATAGAAACGAATGCGCGCTCGGGTAACAATCGCTACCGAGCACCGCCGAAGCGCTTCCGACAGGGTATAAAAGCGTGCGCGCGACGACCAGGAAGTCACTCTCCTTCCGGTGTTGTTAATAGCCTGGAAATAGTCTCTTACCCCCACTGACCTGTATCTTCAGGTCAGTGCTTACCCCCTTGGCCGGTGTTGTTAATAGCCTGGTCATATCGGGCCACCATCCGACGCAGGTGTTGTTAATAGCCTGGTTAGGATAAGCGTTAACCGCTACCACGTACCCCAGTCAAGCGGCTGCGGTCCAGTTCACCGTGTTATTCACCGGTGCCACCTATCATTTCACCACTACCACGTACGCCAGTCAAGCGGCTGCGGTCCCCAGTTCACCACGTTATTCACCGGACCACATATCGTTACGCCGCTGCCGCCAACGCCTACAAAGAGGCCATCATAAAAGCTGGTGCCGATCGACTTCGACGCTGGGCCCTGCTATAGCGAACCTCATAGCCGACCCCTGCACCTGCACGACCCACGAAGACAGTGCGTGACGTACATTCGTTCTTTAACTTTGTGTTCTTGTTAAGGCGGCAGTCGCACAGACTTTGGTCGCCGACCAAAGACGACCGACCAAAATTTCAATACCACGTTGTTAGATAGAGCACGTCTTACAAGAACGACCGTCCACGATCGTTCACAAGCAACCACGACCGTACGGTTTGAAATTTCAACCCGCCTTTAAACTTTTGGTCGACGATTAACGGTCGGTGACTCATAACATTTGAAATTTTTTTACTAACCTAATATAATTATTTATTTTAAAGTATTTTATTATTGTTAAGTATGGATGGGTGGACAGTCGAGGAAGTGGATGAATGAAGTTGTTTAATTTGCTTAATTTGTTTAATTTACTGTGGGTTACATAAATATCGATTTTATTTATGGTGGGTATGTAGAAACCTGCAGAATTATTATCGACTTTAGCGCGACATTTAAAAATCGGTTGGTCTTGCAGGGTCTTCCCTGTGCGACGGTTGTTTAATTTTTGGTCGGTCGAAGTTGGACGGTTGCGGATGGCCATGGTTGGTCGTCTCTCTGTGCGACTGCCGCCTAAGTTGTTATTATTATTCTTTTTATGTTATTTGTTCCTTCGTTTAAGCTCGTTAATAAAAACCGTTAAACCTACTGCACGTTCCATTTCCTAAATAAAGATCGGCGCACACACACGCGCCGACAATACCTTATGAAACTTGTTTTGTAATACACTATTTTGATGTTTACTGTGTGTTTTGATACTTCGTCCCTATTATAATTCACTGCCGGTGTATTCTTAGGTGTTTTCTTTTTGCATCACCACAGGGTTGGGCACATGCACAATTATCACGTGATTAAAGTGCCTTGCGTCATAAGAAATTTCTGCCTCAGGTTAATATAAAACTTAAAATAAAGGTTTTAAAACGAATAGGGTTATTGAGAACTGAGTCAAATTATTTTTATAAAACGAATGGTGTATATTGACAGCTGACTTAAAGCTACCACAAAATGCAAAAAGAAAACACCTCTTGTCTCTTGCACAATAGGGGGACCTACTACTTAGATGATTGCGATCCATTGAACTCTATACATTTAAGAGTTCAGTGTTGCGATCACATGCCAGGAATGGGTGGGGTTTGCCGCGGAGTTTAAATTGTACCGCGTTTATTTAAATTTGAGGTATGTGAGTTTGGGAGGGAAAGTTTAGTTTAACGGCCTTTTTTAAATATTTCCCTCTGGCTTTGAATTTTGTAGGTAACTGTAAAATGAAGTTACCGTTCGGACCTGGCAGTATTTGGCAGATTTTCTATTTGTAGTTAGTTTATCCCCTATGCAATATGAATAAGTGCTCACACTTAAGGTGAGTATTAAGGAAAGTTACCAGAATCCCCTATAAAAATCCCTTTAAATTTAGAACTTGTTCTAAACTGTGCAAGAGATTTTAGGCAGACTCGTACCCAGGGTGGGGGTGGGGAGGTGTATTGAGTTAACCCCCCCGAAATATTCTTTAGAGGCTCAATCACTGTTTCTAAACATAAAGAATAATAATAATAATGTTAATTTTGGGATTACAGCTGTCATGGATGGACTGAGAGCTGATTTTTGGCTATATCTATCTGGCTACTAGCTAGCGTGTAGCGTAAACAAGTGCTATATCTGAATATACGTCCAAATAATAAATATCCTAAACTAAAACTTCAGGATGTATACGGGTCGATATATACAGAAACTAGGTAATAAAAATGATTACACAGTTCGAACCACTGACCATACAGGTCAGTGGTTCGAACGTCCGTAATAAACCGACACCCATAAAGATAACAGTTTTATATTACATAGTTTGAATAAGCGGAATTAAAATGTAATGATTTCCTTTACATAGTGTGTCAGCATTCCTGTAAATCTTATTGAAACTTATCAACTTAATTGTTAAGCATGCCCTCTGTCTTATAATAGGTACATTAAAATCAGTAGTTCAATTAAAATCGATCCTGAAGATATAATCAATCGTCTTGCGCGTTCATGTAGACGTCTTAACTTTGTCATTTAGAGTATTATTATTAAAAAAATGCTTCTTTGTCCCCCCCCCCCCCCCCCCGGAACAAAAATCCTGCGTACGCCCCTGTGCAGGGTCAAAATCCCATACATCTGTGGGTATAATTGCATAAGTGTGAACGCAAATAATAGGTGTTTTCTTTTTGCATCGCAACAAGTGTGCCACAGGGTTAGGCAAATGCACAATTATCACGTGATTGAAGCACCTTGCGTCATGTAGACATTTCTGCCTCAGGTTAATAATAAAGCTTTTAAAACGAATAGGGTTATTGAGAACTGAGTCAAATTATTTTTATAAAACGAATGGTGTGTATTGACAGAGGTGATTTAAGTGTGCCACAAAATGCAAAAAGAAAACACCTATTGCTGCGATTGAAAATTGCGGGTGAAAATTGCAGAGATGAATTGCACAAGTGTGAATCCCATTTTAGATCCCAATACAAGTTGTCAGTTGTCACCACCCTGTATATAGAAATTCATTTGTGAACAGTGCTAAATTGAGGTACTTTCCACTAATCATGCCACCTAACCTCTTTTCTTATCATTTTGTAGTTTATGTAACACAATTATTAAAATTAAGTACTTACACATATGTCTAATTCAAACAATTCGTTTATAATTCCACCAAATGGCTGAACACTGCGAAGTGGAGGTTTCTAAGGTATCGAAACTCTCATAACCTTAAAATAATTACGTAAATATTCTTATTTTTAGTCGTATCTTAATGTACCGGATCAGTATGGAAACGTACCTTTGCATACGGCAGTTATACGTGACGAGTAATACAAATCACTTAAACCGAATCTCGCATTAAACATTAATCTCGCCTCTTTCCAGTGTGGAATTACTCGAACAACTACTGACCGAAAGTCACATCGATGTTAACTACCGTAACCATAAGGGCGAAACTCCACTTATTTTAAGCTTACGCATGTTTCGCTCCGACTGGTTTATTAAAAGATTAATCGCAGCCGACTGTGACATTAATGCCACTAATAAGTACGGCCAAACCTCGTTACACGTTGCCTTGCTTTGTTCTTCTATAGATATAATACATGATTTAATTAAGCATGGGGCCGACGTGAACGTACAGGACGACGAACTTAGGACACCTTTACATTACGCCGTCGACAACAACAACCTCGAAGCCGTCTGTATGCTGTTATCTTATGGTGCCGATGTCAGCGTACTGTGTAAGGATCACATGACCGCATTCACCCTCGCAATCTACCGCAATCGTACAGATATAGCCGAGGTTCTCTTCAACTATTACGACGAATTTTTAGACGCCGACCTAGATGGCTATAATGCCTTACACATGGCCGCCTGGCACAAAAGCACATTGGCGTTCGATCTCGTCAATGCCGGCATCAACGTCAATTCAATAACGTGCGACGGTAGCACAGCGTTAACACTGTCGCTGTACTACGAGTCGGCCGACCTGTTCAAGCTGATCTGGTCGAAACTGGATCAGAAAACTTTGGTAACACGTAAAGAATCCTTCCTTTTAAACTTTATAGAAACGCTCACGTTTTCGGCTAACGAATGGTTGGAATGCATGTACATGATTTTAAGTTCGCCGATCGCTTTCGATCTAATGGATCATTGTAAAAATTATTTCGCGTACGAGGCGTTCGAGTACGGATTATTTTCGAAACTACTCAAAACGTTTTATTGGTTCGATATCGAGCTGGACGATCGCATTTCGATCATTTTAATGTGTTTGGGTTTGGGTTACGTCGTCAATATTTCCGATGTTAACTTCGCAATGGTCCTGTACGGTTTTAACGAGGAATTGCAGATATTCCTGTACGCGGGCGGTTACGCGGTGCAGCCGTTCGATTTGGACGCCGCTTTTAATTTATTTCCCCAGCCCGCGTTTATATTTAGCGTAAACGATGTGAAAAGCGAGCTCGTTATCGAATTGTTCAAGAAACAAATCGAAAGTACTTATTATCCTTTTGAATTGATCGCGATACAAAATAATGTCGTAAATGCGTTAAGGTTCTTCTCGCTTTCGTTCGGCGAGAAACAGCAGTTGCTGGATTATTGCAGTTTGTATTTGGACGAGCACGATTTGATAGCGAAAAAGTTATGGGCCGTACCGGAAGTACCGTCGCTCTTAGAGCTGAGCCGTAATCAGTCGCGCGTATTTATACAACGTTGTTATAAAATAAGTCATCCTTACCAGTTTCACGATGTTGTTAAGTCGTTAAATTTGCCTTCATATTTAAAAAATATAATTATGTTTAAAACGCCTATTTATTGATTGGATAATAAATATATATTTAGTTTTGCAATTTTCGTTTATTATTATTAATTAGGGAAATTGCGGACGAAGAAGTCCGCGAGGCGGCCAAACTAACGTCAAAGAAAAGAGCGCCTGGACCAGACAATATACCAGGGTTTATAGTAAAAGCCACGGCAACACAGACCTGACATGTGGTGTGAAATCGCTAACACGACACTGAGAATGGGCACATACACCGCAAATCAAGGCATGTGGAGAACTACAGAGGTATGTTTCATTGCGTCACTAGACGTGAAGAACGCATTTAACTCTGGTAGCAGTAAATGGGAAGTGCGTAGGTACTTAGGTACCCGGGTGAGAGATTACTTCATGGTCGTGTATAGTGACATCAACAATGCCATCCGGAGGAGCATATGATTTCGTGGATAATCTGGGAGTTCCACAAGGATCAGTACTAGGGCCATTACTTTGAAATGTAATGTACTCGTATGATGGGGTCCTAAAAGGCTACCGTTCGAGAAAGGAGTGGAGTAATTGGGTATGCCCCACGGTCATCGTATGCAACAGACAGCTAGAAGAAGCGACAAATAAACTTTGCCGGACAGTTGTGGACGAGTGGATGCGGGAAAGAAGATCCATCCTAGTGCCAGAGAAAACCAAGGTCACGCCGATGATGACTGGTAGAAAGCGACTTCCATATGTCCCAGTGGAAATACTTTGACAGAGACTGATCGCCGAAAAAATAGTGAAAATTCTAGGAGTGACAATAGACAAGAACCTGACATTCATCATACACACTAAAACAGTGTGTGAGAAGGCACTAAGGGTATACATACAGTGCGCTAACTAGTATAATGCCACATGGGCCTCCAAGCGAAGAGTCCTAACATCGGTTGTCCTTTCCATACTGCTGTATGGTGCCGAAATATGGAACCCGCGGTGATTAGATGGGGAGTGGCGAAGAATAGAATGGAACAAAAGTAACTTGTACTCGTATGTTTGCGATCAAGATCTGCAGTGCTTACCGCACGATCCAGTTGTAGAATGTTATGGTGGTCGCAGGACTCTCCCTCCAGCAGAGATACTGATCATGTCCAGGGTAGAAAAGTGGAAGAGAGAAAAAATGATCCAAGAATTGAAAAGGATGAGGTGGCAACGAAGAACCTCCTGAGCGAGAGAACTCATTCCCACGATTGCCACGATAGAACAATGGGTAAACAAAGAACATGGCGAAAATGTGGTCTTTCTCTATAGAGAGGGGGGGGGGGGGCAAGGCTTACGTTGCTAGGATACCACTGTTGAGTTCATACAAACCCGCCCAAATTTTTTTCTGTTAATGCCGGATGGGCAGAGCTAATCGCTGCTTGTATCGTCACTGTTTGTAGTAAAGTCACTGTAGCAAGGCTTTTTTCTGTCGTATTCTCGGGAGTAAGTACATTTTGGTTAGTGTGTTTTGCTTTACCGCTTTCTGTTCTCGCGCATATGGGCGAAGGGTTACGAAATGGACAGGAATGCATATATACCTATACGTAAACACCATGCAGGAATGACTCTTGCAGTTTCTCATTAGAACATCAAGGCCACAGACCACCTTTGTTTAGTGGTCTGTGATCAAGGCCGATTCCATCGACATATAGAAAAAGAAATGGACTGCGCGTAGTTATGGTAAGCCGGGATACTGCAGGCGTGAGAGAGGGTAAACGTGGAGGCCTAGTTCTAGCTTTATCTATCGCGTATCTATTGGTCGCTGTATTTTCATTGCATTCCCATGAAAATGCAGCAACCAATAGATACGCGACAAATAAAGCTAGAACTAGGCCTCCACGTTTACCCTCTCTCTCACCTGCAGTATCCCGGCTTAACATAACTACGCGCAGTCCATTTCTATATGTCGATGGCCGATTCTCATTGGAGTATCACCACAGAATAAAACACTAGTGACCCAGACGCGACACTCTGGTAAATACGTGCTGCACGCGCGGATTTAACTCCGCCTTCTTTGATGTAGAATATAGCGCGTGCATTGATACATTATTATACATTTGAGCGTATGTACCTAGCGGTGCCCGGTGTGTTGAACTCTTATTGCGAGAATTCTATCGGAATTACTTTTACGGTAAACGGCTTATCACATGCGAAAATGTATGGCAAATATTTTTCGTTTATGACATTTTTTTATACGATTTCAAAACTACAAACCACTCCTCTTTTTACTAGCCTTGCTAATGCAACAGACAAAGAAGATTACACTAAGACGGGCGTGGTTGCGCCGAGGAGACCGCCTTATACCGGCAACATAACTTCAAAGGTGCCGACGGAGAGTGTATCACTTCTGGGCGACTAAGGCGACTAGTGTTTTATTCTGTGGTATCACTCAGCAGCGCGTTACAGCGCAGCCCTCAACAGAATTTTGTAATGCTGTGCTCATCTTAAGCAGCGAAAATAAAATCGTATCAAAGCATTTAGTTGCGTTTTTTTTTCGGTGCCGATGTATAGAGGAGACAATGACGAAAGCAGTTCATCGTCGGATGATGATTTGCTTGTATTTACCACGATATGCCATGATCAAAAAAATACGAAAATGAAAAGGAAACGAAAAGAATACTGGACGCATTACATATATTTCGTACAAGACTGGATGAAGGCGAATTTCATACACTATTGAGACGTCTTCTAAGACGACGAGAGAAAATTTTATAAATATTATACCTATGGGATACACATTCCTGTTTATCTCCTTCAGTTCATGTGATCCTAATGCTAATGGTCACAAAGCTTTCATTAATTAATTGGAAACGATTAGCTCAATTATGACGTGACGAAAAGGAGTAGTCTTACTATATACCTATACTTATTTGAGAAAACGTTGGCAGTTAGAAATGTAAAAAAATGTCAAGATGAGTGGTGTAGGTACTCTTGAATCTTACAAATGAAACAAACCGTTGCGTCAATGAACTAATCCAACAAGGAAAGCTGAGCTGGTTTGAGTCTATAGAATGGGAGAAAATTCACCACACGATCTCCACTGGAGATAGTGATCTACGTCAAACAGATGAGGACCATAAAGCATGGATCAAATCAGATATTCTGCATACATCCATATTATCGTGCTGAGTTTCTTAACCAACCTCCTCTACCAGCCAATAGTCAGGGATAAATCAAACTCAAATTTCAAGATTATAATTTTGCAAATCTAAGTTGCCTTAGTTCCGTGCATAATATAAAGCCCATTAGTGTTATCTGTCCACTTCCAATGTGATGAATAAATCTGATAACATATTCCTCTGATACCCTCCACGTTACACCCATCTGAAATTGTAATTTTGATCTTGTTTGCATAAAGTCTGGAACGGACTCACGTTTATTCATCAGTTCCTCAACATCCGAACTGTTAATAAAGCTGTTCCAGTCAAAATTTCCACGTACAAAGTATCCCAAGACGTACTCTCCAAGAATGATCGATCTAAACCAGGCCTCGTAGGTTTTACCGGTCGCACTCATAAATACAAGCCCTCCGGGTTTGAGAACCTTTGCGCAATTCTCAACAAGCACCTCGTGGTTCTTGGAGTGGTGCAGAACTAAGTTTAAGATCACGACATCGTACTTTTCTACGTTTTCGGCGCAGTGATCTTCGATGCTCTCCCAACGGTAGCTTAGGTTCCTCAAATTGGGATCGAGTTTCGCATGCTCCTCGGCTGCCTGAATCGCACTATTGTTAATGTCGATACCAATTATCTTTGAACCGGCTCTTGCAAGAGGCTCAGTCAAAATTCCTCCTAAAATAACCTAATTGGTCATAAAACTGTTCAAAACTAATGGTTATTACCTCCACATCCCACATCCAAGATGAGTAACTCCTTGATCAGCTGGAACCCCCCACCTTCTTTCACGAGGCCTTTCTCCCACAGTACATTTTTGATATACTCGAGACAAAGCGAATCTACCTGCTGTAAAGGCCTTACTTTCGAATTGATATCCCACCATACATCTCTGAATTGCGTAAATAGGTCTGTTTGTTTCCCGTTGACTGTTGATGTTGTGATAACTGGAATGAAGAAATCTTTGATTAGCTTTTCTAATTTTCATATGAATTACCTACTGTTCGCCATAATTATAGGAAGGGTCTGAAATACTTCCTATAGTATGCTAACATTACTTTTAAAATGATTACTTGAATGTAAGTCGATCCATTATCGCCTTCAATTCAAGGTTGCGGTGTGCTTATATAGTTTGGTTGATTTCAGATATCGAAGAGGATAAGGGTATTGTGCAAAACATAGATATATATTCAGTGAAATATGGTGCACATTTCTCACTTCCAATTATAGTACTTATCGGTTATATTTTATTTATTTATTTTTATTATTGCGTTTACAATATCTTTATTAAAAACACATAAGATGGAAGGGCAACTGAACAGATTATACGCACACAAAACACTAAAAATTAATATGTAATTCCTTTTTTTTGTTTTTCACAGCTTTATAAATTTTAGTATCTAATGGGGTCACAAGATCAGCACGTGCTGGGGCTAGGGGGTTAATGTGTCAATGTCAAGTTTAACATTAAAAGTTGCACTCCAGAGTCCAAAATCAAGAATCGACCTATCCGAGCATATTTGTAAGAAACTAATCTAAGTGTTCCAAAACAGGGTTGTTTCCTTTTCAATGGCCCACCAGGTATATAAAAAGAAAAATCCTGATTCACCTCACTCATCAACGTCCAAGCCCATACCATTGGACCTAGATAGCTGAAATTTTGCACAAAAGTTCCTTTTATGATGTAGACAAATGGCCGAATTGTTCGAAATTCAACCCTTACGGGGGTAAAATAGGGGATGAAAGTTTGTATAGAAATCCGTAATTTGTTAAAAGTTAAATCCATAAAAATTGGTAGGTATATTTGGACTTTCGGTTAGAGTTAAGAAAGATGTAGGTATGGTTAAACCGCTTGACCGATTTCAATCAAAATTGGCAAAGATGTAAATGGAAACCCAAGGACGGACGTAAGGTACTTTCCATGGACGGATGTAGAGTACTTACCATTGACTTTCTACACTATAGACAAACGGTGCAATGTTATAAATTCCCGACAAATATTGGAGCTGTGAAAGTGTTAGTTCGGAGCTGTGCCACCAAATCTTCACAGCGCCTAGCGCCACTGTCGTTATATAAATATACGTCATGTTTACGTTAACGCCCGTCCTATATTCTGATAACGTTACAAGAAATACAGTTACTTACTACGATCACAGAACGTATATTACGTTCTTTGCGTACTATGATAACATCAATGGAAATTGCAGTGCTGTTACAAAACAACACCTGCAATTCAATCTCTTTATTTACGTCGCTTCTTTCATGAATTCGCTTTGAAACATTTTCTGCTGTAGTTTTATTTGTTGGTGTCCTGTCCGATATTTTTGTACATATTTCCATTTCAAACCGCATAAATTTCACCACCGTATTTACTTAAGGATAACCTTAGATTTTTTTAGAGGACTTTTCAACATGTAAAAATACTCCTCCGTTGTTTTTGAATCGTGGGCGCAAATCTCAATAAAAATTCTCCCGAAATGCCTTGAAAAATCCGGGAGGAAATGCTCTAGCGGGGAAAGTCCATGAGAAAATTCCTCCTTTGCGTTTTGCACCTCTTGAATTAAGCCAAGTCCTCTAAGTCAGAGTGTTTTTAAAGTATTTTTTATTATCGAGATTTTAATTAAAAAAAGAAGAAGAAAATAAGATGTTCTCGCGGACTTTTCTCGCTAGAGTATTTCGTCCCGGATTTTTCCAGATATTTTCGGAGAATTTTTGTTGAGATTTGCGCCCAGGATTCATGAAAAACGGAGTGATGTTGGTTCTAAAAAATAAAAATTGTCTATCACGCTCTCAATTTGAGAGTAAGGACGGAAGGAGTGGGGGGGGGGGGGGTGTTACGCTAAAGACGGGGCGGAAAGAAGATTTGGAAGAGTACAAAAAATGCTTTAGAGAAGGTGATAAGATGTACAAGAGCAAAAAGAACACATGGATGACGAAAAAATGCAGGAGATAGAAACATGTAACAGGAAAAATGAATCAAAAATATACTGTATACAGCTCCACTCAGCAAACAAGATAGTCGGAAAATATGTCAACTAAAATAATGTATTTGAAATTTTTGACGCGGCAAATTATTTGTCCAATCATATTTGAGAATTCTAAGGTGTACAGTCACAGCTGAAAGTAAATTATTACAGTTTACAGCTGACATTTTCCGCGGGCGTTTTGTTACTTAATCCTTTTATTATGTTACTCTTGCTTGTTAAAATCAGTCTTTCTGATGACTTCTCATGCAGCATACAATACATTTATGTGTATCCAACAATACAAATTTAAATTAAGCGCCCAAATATTTCTTTCCGGATTGTACCTTAAAAGCTACTCTAGCGCCGGTATCCCCTCTCCAACTATCTTGTTTGCTGAGTAGAGCTGTAGACTCATAAAAAAACAAAAACACAAGGTAATATAACTCAAAGAGGAATGAAGGACAGCAACGGGAAAGGGTGATGACTGATGAGAAAACAGGATAAGAAAGAAGAGGAGAAATGAGTAGGAAAGATGAAGTGACATGTGAAATGTATTATGTGGGGACTTAACCACCCTGGCAAAAGGATTTGTAATTCCCGGAAAGGGAAAGGGAAATGTATTCTTAACGAATGTTAAGCTGCAACAAAATAAAATGAACATCTCATTTTTAACAAACATTTCCACGGATTCCAAAAAACAAATAATCTTTTCGTGATTCGACGGCGATGAGGTAAGGTTTTTTCAAAAAACAAATTTTAAAAATTGATTGTTGGTGTTAAAAAAATGAACGCATTGCGAGGAATTTATAAACACATTTTTCGAATAAACTATGTGGGTGGGAATAGGTATGTGACATCGTCACAATTATAACAAGTGTGAATGAAATGAAACATCATTAAGCTGATGGTGCCTTTTATGTAATGACGTTCCATACTGAAAAATCAATACAATTTGCATTCCAGTGTGTATAACAAGTTGCCTATTTAACGCAAAAATTCATTAAATAGTAATTTTCACTTTTCCCTATCTCACCGTTTGTCTATAGTGTAGAAAGTCAATGGTATGATTTATCTGTTATATTGCCACATCAGTCATTTCACTCCCACGCATTTCATGTTACCGGAAGTTATATATATACTGTAAGAAGTAAGAATCCCAGCATAATGCGCAGTAAACAAGTATTATAACATCTATTTGTGATAGTACAAAGTAATTACAAAGTACGAAAAATCAATACGGCGGGTCGTGATATTTAAAATCTCCGCATCCGGAATCACTCTCAGCATAATGCGCAATGGAAACCGGTGTAACACCGAGATGAAAGGAATTGCGTGGGAGTGAAATGACTGGGTTGTATCTAGACTGTGATATTGCTAACTAACATTAGTTCAGCGGGTCGTATTTAATAATAGTAGTTTACGTAACAAGTCCCGAAAGTGATCATTTACTGGACAAGTAGGCAAATTACAGGACGAGCCGCAGGCGAGTCCTGCAAGCCTGCGAGTCCAGTAAAAGCACTATTGGGACGTATTACGTACAATATTTTTTTAAAAATCGGCCAGAAACGGGCAGAACAATTGACCATTCTAGGCCGGAAAGTAAAAATGAGTCCGGTAAAGTAAAAATGAGCCCGGTAAAACTTTTACCGGACTATCACAATAACTTTACGGCTCGGTCCGACAAAATGACATTTTCTGGCCTAAAAATAATCCGGAAAGTACTACTTTCTGGCCGATTTTAAAAAAACGTATTTTTTAGCGAAGTTTATTAATCAGTATTACACCTTGGCAAACCTCGACATAACACTCTTATAGTACGGGAGCTACGGGCATTTTTGGCTAGTGAAAGTATACACTACTTATACATTTTTCACCATAGATAAGTAGTTTTCTTACTGTTAATAAAGTAACTGACCGTCAGACCTTTGGGAGGCGGTAAGTTAAGATGCAGGAGGCTGACGAAGTTGTGAAAAAGTGCCAAAAAACAGGTTTTCGTAAATAACTGAAAAAGTATCAATCTAATCAAAAACAAACACGTTAAGAAAGTTGTAGCTGACATTCCGCACATTTTGGTGTTTTATTTTTGTCTCTACGACGAATAGGAACCCAGATAGATTTTTTTTTAATGTCGGCTGTTTTGCGGCGAAACAGTAAGGCCGGCCGCAAAATGAGACGCAGTTTGGTGAGGTGACGCAGTGTGAGTCACGGCAAGTGATTCACGGGAGACAATTGCGAACGTGGTTACCGCGCAAATACGATAGCAGTTTTCATTTCGCAGTAGGCTATAGCTATACCACAGCACTGAAAAAGGGCAGCCGTTACTGTACTTACGATTGACTTTAGTTCTGAATCTGATTCAGAAGACGAGTTCGAATCCGAAATAGTATCTTGTATCTCCCAGGCGGCTAATAAAAAGTCAGGGACAAGCTTGTACATGAAAAGAAAAAAAAACTCATGGAAAATTTGCTTTAACTAAAGAATTTCGTGACGAAAAGTTCACCAATTATTTTTGGCCAATTATTTATTATTAATTATTTAGAAATTAAGATAGTCACAGGACTTGAGTTTTTTTTTGCGTTGATAACAACTATTTAAACGGTATTTTGTAATAATAATTAAATAAAAATTACTTTTAACAAATTTTTTTTACGTGAAATTTTAAAAATCGTAAATATTAACAAAAGTACAAAAAATAATATCTACCAGGAAATAATACACCGCTGAATAGGGTTTTTGTCGAGAATTTGATGGTAAATAAAAATACAGGGTGTTCCATTTAAAATATTCGTATAAATTCTATTTAAAGTTCACAAAGTTTGAATTCTCATTTTAAACACTCGGTATAAAATTAATCACTTAGTTTTTTTTGTAGAGTAACACGACATTAGGGTAATATTATTCGTCAAATAAATTTTTCCTTTTTTGAAGAATAACTTAGTTATGAATATTATAGTCCGACCTTGAATTGTACCAAATTTGGACAAAATAATTAATAACTTGGCAATCGCACATCCAATATCAAAAAAATTTTCAGACGTGATATAAATATGCTTGGTCGATACATTAAGAGAAAAAAATACAGGGTGTGCCATTTAAAAAAAAGTGACATTTTCCTGCCACGTGAAAATGCAACATACTGTAGATATAAGAATATTTTTAAAAGATGCGCAATTCAAATCAAAGCAACTTTTATTTGAAACTTTTTTCTGTATCTTCAACCCATATTGAGTTATCGACCGATTACGGAGCAGTGGGACACCCTGTATAGTATAGGAGACTATTTTTGCAGCTTTACGCTTACAAATTGCAAGGTTGCATGGCGCTCGCTTCGTGTTGGGAACAATCGAAATACACATCCGATGATACGGTCCTGTGTTTACTAATGTGCATTGGGTTGCATAACAGACATTATAAAAACACAGTATAAAGGAAAGTATACATCTATAAGCATTAAACTGTGATAAAAATTACGTGTGTTGTGTCTATATTAGCACAGAATTTTATCTGTGCCATTAGTTTGTAAGTAAGCATCACTGAACTCTATGTATTATTGAGTTCAGTGGTAAAGCATAGATGAAAACTTAGACCATATACCGTGTTACAAGTTTCAAAGCGGGGCATAGCCGAAGCCGAATAGCATGGAAATTTTTACATATCTTTACGTTTCTGAATACGTAGATTCAAAATATGAAAAAAAAATTTCCGTCTGTCGTCTGTAGTCTGTAGTCTGTCCGTACACATTCCTTGCAACGCTCTAAACTCAGAAACTATTAAAGTTATCGAAATGCGGTTTTCGCCAATCGATTGCATTCGGGCCAAGGACAAAAATGCTGATATTACCTTTGATGACGTAACTTCCGGTATAAGCTAAAATGGCGGCACTCATTTTTTTATAAGATGAAGTTGCAGTTTTTTTATTGTGTTTAAAAGAGTTTTTTTTCTGAAATAAGTATAGGTACTTATTTTTTGAAAAAGGTGCTAATACGAGGGAAGTCTCGTGGCAACTTGCCAGAATGTTTTTGGACCTGTTGCCTATTTAAACACTCGTTCCTTGTTATAATAACTATTATTATCTATCATTATTCGTGGTTAAATTTTTCAGAAAAATGTCATACTTATTACATAATTGAAAATGTTTGATTTGATATTTTTAACTTTTGAAAATTATATTTTCCTAATTAAATAAGTAGTGAATTAGTAAATAGGTATACCAAATATTTGGTATAAACAGGCTCAGAAAATAATGCTCTTTCGATAGACATCATTACCATTCTTGTAGATATAATTGGTGTGCCAAAAGGTGCGGAATTCTTATGGAATTCTAATTTCAACCAACTTCAAATCTGTAACCAATTTTGCACCTAAGACGCAAACACCCCGGAATCGGCACAAATGAGTCGTTGTTTCTCTTTCCATCCTTAAGGGAGATGGGAGCAGACAGGGTGACTGACAATTTGTAAATCATAAAAAAATGTTGGAGGAAAATAAAGTAAAAAGATCGTTTTTCTGCGGACATATGCAATTTTTCCCCTTTCCACCCACAAAAAGCGGTCGGAGTTGGGGGTGAAATTTGTAAATTGAGAAGTCTTTTATGGAGAATGCAAAAGTGTAATAAAAAATAGAGAACTATTCCTTTGAAAAAATAATGATAAGATGCAGAGGTTGTAAAATAGAGGAAGAAAGTCTCTTTTACATTGAGTCACTTCTTCAGGAAGATCCTCAACTTTGTTTAGACCTTGTAGTGTACCTACCCAGGTGCAATCGAGAACGACTGCGCAACTCGAAACCAAAAGCAAACTCTCTCGCCAACTAAATGAAACCACAAGGTACGTGATCGTCAAATTACAAACAAGTCATACTACGTTCTGAACGAATTGCTCAAGATGTGTGGGTGCTGCTCTTGGTGTAAGGATCCATTAGGCAAACACAATGAAACCCAAGAAATGGGGACACTGAACTTTTAATAAAACTGCAATTTAAGGGTTGTCCCCAGCAAGTTAATGACCAGTGCTAAATGTGCTCAACGATTACATTAACCTCCACACAATTGGCGATTAGCTATGTTATCGCTGATTACAAGAAGGGAAAAAGAGCTACATAGTATTTAGTATTTACCACGATATGCCATAATCAAAAAAATAAGAAAAAGAAAAGGAAACGAAAAGAATACTGGATGCATCACATATTTCGTACAAGACTGGATGAAGGCGAATTTCATACACTATTGAGACGTCTTCAAGACGAGAGAAAATTTTATAAATATTACCTATAGAATGCACATTCCTGTTTATCTCCTTCAGTTCATGTGATCCTAATGCTAATGCTCTCAAAACTTTCATTAATTGGAAACGATTAGCTCAATTAGACGTGGTGAAAAACTACTTATTTGAGAAAACGTTGGCAGTTAGAAATGTAAAAAACCCTTCATGTCAAGATGAGTGGTGTACTCTTGAATCCTACAAATGAAACAAACCGTCGCGTCGATGAACTAATCCAACAAGGAAAGCTGAGCTGGTTTGAGTCTAGAATGGGAGAAAATTCACAACACGATCTCCACTGGAGATAGTGATCTACGTCAAACAGGTGAGGACCATAAAACATGGATCAAATCAGATATTCTGCTTACATCCATATTATCGTGCTGGGTTCCTTAACCAACCTCCTCTACCAGCCAATAGTCAGGGATAAATCAAACTCAAATTTCAAGATTAGGTATAATTTTGCAAATCTAAGTTGCCTTAGTTCCGTGCATAATATAAAGCCCATTAGTGTTATCTGTCCACTTCCAATGTGATGAATAAATCTGATAACATATTCCTCTGATACCCTCCACGTTACAGCCATCTGAAATTGTAATTTTGATCTTGTTTACATAAAGTCTGGAACGGATTCACGTTTATTCATCAGTTCCTCAACATCCGAACTGTTAATGAAGCTGTTCCAGTCAAAATTTCCACGTACAAAGTATCCCAAGACGTACTCTCCAAGAATGATTGATCTAAACCAGGCCTCGTAGGTTTTACCGGTCGCACTCATAAATACAAGCCCTCCGGGTTTGAGAACCTTTGCGCAATTCTCAACAAGCACCTCGTGGTTCTTGGAGTGGTGCAGAACGAAGTTTAAGATCACGACATCGTACTTTTCTACGTTTTCGGCGCAGTGATCTTCGATGCTCTCCCAACGGTAGCTTAGGTTCCTCAAATTGGGATCGAGTTTCGCATGCTCCTCGGCTGCCTCAATCGCACTATTGTTAATGTCGATACCAATTATCTTTGAACCGGCTCTTGCAAGGGGCTCAGTCAAAATTCCTCCTAAAATAGCCTAAATGGTCATAAAACTAATCAAAACTAATGGTTATTACCTACCTCCACATCCCACATCCAAGATGAGTAACTCTTTGATTAGCTGGAACCCCCCACCTTCTTTCACGAGACCTTTCTCCCACAGTACATTTTTGATATACTCGAGACAAAGCGAATTTATCTGCTGTAAAGGCCTTACTTTCGAATTGATATCCCACCATACATCTCTGAATCGCGTAAATACGTCTGTTTGTTTCCCGTTGACTGTTGATGTTGTGATAACTGGAATGAAGAAATCTTTGATTAGCTTTTCTAATTTTCATATGAATGACCTACTGTTCGCCATAATTATAGGAAGGGTCTGAAATATTTCCTATAGTATACTAATTATTACTTTTAAAATGATTATTTGAATGTAAGTGTGGTTGATTTCAGATATCGAAGAGGATAAGGGTATTGTGCAAAACATAGATATGGTATTATATCATGAAATATATGGTGCGCATTTTTCACTTTCAATTATAGTAGGTACTTATCGGTTATATTTTATTTATTTATTTATTTTTATTATTGCGTTTACAATAACTTTATTAAAAACACATAAGATGGAAGGGCAACTGTAGTATTCTTAGTAGTTTTTTATTTAATGAAAATAACTTGTCATACAATCATTTATAATCTGACAACATTCCCTTGATGCCTAGCAACCTAATCCTTAATCTAACGTTTACTACATCCTTCCTCTTTCCCCCCCAAAAAAAAAAAAAAACAAACAAACAAGAACAAAAACAAACAAACAAACAAAAATTAACAATAAAATAATCAATAATCAATTTACACAGAAGACTATTTATATACTATACTATCCATAATTAAAATTATACAATAAGTTCCCTTCCAAGGTTGTACTGCACATTCAGTCCCACCCCAGGTACCTACACCAGATTATTGAGGACGAAGATGATAGGAAGTTCTAGTATATACAGTCCCATTATTGTCTTTTACATCATACGATCGATAATTTTTGTCACTTACAATTTTACCAGTAATCCACTTATTGGACTTTGGATCTTTCTTAAACCATACATTTTGATCAATTTTAAAACTGCTCTTCGCCCTTGTGTTCCTATTATAATTTTTTACATTTTTTTCTTTACTTTTAACAAATTCACTTCTTACATTATCATTTAATCTTGGCATTAAATATTCATAAGTTACAGGTAATTTAGTTTTAACATTTCTATTCATCATTAACTGAGATGGAGTAAACTTCGTTCCAGATACTGGTGATGATCTGTATTGCAGTAATGCTAGTCTATAATCCGATTTATCTTCAAGACATTTTGTTAATAATTTCTTTGCAATTTGTACTCCGCGTTCTGCCATTCCATTCGACTGCGGATATCGAGGACTAGAGTAAGTGAATTTAAAACCCCATTCCAAAGCAAAATTTCGACACTGAAATGAGTCAAAAGGAACATGATCTGCTATTACCTCCAATGGTATGCCAAAAGAAGCAAATACATCTATCAATGCACTTATTATACTTTGTGCCGATTTGCTTGGAATAACTTTTATCTCTAACCATTTTGACATATAGTCAAATATTATTAGATAATTCTTTCTATTGAAATCCATAATATCAATTCCTATTTTAGAAAATGGCAAAGATGGCACTTCATGAGTTAAAAGAGGCTCTTTAGTATTATTATTTTGATATGTTTGACAGATAATACATCTTTTAACATAATTTTCAATATGGACATCAATTTGTGGCCAATAATACAAAGTCCTCGCGGTTTGCTTCATCTTAGTTATTCCTAAATGACCTTCATGTAATTTCTTCAAAATAATAGTTCTTAATATCTTAGGAATGACAAGTCTATGGTTCATAAAAATTAATTGCTGATCCAGTGACAAATCTTGACGAAATTTATAATAATATTTTAAATTATCAGGTACATTTTTTATATTTTCTGGCCACCCATTTTTAATAAACTCTATTATTTGACTTAATTCTTCATCTTTGGAGGTTTCTAATATTAACTGATATTTTTGATTATCTGAACATTGTAAGTGTGTAGCAAGTCCAATACAATGTATTACTTCATACATATACGACTGATCATCCTCCGTATCTTCTAAGAATGACCTTGATAACAAATCAGCAATATGCATCAATCTGCCTTTTAAATACTTGAACTGAATATCATATTTTAACAATTTTAGTTTAAGTCTTTGCAATCGAACCGAAGGAATGTCATGTACTCCCCTTTTTAATATGGTCTCTAACGGTTTGTGATCATTAAATACTATGCATTTTCTACCATATATATAATAATGAAACTTTTTTGTTGCCCATACCACACTCAGTAATTCTTTTTCAATTTGCGAAAAATTCTTTTCTGCTTCTGTAAGGCTTCGCGATGCATAAGTTACTGGTTGGTTATCTTGCATAAGACAACAACCTAACCCATCTTTACTGGCATCACATTGTATCGTTATAGGTAAGGAACTCGTAAAATTTTTCAAAACAGGTGCACTACTGATGCTCTTTTTAATATTACGAAATGCATTTTCATGTACATCTGTCCAAATCCAAATTGTATCTTTCTTTAATAGCGATTGTAAAGGTGAGGCCAGGTCGGCCAGCTTACAAATAAATTTTCTTAAATAATTAATCATTCCTAAGAAGATTTGTAATTCTTTCTTATTAGTTGGGTTTTTAATATTCAATATGGCTTTTACTCTTTCAGGATCAATCTTCATACCTTCCTTAGAAAAAATGTGTCCAAAATACTTAACTTCTTTTAGTTTATATTGAAACTTTCTTTTATTGAATCTGACATTATGATTATCAGCACGCTCAAACACTTGTTTTAATATTTTGTCATGCTCCTCTTCATTCTCAGCACATATTAACAGGTCATCGCAGTAGATTACTACACCGGGGATGTCCCCAAATGCGTTTTCACTGTATTTTTGAAAGATTTCTGGGGCTACTGATAGACCAAAGGGTAATCTAAGAAATTTATAACATCCAAGGGGACTACTAAATGTACACAGATCTGTGGAACTGTCTGATAGTTTTATGTTATAGAAACCATCTGATAAATCTAGAACCGAAAAAACAGATTTATTATTTAATTTAGTAATTATTTCTTCCAAGGTGGGAATTAAATGGTACTCTCTAATTAAAACATGATTCAAATCTTTTGGATCAAGACAAATTCTTAAATTACCATCACTCTTCTCAATGATAACTAAATTGCTTACAAAGGATTTAGGGTGTTCAACTTTCTCAATAATCTGGTGTTCCACTAAACTCCTCAGCTTAACTGCCAGGCGATCCATCAGGGCATGAGGAACTCGTCTAGGAGGCTTCACTACTACCTGCGCGCCAGACTGAATGTGCAGTTCTAGTGGTTTATCAAATTCTCCGATACCCTGGAAAAGTTTTTTATGTTGATTAATAATTAATTCTCTCTCTTTAATATTAATGCTGTTGATGTTATTTTTATAAGTTTTATTTTCAATATTAATATTATTCAATAACTTTAAATTTATTAATGAATTTAATCCCAAAATAGGAGTTACTTTCTCTTTAATAATTATAAATTCAATCTTATTTTGCATATTGTTGTTATCTACACATAATAACCTTTTCCCCACAGGTTTAATTTTAGTACCTCCAAATGCCTCCAATATTATATTTGTCTCATCCCACCCAGGATTATCATCATTGACAATTTTTCTTAGATCCCTTAACGAGAGTACATACATTCACTTGAGCACCGGTATCACACTTAAAGTTTACTTTCTTATTTTCCACCGTTAATGTTAATGACCATTCATTATTACTAATATTACAGTCATTACCTATAGAATGGCACGCTTTAACTAGTCACAACTCCTGTATTAAATTATTTTCATCTGCAGAGGAGTTAATTTCATCATTACCAGAATTAACTTGAACACAATTAATATTCTTATTTTTGCAACCATATGAAAAATGGTTTAATTTATGACATTTATTGCAAGTTTTACCGAAAGCTGGGCATTGACGAGGCCCATGTTCTCTATTACATTTAAGGCAATGATAATAATTTTTATTAAAATTATTCTTATCAGCTTTTTTGTTATCATTATTAGAATTATTATTATTATACTTAGCTTCCTTCTGGGCGAATTTCTGTTGCCGATGTTGTTCAACAGCGTCAATCGAGATTACTACCTCTTGTTGTTGTTTCTGAATGGTCTTAGCGTGCTCCCAAGACAGCTCCATTGCTCTACACATGTCCACTGCCTTAACGAGAGTGAGATCTCCAACTTCAAGAAGTTTTCTCTGTAATTTCATGTCCCTGATGCCCATGACTATTCTATCTCTGAGCATCCGATCTTCTAAATCTTTATAGTTACAGTTTTTTACCAACCTTCTTATGTCTGAATAAAAACTATCAAAATTTTCTCTTTCTTCCTGCTTTCTGGTGTTAAAGTTAAATGTGCTTATCATCTCATTCTGCTTTGGTGCAAAGTATTCATCAAATAATTTTAATACCTGTTCATATTTTTGTCCTTCATCACCTTTACTAAGTACATTGAAAAATAAATCCTGCGCTTCTTGACCAATACAGTTCAATAAAATAGCTGCCTTCCTATTTTCAGATAATCTGTCAAATCCCGCCGCCGTGATAAATATTTGAAATTGTTGCTTAAATTTTTTCCATTTCGGTAATAAATCTTCAATAGTGTCCATCGACAGTATTGCTGGCATTTTATATTCAATGTTAGCCATATCTTTGGTTAATTCTTTCTCTTCCAAAATCTTAATGTCTTCCGTCGTTACAGACATACGATTTTTTTTAAATCTTGAGTAATTATTTCACTCGATCTTTTATTAATGTTAATTATTTACGCATAGATACTTAAACCGACTGCGCCATGTAGTATACGCCTGGTCCGTAGCGCCCGACGCGCCGTCGTGCGGTTAAAGTTGCAAGTTGTTGACTGACAGTCACGTTGACAGAGGCAAGCGATTCGTATACTATACAGCCGTGAAACGCAGTTTTTTGTATTAAAAATCGACGAAATGATCGGGAAATCCCAGGGAAAACTGTGTTACATGCCTAGCTGTCTAAACACGCCGAAGAAAAGTCACGGTTTCACATTTTATTCGTTCCCTAATCGTGAATATGGCTTCATAACTTTTATTTCAAAAGGATTATGGGGGTAGAGCCAGCGACAATTACATTCTAAATGATTTAGGATTTGTACAGTTAATTGAACCAGGTGATAAAATTATGGCCGAGAAAGGGTTTCCACAACTAAAGTATGATAAGTAAGTTTTGGAAGGTTATAAAATAGCATCGGTCAGATTATCTCCCTGCAACATCATTACCGTACGTCGAAAAAGTAATGTACATATTGCATTAAGGATGTAATGAACAGACTTATTAATGAATTTGAGGAATCTGAGGGACGCAAAGTTAACAAGCTGTTGACAGAAATCAAGTTTAGGTGATAATAAAACCAACACAATTGGAGATCTTTGGGTAATATGCAGGTTAACGACAAATTTTTAAGAACAATATTCATCCAACGGTTACCAGTTAGTACTCGCTCTATTTTGACATCTAATAAAGATCAATTAGGTCACTTAGCAAGTATGGCAGATAAAATTCATTAGCAAATTTTAATACAGTGCATTCCATAAGTCCATCAGAGCACATGCATTGCAACCTGAACCTGGGTATAATATTAGTTCGATTTCTTTAGTTGTAACTCGCCCTTGTTGTCAAATTCAAGATATAGAAGAGACACAAGTTGCTCTTCCATATTTACAATTACCGCATTTTCATAACTCTTCGGTGATTTCAAGAAACCCGTATCCCTTATTGTGTCAATGATTCCATCTGGACTGCAATCCAAATAAGGTTGTTTGGAGCAGATTATCAGTCCTCCTTTGACGTAATTTGTCATATCCTGGAACAGGTTTCTCTATTTTCAAACCGTAACGCATATCTGGTGAAGAAGAATGGTCGTGCGTGTCCTTCAGGAAGTTTCGCCCTTTTTTAAGCTTTTCTCGACAAATCGAGTGCGTGAAACCCGCATGGTATAATAGTCGACATGTTGCGCACTCGTTACGCCATCAAAACTGTATGTAAAGTTTAAAAACCACGACCTGTCGTACATGTGTAATCACAACATTTTAACGGCGTCAGTCAACAACTTAGCGGCTCTACCGATAGGGCGGCGTTGGCGTCGCGTGGAGAGAAAGCGACCAGGCGTATTCTTAGTAGTTTTTTATTTAATGAAAATAACTTGTCATACAATCATTTATAATCTGACAACATTCCCTTGATGCCTAGCAACCTAATCCTTAATCTAACGTTTACTACAGCAACTGAACAGATTATACGCACACCAAACACTAAAAATCAATATCTATAAGTATGTAATTCCTTTTTTTTTGTTTTTCACAGCTTTACAGATTTTTAACGCTCTATACCTAACAGTTAATGCAAGTTAATGGGTCACAAGATCAGCACGTGCAGGGGCTAGGCCGCTAGGGAGTTAATATGTCAATGTCAAGTTTAACATTAAAAGTTGCACTCCAGAGTCCAAAATCAAGAATCGACCTATCCGAACATATTTGTAAGAAACTATAATAATCTAAGTGTCCCAAAAAACAGGGTTGTTTCCTTTTCAATGGCCCACCAGGTATATAAAAAGAAAAGTCCTGATTCACCTCACTCATCAACGTCCAAGCCCATACCATTGGACCTAGATAGCTGAAATTTTGCACAAAAGTTCCTTTTATGATGTAGACAAATGGCCGAATTGTTCGAAATTCAACCTTTACGGGGGTAAAATAGGGGATGAAAGTTTGTATGGAAATCCGTAATTTGTTAAGTTAAATCCATAAAAATTGGTAGGTATATTTGGACTATCGGTTAGAAGTTAAGAAAGATGTACGGTTAAACCGCTTGACCGATTTCAATGAAAATTGGCAAAGATGTAAATGGAAACCCAAGGACGGACGTAAGGTACTTTCCAAGGACGGATTTTAGAGTACTTACTGTGATGTATTAAAGTACCGGAGCGGAAGCAGCGCCACGACAAGTGCGTACGTGATGGTAACGAACTGGGAAACCAATAGGTGTTTTCTTTTTGCACGTTGTGGTAGACCTAAGTCAGCTCTGTCAATAACACACCATTCGTTTTATAAAAATAATTTGACTCAGTTCTCAATAACCCTATTCATTTTAAAAGCTTTATTTAAGTTTTATATTAACCTGAGCCACAAATGCCTACATGACGTAAGGCACTTTAATCACGTGATGATTGAAACTTTACCTAACCCTGTGGCGATGCAAAAAGAAAACATCGATTGTATCTTGTATTAATGTATTGTATTGTTGTGTTGGGTATGATTTATCTGTTATATTGCTAACTAACATTAGCTCAGCGGGTCGTATTTAATAAACGTATTTTTTAGTGAAGTTTATTAATCAGTATTACACCTCGACAAACCTCGACATATAACACTCTTACCGTTGTAACCGAAGTCTACGCAGACGAAGTCGCTGGCAAGTGGCAACAGCTAGTGTTCTAATAAAGACGCATTTGAAGAATACTAGACACTGCTAGTCGAAACGTCGGTTGAATTGAAGCTCAGTGAGTTTTATTAAAACCATTACTCTACCCACCCTCCTCTAGAAGGTTCCACAAGTTGCCGACCAAATACTTTATAAAAGTATTTGAGGAGACACTCACCAATTATAAGATTTATAAGTATAGGAGACTATTTTTGTAACTTTACGCTTACAAATTGCAAGGTTGCATGGCGCTCGCTTCGTGTTGGGAACAATCGAAATACAGGGTGTCTCACGGTGACCGTCGGTTAGAAGTATATGAAGAACTGTAAAAGCTATAAATTTCAAATTTTGCACATACGACATGCCGTCTTTAATCTATTAAATAAAAATATTTTCCAAATGGCAGCACTTCCGGAAATACCGGAAAAGTACATCTTTATTTTAAATACAAACCAGGTAATTTTTTTTCACATTCTGATGTGTCATAAAATGTTTAGTAAGTACTTATGCTTAAAATAATCGGCGTATCAATTTCGATTGTTGAGAAAAATTTTTTTTTTCACTGAAAAATTTCAAAATCTGGTTTAGGAAATAAAATTGAAAGTCGAAAGTGGTAAAAGTTCGGGAAATGGGATTTTAGGTTTTCAATGTCAAAAGATTGACACAATTGTCTGTAACGGATAATAAAAAATTACCCGCGGTTACGTAGGTATAATCTGTAAAATGAATGTTTGCGATTTTCGGCTTAGCGCTTTATTTGGCGTACACATTCGTAGTTTGTATCTGTTTCGTTCTAACACACAATATTTGGAAATAGAGAGAATGGAATGCTACATTATCGTCGCCACGGGTGGTGAACTAACACAGACACTATACGTTTAAAACATCTGTATTTGTGTCAGGTGTGTTAGAAGGAGATAGTAATGTTTATTTTAGGCGTCTCTTTAAAGACTAAATTGTCTGTTGTAATCCTTTGACAGTGGTATCCAAAAGTTATTTTCGCGTGTTTGTAACAACTACTGAAAATATGTTATAAATATTCCTTCAATTTATATAAAGAAATTAAAACGTAATTGAAAATATAATAATATAATAAAATAAAATAAAATAATATAATAATATAATTTATATAAAGAAATTAAAACGTAATTGAAAATATAATAATATAATTTATTATAGATTTTACAAAAAGCTTATGGATCTTTAAGATTGTTATATAGTAGTCGGTATTTTTTAAATTTTAACTTAAAGAAAATATTGTGCGAGTCTTTAGTCCTCAGCCACTTCAATTATTGTGACGTTTTGTATGGTCCTTGTCTAACGGCTATGGATAAACGTAGAATACAAAAGGTGCAAAATTCATGTATACGATTTATGTTTGGAATAAGGAAATATGATCACATAACTGATAAATTTAATCAAAGTGGTTGGCTGAGAATGGAAGAACGCAGAACTTTGCATCTAGGGTTGTATATACATAAGGTACTATCTGATACAAGTCACTGTATCTGATACCAACGAACTGCACCCCCTGCGCTCAAAATTTCCTAATAGGGCTAGTTTTCATGGAGTTAACATCCGCAATAAAGACACTATAGGGACCGGGTAGATGACGTCATTAACCTATTTTTTTATAGCTCTGAGGGCAAAATTTTTTCTATTCGTAATAGCACAGCCTATAGTGTTCGCATGTACAGGTTGCGCGCGTTAAGCGAACGTGAGAGTTGCATTCACAATAATTGTAATTTTAGCCCGCGTAAACTGAAAATACGTGTTTTATGTAGTTGTAGCGTTTGTTTGCCCTCAGAGCTGTCAAAGTCAGCTGCTGCCCGGACTCTATTAACATACCTACTCACCGTACAGCTATGTTCAAACGATCTTTTACATACAATGCAATTAAATTATATAATGGATTACCAAATGATATCAAATCGCTTGATATTAATAATTTTAAATCTAAATTTAAAGTACTATATTGCTTTCGCAGCGAAATGCTGACATAATTGCCACTAATTCTTGATTTTGTAATGCGTGCTTAGGATGCAGATGTTTATAGTGATTAAGAGAATATGTGCATGATTAATTAATTTTATTTTTTTCTAGTAAGTATTAAATTAATACTATTAATACATTTTGATTTGTAAAATAGTATGGAGGGAGCATGACTGGTTGAGTTGGAGTAGCCAAATGTGCTAGACTCCGCCAGTCATGTTTTCAATGTTTTCAATTTTCAATTCTCTGCTGTAGGTAATCACGATGATTGTCGTCGACTGGCAGCTACTTGCACTGACTATCGCAATAAAGTCGTATTATTATTATTTTTATTTAATAGATTAAAGACGGCATGTCGCATGTGGCAAATTTCAAATTTCTAGCTTTTACCGTTCTTGATATACTTCTAACCGACCGACGGTCACCGTGAGACACCCTGTATACCTACATCCGATGATACGGTCCTGTGTTTACTAATGTGTGATAAAAATGACGTGTGTTGTGTGTCTATATTAGCACAGAATTTTATCTGTGCCATTATAGTTTGTAAGTAAGCATCACTGAACTCTATGTATTATTGAGTTCAGTGGTAAAGCATAGATGAAAACTTAGACCATACGGATAAAAACAAGTACCAAAAGGTGCGGAATTCTTATGGAATTCTAATTTCAACCAATTTCAAATCTGTAACCAATTTTGCACCTAAGACGCAAACACCCCGGAATCGGCACAAATGAGTCGTTGTTTTTCTTTCCATCCTTAAGGGAGATGGGAGCAGACAGGGTGACCGACAATTTGTAAATCATAAAAAAATGTTGGAGGAAAATAAAGTAAAAGATCGTTTTTTCTGCGGACATATGCAATTTTTCCCCTTTCCACCCACAAAAAGCGGTCGGAGTTGGGGGTGAAATTTGTAAATTGAGAAGTCTTTTATGGAGAATGCAAAAGTGTAATAAAAAATAGAGAACTATTCCTTTGAAAAAATAATGATAAGATGCAGAGGTTGTAAAATAGAGGAAGAAAGTCTCTTTTACATTGAGTCACTTCTTCAGGAAGATCCTCAACTTTGTTTAGACCTTGTAGTGTACCTACCCAGGTACAATCGAGAACGACTGCGCAACTCGAAACCAAAAGCAAACTCTCTCGCCAACTAAATGAAACCACAAGGTACGTCATCGTCAAATTACAAACAAGTCATACTACGTTCTGAACGAATTGCTCAAGATGTGTGGGTGCTGCTCTTGGTGTAAGGATCCATTAGGCAAACACAAATGAAACCCAAGAAATGGGGACACTGAACTTTTAATAAAACTGTAATTTAAGGGTTGTCCCCAGCAAGTTAATGACCAGTGCTAAATGTGCTCAACGATTACATTAACCTCCACACAATTGGCGATTAGCTATGTTATCGCTGATTACAAGAAGGGAAAAAGAGCTACATTATTTATTGTTTTGGTAGCTTCTGTCGCAACCTCTCAAGGAGTATGGTAGATTGATTTAGAGCGGCCGTACACGAGCCGCATTTTGCAGTCGGACCGACCACACAATTGCGGTCGCCCCATAAGAAACTACAGACGCGCGTTTCGACCGCAGTGAACGCCCGTGTACGGTTGATGCAGTATTTCTTATGGCGGACTGCAGTTCGCCGGAACGCGACCGCAATTTTGTGGTCGGTCCGACTGCAAAATGCGGCTCGTGTACGGCCGCTCTAAGGCTGTTATGTAACAGACATTAAAATTCCCCAAAGAAGTATTGTGGCTTACAGTGCCAGTCTTTGCTCGAACACACCCTGCCCACGGTAGTTATATTTGTATTTCTTGGTATTTTATTACTTACTATAGCCGCTTACCCACAGCTTTGCCCGCGGTCTAGTGAAATTCGTATATTTCCCGGTGAAATTTTTGAACGGGACCTATTCTATCACCTTCTCCTGATCAAGTAGGCATAAGGTGTGTGCAATATAGTGTAAGTAAAAGGGGAGGGTGCAATAACCGTAATTTGGGGACTTACATTGAAAAGAAATAATAAACAAAGCAACCAAATGTTTCAAATGCTAGAGACCTAAAGTGAACGCCAAACAAAATCCGTTGCACGTCTTATAATGTGAGTGACGTAGATTCGGAGCAGTGTTGCCAGAAGTTCGTGGATTTCAAACAAGAAAACTAGAACACCTCACTGTAATACTCAATGAAATAAATAATAAACCAATAATTAGTCAAACAAAATCAAAACTTCAAAATTGTGACAGTCAAAACATAACCACAACCACAGTTTAATGCTTTAATACTTATCTTATCAGTATACTGTGCCACAACAATACATTAAAAATCGATACCTTATGGATTTGGCATTGGCACCGTTGCTGAAAACAATCCAAAGTTACCAACGTGGCGATCATAAAATTCTGATGAAATTAATTTTTACAGGTCGAATTTTCACTATTTTTATCCCGTTATATTACAGTCTAGAATTCTAGATACAACATAGACTGTGGTTATATTTACGGCAGGTGCTGACGTGCAACGGATTTTGTTTGGCGTTTAGTTTAGGCACAGTCTAATACAACCCAGTCATTTCACTCCCACGCAATTCATGTTCCGGAAGTTATATATATACTGTAAGAATCCCAGCATAATGCGCAGTAAACAAGTATTATAACATCTATCTGTGATAGTACAAAGTAATTACAAAGTATGAAAAATCAATACGGCGGGTCGTGATATTTAAAATCTCCGCATCCGGAATCGCTCCCAGCATAATGCGCAATGGAAACCGGTGTAACACCGAGATTAAAGGAATTGCGTGGGAGTGAAATGACTGGGTTGTATTTAGACTGTGGTTTAGGTAATAAAAGTTATACTCCCAACTTTATTGAAATTTATTTTTATTTATCCATGTTATATTCAAAACTTAGTGTAAAGTTATAAAGACATATTTACAATAAAATCGTGCACACCTTTCCACTTTTAAACGTATGCGTATTGTTTAATGAAGGCTCTATGATATAGAACATCAGTATACACCACTGGCCAATAATATTTATCGCAACTGTATCCCCACGATAGAATGCCTACCTGTTGACCATCAACGACGAGGGCACTTCCTTCATCTCCCTGAAACAAAACAAAATCAGATTAAGTCATCGGAAACAATTTGATCATTTTACCTGACAAGGATTTTGTGCTGGATCTGAAAAGCACACCATGCTCTCTGTTAACGTTTTGTTGGCTCTTACGTAATAGTCGTGACATCTAGCTCTATCGATCTCTTTAGCTTTTCTGGCTGTTAAAATATGAAGAGCTTCTTTGTGTCCCCATCCAGTAACATGACCTTCACGATTTTCTTCTACAGCTTTAGTATTAACCAAACGAATGGGTTTCGCAATAGTCAACCGAGACATTCGGCTGCTTAAGGTTAAAACACTTATATCATTGTCGTAAGTGTTCGGATTGTACTGAGGATGTTGAAAAATACGTGAAACTTTCAATAACTCTCCTCCAGCGTTGTAGAAACTGGTCGCGTAACGTACAGACAGTATGGTATGTGTTAGCGTGCACTGAGCGGCTGTAAGAACAGCTATATCCGAAATGATGGAAGCTCCACACACGTAGACACCATCATACTGCAAGGACGCATGGTGAGGGTATTTGTGGAAATTCGTATATTCAACCAAAGAGAATATACTCTTTGATTCAACCTTAATTCTTTTCTGTAGCTCCGCTCCTAAAATTAAAAGATAAACTTAATATCTTAACAAAGGTACCTTACCTAATGCTAATGCAATTAAAACTTGTACAAGTAGTAAACGGAACATTTTATGATTAGGTATTGGATTTAATAATTATACTGATTCCCATCTCACTATTTATACTTTTAAGTACCTATACCTACGTACATTCTCGATTGATGATAATTTCAAGTACCTATTTTGTTTTTTTGCTTGTTATGTAATTGAAGGATTCGATTTACGTAAATCTTTCATAAATAGTGTTATAAAATCGAATAGAAAATTTATGCAAAGTGCACTGAGAAAAATTAACCAAATCAAGTCTCTGTTTAATATTATTTTTTTAAAATCGGCCAGAAAGTAGTACTTTCCGGTTTATTTTTAGGTCAGAAAATCTCATTTTGTCGGACCGAGCCAGAAACTTATTGTGATAGTCCGGTAAAAGGTTTTACCGGACTCATTTTTACTTTCCGGCCTAGAACGGTCAATTGTTCTGCCCGTTTTAAAAAAAATATTGTACGTAATACGTCCCAAAAGTGCTTTTACTTGAATCGCAGGCTTGCAGGACTCGCCTGCGGCTCGCCCTGTAATTTGCCTACTTGTCCAGTAAAAGATCACTTTCGGGACTTGTTACGTAAACTACTATTTATCTACTATTCATATATAAAGTTCAACATTACGACACTCAAATGAGTATCGTAATGAAGTATTGTACCGCACCCATTTATTAAGGTGACAGATGACAGATATGCCTACTAAATTATTTCTAATTTTTTTACAAATTTCTTTCGATCGACAATATTTTATGAATAGTAGATAAAACGTTGTACGATATTCGTATCGTAACATCATTTTACGATACGAGACGGCTTATTAAACTCGGCCTGCGGCCTCGTTTACTAAACCGCCGTCTCGTATCGTAAAATGATACGTTACGACACTTGTATCGTAAATAACTATTATTTCATCCTGTGTCACATTCTTTGATTTTCCGGACTTATTTCAGTCCGGAAAATGAAACTTTACCGTAAAATGTTGTACCCGAATACAAAGGTTGCCATAGCAACATAAAGTGACATGACTTTGGAAACGTCAAATTTTATATAAAGTTAATAGAAAAACTCTTAAGAAATGAATCTATGGCCAGTATGAAATAAAATGTTTTACATTATTTGTACGTTAAATCAGATTACGTTACTCGTTTCGAAATTCCTGCCTCAGCTACGCTTCGACAGTAAACTTCTCACTCGTTAACGTAAACCTTGATTTACCGTACTCATATGTAAATAACTATTAATTATAGGTACCTACTTAGTAGCAATTAGATTTTCTGTACGACTTCATTAACAGATGATAGTAGGTACATACAGGGCTGGGCAAAATACATGCACTAACGTATTTCAAATACAAATGACAAAATATTCCTAGAAATGTATTTGAAATACAAAATACGAGATACTTTTATATTATTTTTAAAAATACAAAATACAAATACAATATTTGAAATACAAAGATACAAAAATACCTATACGCATATAAGGGGTGTTTTTTTGAGAGATATAGTTTTATAGGTAGGTTCCTGAAAAGGTGTACTTAGAATTCACTCTGAACCTATCGTTAACACTGCGGTAGGCAAAATACATTCATTAATGTATTTCAAATGCAAAATTCAAAATACTCATAAGAGAGTATTTGAAATACAAAATACAAAATACTTTAAGGAAAAATCATCAAATACAAAATACAAAATACAAATGTATTTTAAATACTGTATTTTCAATACAAGTATTTTGTGACTGCCCACCCCTGTCTGTTATATTGCTAAGTTAGCAATATAACAGATAAATCATACCCAACACAACAATACAATACATTAATACAAGATACAATGGTTTCCCAGTTCGTTACCACAGTTTAATGCTTCTACTTGTCTTTATCACAGAAGAAATACCTACGGATGCAGAAGCGACACTTACGGCGGTTTCTTTGATGTTTGATGCGCTAGATTGCCATCTTAAAAGCAAGATTTGGGCGGTGCTGTTTATTAAAAATATTCAATATATAAAATAAAATATGTATACAACTTTTTTATAAATGTTTAGTAATTTTTACGCCACATTCGGCGGTTTCTGTGATGTTTGCAACCTCCTTTTAGTTCATTTTAGTGTGACGGCCATCTTGAAAGAAAGTCTTTTCGTATTACAAATTGGTATATGCGCAAACGGGTAAGTGTCGCTTATTCTGCATCCGTAGGTATTTCTTCTGTGTCTTTATACGGTGTCGTTACCATATATGTAATACACAGTCGTTACCATCACGTACGCACTTGTCGTGGCTCTGCTTCCGCTCCGGTACTCTAATACACCACAGTAAGTACTCTACATCCGTCCATGGAAAGTGCCACCCAGGGGTGGGCCCCTGGGTACATATATTATTCAGCGAGCATGTAAATGATAGCTATTATACCCAAGAAAATTCATCTGAGTGAGTAATAGCTATCATTACATACGAATGGAATACTTTTTCTGTGACTTGCTTTTTATAGAGCAAATTAAATCAACCATCGCGACAACAAACGTCAATCGGTAATTGTTCTGTCAGGTAAAGCACACATTTTCAAAATATCTGCATTTTATCGTGTTTAAGTTGTGAGTAATGAATTATTACTCAAGAGTAACAGCATTGATTTTATCCTCAATACTCGCGAATAAGAAGCATAATTATTATTAAGCAGTCATAGAAAATAGTATACCTAATACGAGCATATAAGAGAGGCTATTAATCACGAGAACGAAGTTTGCGGAACGAACCGCAGGCGAGTGGAGTAAATCGTTAGTGTGATTAATAGCCCTTATTGCATTGCCCCCCAAGTAACACAGTGAGCTGTAATTTGGTCATTACAACGTCATGGCAGCTACACTGCACAGCCAAGTTGTCTAGCACAGTAACTGTGACAGCGCTTTAGCAGCGCTGTGAAAACGTCCTCGTTGCTAAAATGGCGAGTCATAATCAAGCTGCTAGGACGTCATTGCAGCCATGTGGCTGTGTCGATTGCAGCCAAAATGTAGCTGTAAAAACGTTGTGATGACCAAATGGCAGCTATTTTGGCAGTCAAACTTATCAGCTGTCGCAACGTAGTTAGTGCATAATAAAAAATTATTTAAGTAGTTCCATACAAAGAAAGGGAAAAATTCATTTTTACGTGCAACTGTAGGTACTATTATTCTTTACTAACTTAATTCTTGCACCAATCCGTTTTTACCTGGAAATGTGAAGGCCGACATTTTACCTACCTATTATGTTATGGTCGGTGAACTCTATAAGTTCAACTGTTATGGTATACTTGCTTGAAAACTTTCCCTTAACGGGATTCGAACCTATGGTGGGTAGGTGTGTTGAAAATTCGAAAATCATACAATTCGACATTGCCGCTGCGCTATCTGTAACATTTCTATTTTTCATTTCGTACTTCATAACATTGCGCTGCTTCCCATTATTAGTTTAAATTTTGTTTGATTACTTATAGGTGCCTTTTTATGTTAAAAATGACCAGGATTTTTTGATATTTATTTTCTAGGTACGTATGTAGAAATTAGACACATTTTATTCGATACGGATCCAATTAAAGGTACCTAAGTGAATTGCAATTTTTGGCGTTATAAGTTAGGTTAAGGTATGCCTATATGTATACATTTTGATTCTTTCTCCGTATATTTAAAAAAAAACTTCCTGAACAAATTTGAGGTGAAATATATTAAGCAAATTATGGCGTTAGGTAATGATCAGCTAAATGGCTGGAATTGCCATATAGCTGTACCTATATTAGAATTTCATTTGGCTGTAATGTACTCCATCATAGCCAAATGGCATTCTCAGTTAAGTAAATTGTCTACGTGAAAGCGCTGCCACAGCGAAAATGTAAAGCTATTATACAGCTTGCCAAAATACAGCCATTCAGGTGCTGCCATGACGTTGTCGCAGCCAATTTTTGGCTGTGTCAGCTAAAGAGCTGTGTTACTTGGGCCATGACTATGTAGTGATACAGTATATCGTTATACAGTGTAATGATTTAATTTCTAATACGTATAGGTCATTAGTAGGGCGCGGATGTTGATGATATGTCATCTTTTTTTCTGAACGTCCAAAACAATGCCCATGTACATAGAAATGTGTTTTAGTACATCCTGATTCCAAAAACACCAGTTTTATTTTGCATTTTTTTGCATTTTTTTGACTTTTTTGCATTAAAGGGCATTTTTTAATATTATTTTGTAATTTTCAAGTTTTTTAGCGCATATTTTACACTTTATGACTTTTTTCTGATAATTGATAATATTCTCGTAATTTCAGGGATAAAAATATTGTCATGTGATGTTCTGTAATTGCATATTTTGTGAATACTTAATTAAAAGCACAAATAACACCTATATTATCTACTACTAAAGTGCAAGTACCGAAATACAGATCGTACGGAGAAAGATTGCTTCGGGTGCGCAGGTGAACTTCGTGTATTCGGAAGCGATCGGCATGTAAACTGCTTTTTCCACGTTTAACACTGGCGTTGCTTTTTATGAGGAAATAAAACTCGCAGTGTTTTTAAATTTATATGTTAGTAACAAGTAAGAAAAAATACGTGTACATGTAAAATTAAATCACATATACTCATTTAAGACAAAAATCATTTTTTTTTAATATTCAAGCCAGATGTTACGAATTAAACGGAATTTAGCGGCGACACCACTGGTATCATATGATTGCCAAGCTTGGAAAATTTACAATTATACGAGTGCGCATCCGACCTTGGGGCAATCTTTCTCCGTACGATCTGTATTAAGTTACTTACCTGATACAGCGATGAACGCTAGTGCTTAGACAAGCCATTAAATACATTACAACGTCAGCAGGGCTATTGTTTCGTAACAGAATGCATCGAAGGGATTGTTTCGTTTGGTTACAATTTAGAGTTTGTCAGTCTTTTTTTAAAAATTAAAAGTTAAACCATCCTTAGCATGCCATTTACGGAAATTTGTTTCCGAGTTCGGTGAAAGTGTACTTTCAACAGATGGAACTGTTTTTATGTAAATAAATTCAAAAAAATAAGTCGATTTTGAAGTCATTTTCTTTCATTTTGAGTGCATTTTTGTGATGTTTAAGGCATCTTTTAAGGTTAATAAATGCGTATATTTAAGGTCATTTTTGAAGATTTTTGGGTCATCAACATCCGTGCCCTAGTCATTAGTGTTTTCTTGTACCATATTTGATCAAACTTTTTACTTAAAAGTATTGTAAATATTTTTCTCAGCATGGAGAGTGTATTATAAGACCGATGATGTAATGGAATTTTAAACTGTACTTGATTATCTTATAAGATTAGTTAGCTCCCTGTCACGTCAGTAAAATCTTATCTATCGTATTGTATGTACTTATTGCGTTTTATTTTCAAAATGAAACACGTGTTACGAGTATGTACAATATTTATCACCTTCAACTGTAATCTAACGAAAAAAATCGAACAGAAACCGGCACCTGGCAATAGGGGTTTCAGCGCGTTACGGCAATACGTAATAAGGATCCCATGATCATTTTAGGTAGGTAATTGTTATTACAGCTGCGTTCAATTTTTTTACAAACAAAACACTTGGGCGTTTATCTTCCCTGATTAGGTTCAAATAGAGTTTCTTATTTTTAAAAACGTATAAATCGTAATCAGAGAGGTATAAGTAATTAGATATTTTTTATTTACTTAAATCCCGTGATTTGATGATGGTAGTGATAGAGTAATTATTTTTTCCCACGACCATATACGAAACCAACTCCTAACGTCCCTTCGAATATATAACAAAAGGAAGGAATATCCCTATAGTTTAGTAGACGGTACAATGTAACGGAAGTTACGCAGGCTTTACGTCACAGTGACGTACCAGTAAACCATTTATGATTGGTCAAACGGGTGTAGCGTGCAGTTTGTCGATTTAAAAGTATAAAATTACCAGTAGCGTAGAATTCATTATACGGTTAAGAACATAGAGAATGTGCAAAAAATTAGAAATATGCATACCAAATTAATTATGTTTAAAGGGCAATAAAATTAAAAAAAAAATTTATGCATTTTATTTTGTTTACAGCAGGCGCGTAAACATACAAATGTTGGATTTACGACCCTGCTTAACAGTACACCAATGACTCGACGGAATACGTCACAGTAGGTAGCCATATTGGTAAACCATTAATGTTACTCATTTTGCCATATACCTACATGTTCCTTCCTTTTGTTATATGTTCGAAGGCTACTCCTAACGCACAATTACGTATGTCCGAAAATTGACGATAACGTCCGATGTAAAAAACCTGTGCGATTTGGTTTCGCGCTGTGCGTTAGAAATATAACGCACAGTTCACACTCGAATAGGCGGCTAGATCAAACAACTAAAATGACAGTTTGAATTTATTCGCGCTGTCACTAATTTTGTTAGCAAGTAGTTTATTGGTTTAATTCGTTTTAAAAAATATTTTTTTTATGGTCGTGGGGAAAATAGTGTACAAAACTCGTAGGAAAGTGTCTAACTCACTCGCGGGATTGCCGGCACTCGGCTGACGCCTCGTGCACAACTTTCCCGCTTGTGCGTTATTTATCACTTTCCATACTTGTTATGTAATATACTAATTTCTGCGACTGTTTAATAATAAGTATATAATTATATTCCCCGTATTTTATCTTATAATTATATACATATGATTAGTAAACAATAGTTCAATAGTAAATATTATTGCCATCATTGTATGTTATCTCGTAGAAACTTTCACAAATATTCCATAGGTTATTATATTAGTAGGTACAATTTACCAAATTGTTGGAATAATTAATCTTAAGCACATTGTCTGTATTTTAAGTAAATCAGTATGTTATAAAGGTATAGTAGTATTCTACTCACATGTATCTAATAGCTATTACTCAGACTCACTCTGATGAATTACGACATTCGCCTATGTTCATGAGTAATTGCATGCTCGTTGAATAATATACTATATTAGTAGTAGTAGTAACCATTATTTGCATTATACAGGGTGACCCAGGGCTGTGTGATCGGTCCATAACTTTTTTGCTATTCAAGATATCGACATGCGGTTTTCACCGCCAAGTAAGCACACTTATACTGCACATTATAAAAATATTTTGATTATATACAGAATGTTCCTATACAGGGTGGTAAACCAAAGTTATGTATTTTTAAATAGGACACCCTGTATATTTGTACATTATTAGTTTTTACATGAAAAAATAATGGCACTTTGTATAGGTCATTATGGGTCTAGCTCTTTCCGTTTCGGCGTTATTCAACGTTTTGTTCGAAAAAAGGCTCATATTTGATGGATCACTGCCCAGTAGGCCATGGATGTTTTTCGAAAAACTTGCCACAGAAAATTTTAGAATAACTTGGAATTTTAATAAATAGTCGACTTTTGGCCCATGTATGCACACACTATACATGGTGCGCTGAAACGTAAAAAGTCGAATAACTCTTTTTTTATAAATGGAACACCCTGTATTTCTGTTCACGAGTCGATTAAGTTTTTTATAAGCTTTCCACAGATATGAAATTTGTATGGTCAATTCTGAATAGTTACTGAAATTTTTCGGAAAAACTATTGTAATTATAAAGAAGTTGTTGATTTTTGCAAGTAGGCTGCTGTTAACGAATATCGCAAGTGATATGAAAGTTAATTTAGATGCTAGTGTGATAATCTACATTGTTACTGTTGCACATTTTTGCTCGACACTAAAATGAATTAATCAATATGGATTACTGTACAAGGGCGTCGCCAGAAAATTTTCCCAGGGGGTGGGGGCAAGCACTATTGGGAGTTCGTGGCTCTGGCGTTTTTTTCAAAATTTCGCACAAAATTTATTTTTATTTTTAATAACTTGCCTTTTTTCTTTTTCCCAGGGGGGCGATGGCCCCCCTTGGCGGCGCCCTTGTGACTGTATTGGTGAAGCCGATCGAAATGTTTTGTTAGCCAGTAGAATATACCATCAAAAATCTCCCGATGCGAGAGTACCACGACTCATTTCTTTTCAAAACTTAGAAACCGATTTGAAGAATCTGACAGCATTAAATATGGAAAGAAGGAGATATTGGGAGGGAGGATTGATGAAGAAACTCAAGTGGATGTTTTACTCGTCTTGCAAGAAACCTAAATTAACTGTCATATCACTTGCGATATTCACTAACAGCAGCCTACTTGCAAAAATCAACAACTTCATAATTACAATAGTTTTTCCGAAAAATCTCAGTAACTATTCAGAATTGACCATACAAATTTCATATCTGTGGAAAGCTTATAAAAAACTTAATCGACTCGTGAACAGAAATACAGGGTGTTCCATTTATAAAAAAAGAGTTATTCGACTTTTTGCGTTTCAGCGCACCCTGTATAGTGTGTGCATACATGGACCAAAAGTCGACTATTTATTAAAATTCCAAGTTATTCTAAAATTTTCTGTGGCAGGTTTTTCGAAAAACATCCATGGTCTACTGGGCAGTGATCCATCAAATATGAGCCTTTTTTCGAACAAAACGTTGAATAACGCTGAAACGGAGAGAGCTAGACCCATAATGACCTATACAAAGTGCCATTATTTTTTCATGTAAAAACTAATAATGTACAAATATACAGGGTGTCCCATTTAAAAAAACATAACTTTGGTTTACCACCCTGTATAGGAACATTCTGTATATAATCAAAATATTTTTATAATGTGCAGTATAAGTGTGCTTACTTGGCGGTGAAAACCGCATGTCGATATCTTGAATAGCAAAAAAGTTATGGACCGATCACACAGCCCTGGGTCACCCTGTATAATGGTATACACTGTAAAGATTCCTATCTATACAGCCCTCCCTCAAAATATATAATCATAAACAAAAACAGCAACAAAAAATTACAAAGAATTCTGACCCTTGACCATGAAACTGCAAATTTTTTATCGCCCTCTATCCCTCTTATTATACACATATTTAATTGTACCCTACCACTACCTACTCCACATAGTCTACATATGTACGTATCGTGTATCGTAGCCAAACCAGTGTTTATGTTCCCTTACTCATTTCAGCATCTGTATCTTGCAATCAATCTCTTCCTCCTCATACTCATACCACTTTCTGTTAGTACCTATATTAATTTATAATTCACATTTGATTTAAAATGTATAAACTTGTTTGTTACGACAAGAATTGGGTCGCAAAGAAATTAACTGGAGCAATGGCCGCTATAGCTCAGTGCTAGTAGACAGGTGGTCGCAGGTTAGAGATAATGAGCGAAAAGGATTAGAATAGGGGTAGTAAAATAGGGAAAAAAAATAAGTAACGAAAAGGGCGCCACGTAATTCTTCTAGAAAATAAGGCTGCTAATCCGAATTACGAAGGTATTAACAGTTATAACAGTAACGATGTCAATTCTGAAAAAGAACGGGGTGGTTTCAGCAATAAAAAGAGAAGTAAATAAATTTAAGGTGACTATAATGAATAAATCAAAATAAAAATATGTTACACAAAAAAGAACAGTTTTTATAAATACAGAAAAATGATAAGTATGTGACTTTAATAAATTAAATTTGTAGCACAAAATACCTAGGTCTAAACTACCTTAAGGCTCTACAGGGGTCTAGGACACAACGTCCACTGGTCACAACGCCCACCGCCTTCTGAACCGCCATCTTGGTCACAACGTCCACTTTTAAATTTGGTCATAACGTCCACCTTGGTCATAACGCCCACCGCATATTCTGTCACTCTGGTCACAACGTCCACTTTTAAATTTGGTCATAACCTCCACTCTGGTCACAACCTCCACCGACGCCTTCTGGTCATATCGCCCACCGACGTTGGTCGTAACGTCCACTTTTCTTTTTCCGGTCACAACGCCCACCTTTCAATTTGGTCACAACGTCCACTCTGGTCACAACCCCCACCGACGTACGTCGTAACGTTCACTTTACTTTTTCTGGTCACAACGCCCACTTCTAGTATTGATTTAAGATCTACTTGGTCACAACGTCCACCAATGCACTCGGACCACATCGGCCGCCGTACAGTATTCAATGCAACTTTTGGTTTTGTGTTCTGATAGAGACGTTTAACTTGTACATACAAGTACATAACAAAGGATTGCTATGCTTGTAATTTACATTTAAGTGTGTTACCAAAGAGTATCTAGATACTCTTTGGTGTTACTATGTTAGCCTTCAGCTTGTAACCAATTTTGATGTAATTTTTACCTTTCTTCGAATTTTATCGCTTGATAATGGGATCAGCTGATCCCGAAACATGTCGCAACCTCACTGAATAATCGCTTATATCTAATTAAAAAGCTTAAGGGGAAGGTTGTGAGTTTTGTCTTATCTTATTAAACCACCCCTGTGGAAGTATGGACTACTACAATGTTAGAAAGAGATATAGTAGCTAGTAGCCAAACTTTTTGGAACAACCTAACAGCTTGGAACAAGAAAAAGGTGTACCTTTCAAATGTAGGTTATTAAGAAAACCATCGAGATAAAAACAGCATTTCCCAAACACTTACTTTTCTGTAATTTAGCCATTAAACATTCCAAATTGCAAGCGTCTTCTTTCGTCTTACTTTTAAGGGATTTTTTGCTAAGAAATGATTTACAAAATGGTTGTTGCCATTTTTTACTAACATAACAATAAGAGATACTTGAGTTGTCAAGTTAGAAGTTACTATAATACCTATACCTATTACTACTACTATACAGGGTGTTACAGAATGTTGTGAGGAAAATTTAAAGACAGATTCTACATCTCAAAATTCGAAAAAAATTTCATATAAACATGGGCCCGGAAATGCTCCGTTTTCATAGTACGGGGTGTTTAAGCTTAATTTATTTTACATTTATCGAAAACCCGTTGTAGGTAGTGAGATGAGTTTTGGTACACGTAAATGTTTCAATAAAGGTCACGGGTTCACGGTTCACATGTATAAAAATACCTGCTCAACATGAATCATAAATAAAACAATAAATCCGTTTGCGAAAGGGTGGCGTACCTACCTATAGGTACAATATAAAATTTGGCTCGTTTGTCGGTGATTTAGAAATGTGCAGAATTGGCGCCACCTTCAGGGAACGTGATTTTCACAATAACAAATTTTCGTAAGCTGTCTAGGAATTACCTGTCTTAAGACGCCCTATAGAGTGACAGCCGACAGGGTGTAGAATTCGTCGATGCACCATAGGGATTTCAATGTAAAAATCATTATATTCGATTATTTGCTTCCCTAGACAGAAAGACTATTTAACTTTTTTGTAGATTAAGCAAATCTACATCCGTACATGTTGTTTGTTTTTATTTTACTTATTATAGTAGGTATGAAGAAAAATTGAAAATTAAAGTGAACTTTGACAAAAAATAGTGGTGCCATGGAATCGTTGACATACTTAACAATAATATATGTTTGTCTGTCAACGAGCATCATTGCAGTGCATTTTATCTAATTTGAGCGTCGTTGCAGCAATAAGATTCAATCATATACCTATTCTACAAACGAAAAGTTACCATAACGGTTAAATGAAGTTATTTTATTTATTTCGTATTATCATAGACATGTGGTATTATTAATTAAACCAAAGTGGAAATTCTTATTATAATACTTATTTGCTTTCTGAAAAATTCAACGTAAAAAATAAGTAACATCAGTCGATTCAGAATTTTTGTCTCTACAAAAAAGTGAAATAGACGTTTTGTATGAAATAATAATTAGGGAAGCAAATAATCGAATAGTATAAGATTTTTACATTGTACTTAATCCCTATGGTGCATCGATCACTTCTACACCCTGTAGTATCCCTTATTTCAAAAAATCCGAAAAAATTTTTCGAATGAAACCAGAAACCAGAAATTTTAATGTCTGCGATATGAAACAACGCACGGAGATGCGCTTTACCGAAAGAAAGTAATTGCGTTACCTTTTATCAGAAGTCCAAATAATTTGGAGTGAAAACTCATCAGTAAGCACACATTTCAATTGTGGATAAATTGATTTTTTTACTGGAATGGTACCTGTGTACCTATAGTAATTTTGCCATCATGTGATGCAAATTTTCATTCTCTTTCAATTTTATTAATGTGTCCTTATGTGGCTATAGTTTAGGAGATATTTGCGATTGTACAGTTTTTTGAGTTGCTTGTTCCGATTTAATGTATATTTTGGACGAAATTCCACTGCCACACTACGTCGTTTGTACCAAGAGGAACGACGCGACGTACTGTGTCGAGTGGAAAGTCGTCGAAAGCAGGGTCGAACTGGACAGTCGAACTTAAATTAAAGATGTCAATGTCGTGGTATCGGATGTCACCAAGCGAGTATCATTGCGTTAGAAGAAATTAAAATGTCAAGCAACTTTCATTCCAAAACCATTTCAGAGGCAAAGCTGTAATTATGAGGTGTTTTAATAAAAAATCACTTTAGAAATTTTTTTTAATTGTATTTAGAAACATGAATCTGAATTTGCAAGAAGAAAAAAGCAACTCTGCGAATATTTTGAGTGCTGCTAATGGCCTGTTCCAGTTTGCATCCCGCGGAATCAAAAGAAAGGTAGGACAAAAACACAAAATCGTTGCTATGCAGTAAAATGCCTTTTTTGAAAATTATGAAATAGCACCAAAACGGTGAAAAGTAAATTCAAATTATGAACAATTTGGTTCGGCGAAACTTTCATTCGAATCATTTTTTAGATTTTTTGAGATAAGAGAGTTATAGAGTAATTCGTCTTAGGCGCGGCACTCTGTATGAGTATCTACGCCAAATCTAGAACCTCTTCAATTGTTCATCGGACGATGTGGCCCGAGAGCATTGGTGTCCCATTGGTTGCCCAAATCTTTCAACCGAACTTTATTATTGTATTCCATTTAACATGCGATACATAAAGCTAAGTCAGCTTCGAATTTTTTCTAGAAACTTTTATCTTTCCCATTTAGCTGCCTCAAACAGAAAAGATTCGTCAGAACTGAAAGTAATTACGCTGTGTGTTCCGGTTATCTTTGCTCATTTGGTAATTTCACTTAAACGTTAATTGGTAATTTAACAGTAACTGGATAACTCAAGTATCTGTAGGACAATAAGAGATTTATCTTATTGTTATGTTAGTAAAAGATAACTATATTAAGCAAAATGTTATGAGAAATGTATTCAGGAACTGAAGCAAATGCAAGAAAAACAAATCTTTGCGGTTTTTTTTTGGTTTTATTGGAAGATCTATACTCGCACTTCATAAATCATTTCTTAGCAAAAAAAATCCCTTAAAAGTAAGACGAAAGTAGACGCTTGCAAATTGGAATGTTTAATGGCTAAATTACAGAAAAGTAAGTGTTTGGGAAATGCTGTTTTTATCTCGATGGTTTTCTTAATAACTACATTTGAAACGTACACCTTTTTCTCGTTCCTATATCTCTTTCTAACATTGTAGTAGTCTATACTTCCAAAGGGGTGGTTTAATAAGATAAGACAAAACTCACAACCTTCCCCTTAAGCTTTTTAATTAGATATAAACGATTATTCAGTGAGGTTGCGACATGTTTCGGGATCAGCTGATCCCATTATCAAGCGATAAAATTCGAAGAAAGGTAAAAATTACATCAAAATTGGTTACAAGCTGAAGGCTAACATAGTAACACCAAAGAGTATCTAGATACTCTTTGGTAACACACTTAAATGTAAATTACAAGCATAGCAATCCTTTGTTATGTACTTGTATGTACAAGTTAAACGTCTCTATCAGAACACAAAACCAAAAGTTGCATTGAATACTGTACGGCGGGCGATGTGGTCCGAGTGCATTGGTGGACGTTGTGACCAAGTAGATCTTAAATCAATACTAGAAGTGGGCGTTGTGACCAGAAAAAGTAAAGTGAACGTTACGACGTACGTCGGTGGGGGTTGTGACCAGAGTGGACGTTGTGACCAAATTGAAAGGTGGGCGTTGTGACCGGAAAAAGAAAAGTGGACGTTACGACCAACGTCGGTGGGCGATATGACCAGAAGGCGTCGGTGGAGGTTGTGACCAGAGTGGAGGTTATGACCAAATTTAAAAGTGGACGTTGTGACCAGAGTGACAGAATATGCGGTGGGCGTTATGACCAAGGTGGACGTTATGACCAAATTTAAAAGTGGACGTTGTGACCAAGATGGCGGTTCAGAAGGCGGTGGGCGTTGTGACCAGTGGACGTTGTGTCCAGGACCCCTCTACAGTACATTTGACAGAATTTTGTTTTGCGCCTATCTTTACGCTACAAACCGTACACTGCTCAGGTAGATTTATATTACCTGGCGTCTAGGGTATGAATACTTTCTTTAGAACTAGTAAATAGGATTAAACACTAACTAAACAAGTATAGAAAAATTGTTCTAGTAACAAACTGTAGACAAACGTAAATTTGCAAATGTATAAATTTATATGCGTACATACCTATAGGTAAATATATGAATACGTAGATTAAATGTGTAATTTTCAAGTTTTCATAGAATAGCACAAATACTACTTGAAGCCCATTAATTAAATCTAATAAGTTTGATACCGCTATATTGTAATGTATGTACCTACCCAAAAAATGTGTACCTACGTATTAATTTACAGTATCACAACTAATTTGCAAAAAAATTCGAAAATCTTCCGTCAATCTATGAACGACCTCTCTCATCTTCACCCTAGTACATACCTTTCGACTATTATTGTTTGCATATTTGTACATCCTGTCTTACGCTAATAACGATAAGATTTGAACAAGTCTACCTGTTATGAATCATAAAACTCGTTCGATAGGTAAACAACTACATTATCCCATTGTACCTGTTTTTCTTACAAATTTTCAAGGAAGTTTTGCAAAAACAAACTTATGTACAATCAATTTAGATACTCTTTGGTACAATCAATTTAGATTACATTAGTACATACTTTCATTTGGTTTGCTCTCGGTTGTGTTTTTATATGGTACCTATCGCTTTTATTTGTTTTTGACTTTCGCCTTGATTTTGGATTTTGATTTTGGATTACGAGTATTATTTACGGTTTTTTCGATTGGCGCGTGTTACTGGTTTTTGACTTTCGGCTTGATTTTGGACTTTGATTTGGGTTACGGATATTTTTTACGGTTTGGTTATTGCCTTTCGGATTGATTTTGGACACACTATTGTACATAGTTTAGTCAGTGTCGATACTTCCTTTAGTTTATGTGCTAAACACAGTTCATTTTGTAAATTTTTTCGACTTCGTATAATTAGAAAATGGGGCTGCATAGCCAAAAAAATTTAAGTGCTTCCGTCTGTAGAAAAAACAATATCCTTTCATGGGCGCATCTCCTGACGGACTCATAGATGACGATACAATTATTGAAGTCAAATGTCCGTATTCCGCAAAAAACTATAAAATAAAAGAAGCCGTAGAAAATAAATTAATTACTTATTTTGAAAAAGTTCAGGCGGACAATGGCGTTAAAATTACAAATTTAAAACGAAATCATAATTAGGTACATGTATCAGATTCAAGGGCAAATGCACATTGTCCAAAAACGATATTGTTATTTTGTAGTTTATACAAATGTGGATATGCATGTAGAAAAAATTCAATACGATGATAATTTTTGGCTCCAAAATATGCAGGAACGGTTAATTACATTTTATTTATTAGCGTTATTGCCAGAAATTATTGATTCAAGACAGGCCAGAGGAATGCCCGTTCGGGATTTAATATATAAAGATACCTACAGTAAAAACTTTATACCTAAACGCATAAGTTCATCTAAAAATTGGTTTTTTATTTCTTTATTGTGCTAAAATGTAGAAAAATGATTTATAATTCGAAATCATGTCCAAAAATCGATCCATTGCTAGGTGTAGGTAATCACGGGTAGATGATACATCGAACTTTAAAAATTGTTAATTTTAATTAAATACATGTTTAAACTTCAATTTATTGCAGGTTCATTAACCCAAAATTGCACATAAATTATGTACAAAAAATTGGTTTTAATCGTTACCTACTATTTATTAACATTTTCCATGAAATTCCTTATACTTTCCTTCCCAATTTGTTCAAATAATAATAATGATACAGAATAAGAAAACAATGACAATTGGCGCGAATGTGGATTTCCTTTCTAAGTACGTGTATAATTATTTTTTTCAGTTCCAATGAAATTCCATGAAATTTGAAAACAAGAAACGTATTGTCAAAGTATATTCATAAAAACTCAGTAGGCGGTCCAGCATAGTAAAGGATTTCAAGAAACACCTACATAATCCTTTGCTACCTGTTCTCAAGTTACCTTTATAGAAAGTTAAATGTAATGTTGGTTGCCTAAATTCACTTTAATTATTGTTAAACAATGAGATAATAAGAAATGATGGAAGAAAATACTCACCGTAGCCGTTGATTGAAAATTTCAATCAACGCCGTAGCGTACTAGATTATGTCAATACCTACACGTTAGCATAAAATATACTTCGATTGCCAACTGTGATGTATAATTAGTTTACCTTATTTTATTAATTACACCTAAAGGGTTTTAATTACACACAAAATTTCATCGTAGCGGAGACATATATTACGCTGAAAATCATTTTAATAATTGGAATGGTTTGGGTTTCTAAGATTATTACTTAGTAACATTTTAAACACGTTATAAAAATCGAACCTTTTTGTTAAATATTTCATTAAGTAGCGTTGTAAGTAAAATGACGTTAGATTAATAATCAAATTGAGATCTAGGGATGCGACTTTAAAAATGCAATAGACAGTAATCGGTGGTTAAATGGAAAATCCTACCTTTCTTTTGTTAAAGTTGAGTCGGATGTTGGAACTCCTGTGCACAGTTTTTCCAAGTCCTTAAACAAAATAAAAACAAGGGTCGAAAGGAATAATTACACGAGTACTATCCTGTGATTCAAAAATCGGATACCAAATATAGATTAGGTTCAAATTTAAATAGTTACGTTAATTCAAGAGAATTTAAAGATAATTCGATAACAAGTTAATATTCAGCAAGTAGAAAATTAAATTAGCAAATAATAATTATTTACGTAACCAGTTATGAAAAGACTAACTTTATTTGACGAAATGTAATATTTGCCAAATCGAGCGAGCGAAGACTTTTTCATAACGTGTTAAGTACAAAACTTTATCTAATTCCGTAATTTTATCTACCTTTTGATTTTTTAATGAGAACATTAATCTGAAATGAAGTAGTTTTAAGTTCATGGTTACTATGGAAACAAACATCGAATTTTGACAATAATTAACCAATTACTTATAGTTTCAAATTGTCAGTTGTGTAATATTATTACATAACTACTTTACATAACTGTGACATGATACAAAGAATACTGTATCATGTAACTGTGATGAGACAGTTTTGAAAAAGATCACGTTACCTAATTTTAAACAACAACGTAAACTATCACTTTTATTAACGGAATTAGATAATAGTTATTTATGTATCAAGTACGCAAAATGATGTTTTAGTGGATGAGTCGAGTTTGTCGGACGAGGCGAAGCCCAGTCCGAAAACTTAGACGAATCCACTAAAACGTTTTGCGTACGTGATGCATACAACTTTTTTTTGCATGAATTCTCTAAATTATCAAATTAATTTCATAAAAATTTAATTTGGTACGTACAGAACAGTTGTAAACGTCATATTTAGCTTTGACATAGTTGTTATAGCAACAACAAGTAAATTCGTAAAAAGTCTAAATAAAGATATCGTAAATACGTCAAAACGAATGAAAATTCAGCATTAAGGTTGTCATAGCGACTTTAGCGTACTTGTCCTTTAAAGATGTATTTTGCGGATTGTTTTCAGTCCCCAAAATGGTTACTTTGGAGACAGAATACAAAAAATATTATTTTGTGGGAACAATGCGGCAAAAACGAGTCCGCACGATGACGCGCCGAACCCCGATCTCGGTAGTCGCGCCCATACGTGACGTCAAACCCCCACATGACAGACACGAATGCGCGTTCGAGTAACATCGCGTCCGAGCACCGACGAAGCGCTACCAAGCACCGACGAAGCGCTCCTGCAGGGTATAAAAGCGTGCGCGCGACGATCAGGAAATCACTCTCTTCCGAAGTTGTTAATAGCCTGGAAAGAGTCACCTACCCCCCTTGGCCGGAGTTGTTAATAGCCTGGTCATAGGGGGGCCACCATCCGACGCCGGAGTTGTTAATAGCCTGGCTAGGATAAGCGACCACCGCTACCACGTACGCCAATCAAGCGGCTGCGGTCCAGCTCACCGTGTTATTCACCGGTATCACCTATAGTTACGCCGCCGCCGCCGACGCCTACAAAGAGGCCATCATGGAAGCTGGCGCCGATCGACCTCGACACAGGGCCCTGCTACAGCGAACCTCATAGCCGATCCCTGCATTTACTCGACCCACGAAGACAGTGCGTGAGTTCATTCGTTCTTTAACTTTGCGTTCATGTTAATTTGTTATTGTTATTGTTATTCTTTTTATGTTATTTGTTCTTTCATTTAAACTCGTTAAGTAAAAACCGTTAAACCACTGCACGTTACATTTCCTTCGAAAAGATCGGCGCACACACACGCGCCGACATCGTCTTATATTTGTGTCATCCCTAACCACTGCCAACACTTTCCAGATACCTTGTTACATCCTCCGTCATTATTAGCGCATATTTCTCATTGTCATTATGGCGTCCATCCTTTACTATTCCTTGCCTTTCCTGGACCATCGGCTCTCTATCCCTCTCTACTATCTCTTCGCTCGTGTCATTCCCAAACCCTCCCTCCCTTCCCTTATGTACCTCCATCGTCTCATATCACCCCGTTCGTAATAGTTGCATCTGCCATCCTGGCCATACGTTAGCTTTCCCTTCTTCACCTCTTCCCAGCAACATTGTATCATCGTGGCAAAACCATCGGTTGACCCTTTGAGATCTGTTATACAAATACGTCGACCAAAGATACTGGGATTCCAGATTACGGTAGTCCACAGCGCGTACTTAGGCTACATGTTGGGCCCTATGTACTACTCCTTGACTAGAGTCGTCCAACCCCGCAACGTCACTCAAGCCATCCCACACGTGAGATGAACCTGAGGATGCTGGAAGGGGAAGCAACTCCAATCGTGCCTTGTCTGATCAGGATCGTGTCATTTGGACAAGTGGGAGACACTCACAAGAAAGTATGTGGTGTGCCGTGTCGTTGTGTCTGTGTAACATCCTCCACAAGATGGTGATTCTACCAAGCCCATGCGGTGAATGTGCTTGTTAAATTTACAGTGCTCAGAAAGTATGCCCACATGTAGCCGCAGGTTCTTTCTAGGTAGTCCCATTGAATGAACGCGCCGGGCTACGAGATGGTCCTTTGAACGCCTCTCTCGCGTGACGGCAGTCTGACATCTAGTTCCACCTAGCCTTCTGCTGGGCTTTGGGTGTCTTGAGTTATTAAGTTGTTTAACAGTTGATATTGTAAGTGCAAGAGCCGGCCCTGGACCATAAAACACCTGTTTTGAGGCCAGTCGGGCTTACTCGTCGGCTTTCGCGTTGCCTTTCGTTCCAGCATGGACCTTAACCTATGAGCTCGAGGGTGTTGCTGCTTGTATTGTATTACTTGCTGATGACATTCAGAAAACAACCTAGAGCTAATTTTACAGTGACCAAGTGCCTACAAGGCAGCCTTGCTGCTACTGGAAATTCTAATAGTTTTGTTCTTTACGTTATGAATAAGAACTTTTCTTGCACTAAGCCACAGAACGCGAGGAGAAATGCGGACTAAATAGTTTTCCTTTAATCACAACGTATCAGTAGGTAGCCATAAAGTCATCAAAGTGGAAATCAAAATTGTCCATTTTTTGGTTGTGCAACTGTTAAAAGCCGCTTTACATGGTGCAATTGCATGGTATGCAATGCAAGAAAACTTGCACAGGCGATTAACATTTCAAGAATTTTTTTTGTCGGTTTTACACGATGCCAGTGGCAAGACGGTGCAATTTTTATTTCAAAGTATACTTGTTGCCACTACAAAACATTTTCCCATTCATTTTGCAGCAATTCAAGTATTAATCACTGGTACAGAATAATGATTTTTTAAAGTTGGCAGGCTAAATATCACTAACATTGTTACTAAAATTTCACGTGCAATGCAAGAAAAATTACAACATGTTCTAATTCAATGCTATGCAAGAAATCTTGCATGGATGGTAAAAAAATTTCACATGCGCATGCGTATAACAAATGTTTCATGAAAAAGTTGCACGGTCTTGCACCGTGTAAAGCGGCTTTTAAAGGACAATAAAAATTTGATATTAAATCTAAACTCTCCTTTCGCCATCTATTACAAGTTGAACATACTTTGTAATACGAAAGTATAGGTCCACCAAGCTTACAAAGTTGAAAATGGGCGTGTACGGCGCTACAACCGCTTTTTCGCGTACAATAAAAAGAAAAAGTTTTAAGTGTTAATTTTAAATAATTGTATTTACTATTTGTGTTCAATATTATCATATTGGAACTTTTCCAGCATATGCATATTATTAAAAGTACCTATTAAATCCAATTTAAATACAAGAAAATGATATAATTTACAAAAGTAGAAAAATAAAATATTGTAGAGAAATGTGAAGAAGGGAGCGTTGCCAGTTGTACAATTACACCGATCAAGAAATAATGTGCTCAAATGAAATTTGCATAAATACGATAATACTAATATATTATGTATATTAAGACTGACAATAATTAATAGCCACTACGTTATTCTTTCAAAATGGCAATAATTCGATTTAAGGATGCAAATAATAAGTTGCCGTCGACAGATGAAAAAATGGCAACAGGGTTTTTGTTTAATCTTAAAAATTAAGTTGCTCACTTTTTGTGGTTATGTTATTATTTATTTATTTACTGTGTTATAACATTAAAATTGCAATTGCCTACCTTGAATTATTGATTGAACAAAAGACGTTACGTTTGGGCATAATAGATCTTCTATTATGGTTTGGGAATTGTAATATGTAACAGTTATTCAACAGAATTTGTCAATGAAGTATTAATATAATATTCAATTTGAGGCCTAACCAACTGTAAGTTTTTAGATAATTGGTATGGTTCTAATAAATCGTTTTCAGGTTTTTATAATGTAGTTATAAATGGTGCAACGATCTTACTGCATAAGCATTCTATAATCCTAATGGATCTTCTAATCGCAGCTTAGCTTAAACAATGTTTCTAATTTTATACAAAACGATACAATGTTATTAGTTGCGATTTATTATTTACTAGCAGAAAGTAGGTCCATGAATTACTGGCAATTCTTCGTAACAGGATGTGTTCTTAAATTGAAACTACAGAAACAAATTTCGAACTTTTTTTTACATTTTTATTGAAGAGCAAATTTGAATTATTTGTATACCGTTTACATTTTACAAAGTACAGTACCTATTTGGTAACTATGTGTTAATAAAATGTCATTTGCGTATCACATTAAATAGTTATGTAACAACAAGTTTTATTAAAATAAATAGAAGATTTCTTTACTTATTTAATTTGAGTAAAAAAATGCACAACTAGTCTGTATCGCTACTCGCACATTCAGAAAGTGCATCACTGTCTTCATCTGAAGAGCCTGTATTGACACTGAAAGTTAAGGTTTCAACAGTATCGTCCATTAAACCGTCATTCTTCCACATTTCTTCTGCTACATGCTTCACATGAATGCAGTGCTTCATCCAATCCGTCGCAGTTATTTCGGAACACGCCTTTCGTACCAGTTGTTCAATATTGGCAGTGCTTTGTTGAACATTGTCACTGGCAACTTTATGCTTCATGAGACTCCAAATTTGTTCAATTGGGTTTAATTCACAATGGTACGGAGTTAAGCGTAAGACAATATGTCCATGTTGTTTTAGTAGTTCATCAACGTAATAAGTTTTTGTCACTGCAAACTTCTTTGTCATAGTAAGTAGCTCAGCTTTTCGCATGTCATCAGTTGTTGAAACACCATTGTTTTCTAACCATGTACGTAGTTCTTCTTTACGGTTTGCTTGTGTAGGTGGTTTATTTATCTGTACACTGTGGTAGGAAGCATTGTCCATGACAACTATGCCATTTGGAGGTAAATTAGGTATAAGTTGCTTTTCAAGCCACTGCATAAAGTTTGTGTGGTTCATATCATCATGATAATCACCTGATTTACATTTTGACTTAAAAATCAGCAATCCATTTGGGATGAAGCCATTTAAACCACCTGCATGAACTATTATGTGCCTTTGACCACTTCTATCACTTCGATACACGCCAGGTTCCTCTTCTGATTGCCAACACTTGCCAACAGTATATGAAGGGTGTATGTAGGTTTCATCTAAATAAGTCACTGGCTTCTTTTGGTGTCCTAGTTTTTCATTCTCGAGCAACTTTCTAAGATACCGAGACCGCCAGGCTACGACATCACTTCGTTCCATCAACAACTTTCTTTTATCGTGACACTTTTTGTATTTAAATCCAAGGGACAGTAACTGTTTCCGTAAAGTTTCACGTGCTCCTGAGAAATTTATTTTCTCCCTTAGCTTCTCTAATAACACTTTTAAAGTAGGAACTTTATGGTCCACTGTGTAAATCTCGTGCACAGTTCGTCTTATAACACCCTGATCGAAAGCGTCCACAACAACATGATTTACAGCGCCCGATTTTCTTTCCTTCTTTGGAGACCGTAACAAACTGTTTCCCGCTGCCACACTTTCTTTCCGGATAGTTTTTATAACGCTTGTAGACTTTCCTGTAGCTGCAGCAGCTAATTCAGTAGCTTTGTCTAATGGAAATGTCCATCGGCCAGACAATTTTTGTTTATCGAAAAATTCGATAACATTCCGGATAATATTCCTTGCTTCAGAATGAACAATCTTCCTTGATTTACCCGACATGATAAAACGATTGTAATTCTAAAAGTTAAAAATAACATAAGACATAACCTCAAAAAAAAATTTCTCTTCTTACCAGGAATAAGCTGAGATGATCACAAAGTGTACTGAAAAGTACAATTTAGCACTATTGCCAGAAAAATGTAGAAAAACCAAGTAAATTTAACAACTGCAGCGGAAAATACAAAACGTGATTGTTGTTGTAATACTTGTTCGCACGAATGTACGTTTCACTAACAATGTTTGTTATTGGTTGAAATATTGTTGCGCTTTGTCTTTCAAAAATTAGTTCGCATATTTTCCGGGGCTTTTGTAAGCTTGGTGGAGCTCTATTTCTTCTGTGGTTAAATATTACCAGAGAGCAGAGACAAATAATTTCTGTATGAATATAACCTAACTTTTCAAATTGCACTCAACCAAACAAAAAATGAGTGAAATTTGTAAATTGTGTGCAAAATACGTTCAAATATCAGACTATTTCGACTTATCCGGCCCTAGTTTTGTTTCGAAAGATTTACAGTTGAAGGACTTATTACATAGCTGTTTCCCCGATCCCGATGTAAATATACAATGCTCTCGGCATACCGTTGTAGGTAATTTGTCGCTTTTAGATCGATCTACCTAATAGTGGACCAGTATGTCGAAATTGTACATCGGCTTTGCATATTACATACAATTTTCGTACGACAGTTTTACATACCATTTTATCTACCGACAAGGCGGTGATTTTTGTTGAGCCAGACCAGGACGAGACGTGTCCGGAAGAAGGAGCTCCACAGGTAACATTGGCGGTTATTCCGATATTTTTATAACAAATTCGTAGTTAACAAACAAACGTATCTGCCACATTTGTGGAAAACACCTGTCGGGAGCTTCCACGTTGAGTATTCACATGAAAATTCACACCGGAATTAAGGCGTATCTTTGTGAATTATGTGGGAAACATTTTCATGTACGAAGTATGTTAGAAGTTCATCAACGAATACATGCCAAAGAGAAATTGTTTAAATGTAAAGGATGTGACTACACGGCCACGAGAAAAGCCCACATTCAAAGCCATATGAAAACACACACCGATCTAAATACACTAAATGAATGTTCCGCTTGTGGAAAACGTTATGCCAGTAAAATATTATTATATAAACATCAAAAAGTTCATAAATAAATAAATCAATGAGCAGTGGCGTAGCGACGATAGCGCGCGCCCGAGAAGGTTATTAAAATTGCCCCCCCCCCCCCTCATTGAAGGCACCACACTATTACAAAGAAGAACAACATTTGTATTGTTTTCTTCAGTAATGTATTGTTTCTGCCTGCTGTAATGTTGTTATGTACTGCTTGTTATTGTTCGATTACGTCAAATTTCCGAAAATGTACATGATTCCTTTCAATTTTGATTTTGTCATTTCGAAATTTCGCGCCCCCCTAAACTGCGCCCTGGGACAGATGGCCCCCTTTGCTCCCCCTTCTCTACCCCATGCACTGGTTTTGAGTTTTCAGCACTGGCGTAGCCAGGATTTAGTTTTGGGGGGGGGGGGGTTGGTAAAATATACTTACATGAAAAAGATCCCGCGCAGAACCCAACTATGTGCGCACGGTAATATTGAAAGATTACACAGGATCAATTTAGTTTCAGAATCTCCTTCCACCCATGTGATCCTAATAAAACTTTTGCTCTTTAGAGGACGTTTTAACCGTTTTTCGAAAGCTTCACTTACATACAGGAACAATTCAATTTCAGAATCTCCTTGCACACGCACTTATGTGATCCCATAATTGAACTGTACGCTATAATAAAGCAACTGGACTAGGTACTAGCAAATACTTTACTAATATAAAGTATTTGGTACTAGGGAGACGGACTGTTCCAATGGCGTTGAAGCTGACAAAGACAGATGCGGAGTAGGTACTTCTATCGCCTTCTAGCTTGTTGCGGTAGTAGAGCAGACGTGAGAGATACCTGCCGCAACGTATTTTTTTAACCTGACCCTGACACCTGTCCTACATGTTATGCGCCGTGTCATAGTTGCGTGCAAAAGAAAAAGATAGAGATACCCATTCGTTGAGGGTTGCCTAACTTGGCTGTGGCTTCATGTTACTTATGCGCGTTTTCTTTCCAGTTGCGTACACCTATCGTACACCGAACATGTGATTCTAATACAGTTTTTATTAAAAGCTACTGTAAAACCTGAATTACACAATAACAATTTAGTTACTATACCCCCTTGCACTCATGATCCTAATACAAATAGTTTGAAAAGTTTAAATTACAGAGCAGCAATTTAGTTTTAGAACCTTCTTGTACTCATGTGATACTAATAAAACTTTCGCCCCTTAAATGAAGATTTAGATGCTTCCCGAAAGCTTAAATTACACAGGAACAATTTAGTTACTATACCTCCTTGAACTCATATGATCGTAATACAAATTTAATTTCTCTTTTGGTGAAATTTTAAAAGCTTCCCAAAAGCCTTAATTGCAGAGCAACAATTTAGTTACTATATACCCACTGACCTGTTATGATACAGGTCAGTGTATATGTCGCAGGAATGTTGTAATATCCGTAATCTTACAAGTTTCCTAGGAAAAGCTTAAGGTTAAGGTTAAGTTTGAGATCCAGGCGCTCAAGTTTCCTAGGAAACTTGTAAGTTTACGAATATTACAACATTCCTGCCAGAGTCAGTAGATTAACAGAGTACCGCAAGCCTTTGACGCGACAAATGCCGCCCTGGCGGCCATTTTTAGTCCATATACATAAAATATACTTACGAAGTGCGTAATTTTTAATAAAATGCCGTGTTGTTGTGCCGTTAAGTGTATTTTTTTTATTATATTCCGAAAAATGTAGTCAAAACATCATCTACTTTACTGAGCGTGTAGTGAGTGAAGCGCGGAAAGGACTAAAAATGGCGGAGGTTGCGGTACTCTGTTAATCTACTGACTCTGATTCCTGCGACATATATACCTCCCTGCACTCATATGATCCTTTAGAATTTCGCCTCGAAAGCTTCAATTACACAGGAACAATTTAGCTTCAAAACCTCCTTGTACTCATGTGATCCCATATCATCGACATATAGAAATGGACTGCGCGTGGTTATGCTAAGGCGGGATACTGCAGGTGAGAGAGAGGGTAAACGTGGAGGCCTAGTCCTAGCTTTATCTGTCGCGTATCTATTGGTTGCTGCATTTTCATGGGAATGCAGCGACCAATAGATACGTGACAGATAAAGCTAGGAGAATGCAGCAACCAATAGATACGCGACAGATAAAGCTAGAACTAGGCCTCCACGTTTACCCTCTCTCTCACCTGCAGTATCTCGGCTTAGCATAACCACACGCAGTCCATTTCTATATGTCGATGTCCCATATACGTAACAATGGTCGCGTGCAGCAGACTCACCGATTATAGCAACCGGTAAAGAAAATTCTGCTGAATGCTTATGGTTACTAACCGATACATCTCAACGCCCGCCATCTTTTTCACCACATTTCATTTACGGTGAGAACGCACCGGTGAGTGATCAGCTGTTAAACTTGTTGGTTAGGTGCGCGGTCGCTAACAATTTAGAGGTTAGGTTAGACAAACCTTGAACTCACAATTGAGTGGCCATTCAGCAAAACTAACCGGTCAGTACTTACCGGTTGGTTATTAAAAATTCTGCTGCACGCGACCAATACGACTGACAACTCCAAAGCGGCAACGGTGCTACCTATAACTGATCATTCTATCCTTTTCGATGCGACGCTTCTTACTCGCTTCTGCAGACAGTGTCGTATAATGTATAGAAAAGGATAGAATAATGTACAGTAGCTAGCGCTGCTGCCGCCTTGGAATTCTCGGTCGAAATACGCTTTTAAGACGACAGTTCGGGAAATTCGTTGTTACGTCGGAAATACCGTACCGAAATTATCATATAATGACTTATTTCAACGTAGAATCTTCCGCTCTACAACTTTTATACTGAAAATTTTTCTATATAACTTACCTACCGTTTTTTAAATAATAGTGAAAGAAGCAAAATACACATGAATTTCCACACTATTTTATCAATTTTTCACCTTTCCCGGATGTTTTTTTTTCCTGCAAATTTGGATTTAGTACCTGGCGTACTATCTAAATATCTGGTTTGCAGGGGTGATTAAAAATTTCGATTTCAGCCGTTCGTTGACTGGACTAGTTTCACCGAACCAATTCTGTAATTAATCGATTTTGTTGACTGCGAAAAAATGATAATATAGGTATCAATACTTACTCCCAGTCACGATACACATAAACACGGTATGCTGATTATTTGTATCAAAGGCGTTCGCTTAGCGCATGAGGTGAGCGGTACATGTAAATGTCTGTCAAATTGTGCGGCAAGTGCTTTACGCTTTATAAATAGTATACGTAAGTTTGCAATTTTCCTTCGCAGATGACGTCAGCCGGTGCGCATCAGCATACCGTGTTTATGTGTATCGTGCTCCCAGTTGAATAATTGGACGATCGAAAAGAACGCGTAACCAAGCTCCCCTCAAATTAGAATCACTTAATAGGGTAATAATGCCATACCATCGATCGTGATAAGGACTGGATCGTTCGTAAACAAATAGTCTTGGACAGGGGGAGACTTCTAAGATGACATTTCCGCCACTTTTCGAAAGGGCGAATGTAAGAAAAAGTATACAGTTCCACAGCTTCATATTTAACAACTGAAAAATTTGGACTTGGAAAAGTTGTTTTAAACAACACCCAACATCATTAAACTGTGATTAAATATACATAACGATTTAATGGTTTACTTAACTTCACATTACAAATTGAACTCTTTACTTAAAATATTATCATTAAGTTAATAGAAAATTCCTTAATTATCATTAGAAATCACTTCCTTAATCCAACCAAGATATTTCGCACTATCTGTAAATACCACATAATGCGACGTGTCACATTTAAATTGATTCTGTAAAGCAACACTGATCGATACCAAACCTCGTAATTGCCAAACCTGCCCCTTCGACGTCTCCCTGGGAAACACCATTCCTCCGCCGGAATCACCATTACATACGGAGCTACCATTTCGAAATCCCGCACAATATGCGAACGGCGAGGCGAAACGTGAGAAAAATTCGGGAAACGACTTAACGCAAGTTCCGTACGAAACGACGGGCATTTTCGTTTGCATTAAGGTCTCCGTAACGTTGCCGGTCTCGTCGAAACCCCATCCAACGACGGTACCTACAATTATAGATAGATATAATTAATAATAATAATTGATGATCTATTTAAATACTTATTTAATTAATAAATGGAATTACAAGAACAAAGGGGGCACTCATTCATAATATTTTTACAAGCATTGTGATTAAATCGATAATTTCGAGTCACTACAGTCTCCTTCTTCGACTGGCAAGGTGGATATTCTCATTGAGGAAGAAGAAGGTGAAAAACATATCTATGCGTAGATGTAGAAGTAGCCCCAAAGGAAACATTAGCAGTTCCGAAATTTTAGTTAACTCTTATTATTATTTATACTAGGGGTGGTCCCAATAGGTTCCCGCACTGTGACCTTTTGGTTTTGGTCTATTGTGCTCCCCGGAGTTGTCTACCATTCAAGAATACCTGTATCTTTCACAAAGTCCAGGATTTTAGTAGGTAGTTAACTAACAAATAAGAACGGTACATATGATCAATGTGAATTGTGAATATAAACATTAAAAATTTCATAAATGCACTAATCAATAATATAATAAACATAAATGATGGGATGTTTTGAGAGTGTTGAACAAGCTGCTAATGTATTATATCAATCAAGCGAAAAGGATTTGAATGGGCTTCTACAAATCCTCAACCAAAGCGAGAGCCCATTTGGTTTCTCTTCCACCAACTAAAGCAATGACTTAGGAGCCTCGATTCACAATAATGGGCTTGGACGAGAGGAGACGATGGAACGTTCCACCTTACGCTCTAAATTCCATCTTTCGCCGCTGTGCAACTGGTTGCGGCTCCACGTGTGGATGTCATAAAACAGGGGCATTCACTACTCCCCAGCTAGTGCCTGCCTTAACGGCCCACCACCCCACCAGTCTTTGAGGATGGCGATGAAGAAGACGACGATATCGACACCTTGACTTTTTCGTACACTGTTTTATTCTGTGGTATAGCTAAAGGTAGGTACAGAGTAGCCCGTGCGAGGAAGTCCAATATTTAATTCAATATAATACGTATTAAAAATCGTTTCAAATAAAAAGTGTAGAATAGGAACCATTACATATTTGTAAAATATTTATAAACATACAGGGTGCTTCGAATAATCGGGGCTCAGTGCAGACCTGTTTTTTGAAATGGAACACCTTATACATATTTGATGTCATATTCCGAGTGCTCTATGTTCATATTTTTGTTTTTTGATTTAAATGCAGCGTTCCCAAGTTATGAATTTTTTCATGAAAAAACATGGTCTGATTAAGAAACGCTTAGGATCGTTCAGTTTTAAAATTTTGAGTCCATTTTTGGTACACAAATTAGTAAAGGTCGTTTCTTAGTGATGAATATACAAATATTTGTCGATTTAATTATACAGGGTGTTTGCAATAATTCGTAAAGTTCTGTAAATTTCGAATAGGAAAAGCTTAATTATTTTAAATGGACAAAAATATGGACATAGAGCACTTTAAGAGAGCAATCGGAATATGACATCAAATATAAGGTGTTCCATTTCAAAAAACAGGTCGGCACGGAGCCCCGATTATTCGAAGCACCCTGTATCTTTATAAATATTTTACAAATATGCAGTGGTTCGTGTCCTACAACTTTTATTTGAAACATTTTTTAATCCGTATATTGAATGAAATATTGCACTAATGGGCTACCCTATACAATATACATATAAGTCATATACATAATTATGTACAGGGTGGTTCAAATTGGACACTTTCTTATGGCAACACCCTTTATTTTAAGAGATAGAAAAAAATGGACCAAGGTGTCTGGAGCTTAATTTTAATGAGAAAATCACTGGCGCAAACAGAATGGGGAAAAATACGATTTTTTGGAAACCATTTTTTCTCATAGAGGAATCATAATGAATCATTCCCCCCCAAGAAATAGTCGTCTACGACCAGCCGTTCCTTAGCAATAGCGCTTTAAAGTCGCTTCGTTATCAGCTGGACCCGAGCACAGCCCGAACGTTTCCGACGATGCCCTAAGGTCCTGTGACGTCACGTGCCACACGGCAATGTACGGAGCGTATGGAGACCAGTGTTTTTAGTCGTTTTTATCTTGTATTTATGTAGTTTTTCGTTGTATTTTACCATTTTATAAACAATTATATTGTTGGTTTTAAAGGATGTTATTTAATGTCAAGTATATTTCTTTGGGTAGTGAGAAATCGTGACCGGGAGACACCCGTCCTAACCTTTCTTGCTCATCATAATGTCCAGTGGAACATCTTAGTAACATAATTTATTGTTTGATAACGTAATAAAGTAATTAACGCTCTAAACTACGATTAAAATATGTCTCCCAAAATACCATTGGGGAACTTTTATAAATTTCTCGAGGTTCTGGGACCGGCGTAGCTAAACGTAAACATTGCGTCGGTTTGTTTACCACGTTTCTCATTACACCGTGTGTTTTTTATTTCTTGTACTTACGTTTTAGAAGAAAGTGGTAATAAAATATAATTATTGACTGTGTTATCGTATTTATCGTCTTATACCCTTCAAACAATAAAAACGAGTAAGAACGTGGTTTGTGGCATTTATAAGGTTTGATATTAAGCAAATTATCTGTAAATTTCCAGTTCCGAGGTATACCAAACACAAGAATTGTTTTGTTGAAGTGCAAAACAACTATTCTTTCCTTAACCTGACCTAGTAAACAGCATCTACATTCTGTGATAAAACAGCATTAAGAAATCGGTGAACTTATTTTTCTAATTTTTAGGCATACCGACTTATGTTCTTAAAGTGATAAAACCGAATATGATGATGATAAACACAAGAAATAATTAATAATGATTTTGTATTAACCGGCGGCGTTGATCCGGTCTGCAAATCGACCACTTATATATGGCCACAGAAACAGTTTTGTGTGCAAGATATTCAAGTGTCCTTTTGTTTTCAATTCACCAACAAATTATGTAATTAAAAAAACCACTCACCTAGTGTTTATATTCCGTGAAAACAGTTGAAAATCGTAAAAAAACAACTCCGCAAGCCAGAATCAACAGGTCCTGTATGGGTTGTGACATCACTGTGCCATCGGGAAACTCGGAAACGTTCGGCATGTGATCGGCTCTCGCCAATTTTAGGGCAACTTAATAATTTAATTACGGACAAACTACTATTCGGATCGCCGTAAAATTTTTCACGGCAAAACTTTTTTGAAATCTTCGTATGATGATGCGTACTACCGTTGATTGAAATATTAATAAAGATAGACAACCCATGTTATAAGAATCGATAATAATGCAATTCATCCATGTATGTTTAGTTGCGTTTTTGTTGTTTTTTTTGACTGTAAAGTAGCGCCATCGCCAAATGTTATGAATAATAGTTCAATTTTCGCCGCAAATTAGAATTGGCGCTTCGAAAATACAAGTGAAACCTATTTTTAGTCATGCAATGTTGCAACATTTAACACTAATTAATATAAAAAAATTACTCTACTCTGGAACTTAAAGAATTCTAAAAAGCAATTAATTTCTATTATAAAATTTCTATACGATAAACATCGTTTTATTTTCATTAGTTATTCCCCCCAAAATTATTTATTGAACGAATCGCTTTTACAATTTCATAATTCATTTTAAAATAATCTACAAGTGCGTATATATATAACTTACTGTCATTTAATCCCACAGTAAGAAATATAAATAACGCCAAGAATTTCACATTAGAAATGGCCATTGCTAAAAAACATATAGAAAATCAAAAACCTTTCATTCCTTAAAGTAGTCAATCAGTTAGAATGTCATTGTACAGTATAACATTTTTAATCTTAGGGATTCATGCGGATTTCCAGTCACATTTTGCTGACAAGGATGTGCTCTTTTACACATCGAATCAACTTAGTCAGCACATTCTTTCATAGGTAGTATAGTACGTAATAAACAAAACATACGTGAAATTATGTCAATGAGATAGGGAAGTAAAGAGTTTCTGATTGTACAAAATGAAAAACCGCAAATTTTGGCTTTTTCAAGTTAGACGCCGCTACGTCGCTGTCGTACCTATCTCGTATACAGGGTGTCCACGGCTGAATGGAACATAGGGAAAATACGCACGGTTTTTGATAATAATAATAATAATAATTTTTTATTCATTTGTTAATAGAAAAAACTATTTTAAATACGTGATTCTTAAAAAATACTGGAACTACCTAATACATGAAAACTTGTAAAAAGAATATTTCTTACGTATAACATATTGGTGTATAAATAAAATCAAATAAAATCAAACCGTTGCGTGAGAATTCCACTCAACGATCAAACATTAAAACGTCAAAGAAAACACGTTTAGGTACAATTTGAGAATTAAAGATAACAAAAATGATCAGGTGCTCTTAATGTTACTTAATTTCCAATTGTTTATTTAGGTAATTGAATTAATTCTTCTGTTATTTACTATCATGTTAGTGAAATTGTAAAAGGCAGAATAAAATCATAAACAATCATCCTTAAAAACAAACAACAAAACCTCATTTTCTGGCTTTACAAAACGAATTTGTTTATATCGAATTGTACATTGTTAGCCCAGTTGTGTAATGCGGCGATTGAATTTGGATGAGGTAGTACTAGGGAGATAATCACCCTTATTCTGGTGACCATTGAAATTGACTCAATATTGGGTATTGCCATATATTCCAATATTGGAAGCGATTTGCAATTCTGGTGACCACATTAAAGTTGAAAATTGACTCAATACTTGAGTAAAGGTTGAAAAATTTGAAGGGTATCCAAGTAGTAGGTACCTGTTTTTGTTTTCAAAGGTTGAAAAACAAAAACTGAAGTAAAATGTACCGGACAAAATATTGTCTCGGACAGTCCACGTCCGTCGGAAAATATGATTTGCCTGTCCGTCCGACCGATAATCTCGGACGGACCGCTCACCACTAGTGTGTACTAGTTAGGACCGAAGATGCAGTGACGATTGCAATGCCGCAATGCGCGCAAATTTGTGGTTTGTCCAGGGCGATCGCCACCAAAATTGAATACATTCAACTGTACACCGAGGTCTAATATCTAGCCCACTTTCAGCTTTCTACCTAGTCCCATAATAGTATTATGCTAGTCCTTATTGAACCAATTACCGAAGATCAGACCTCCAAAGATTTTAAACAAGAATAGTATATTCATTAACGACTAACGAGTGTAGAACGGTGGCTATTATTCACGCGGATGAAGTTTCCAAAACTAGGGCGGCAGCCCAGCGTCATTTTAGGTAGTGATAAAAGCGCGTCTGCGAATCATACTACGTTGAAGAATGAAGATGATGTAAAATATAAGAGCATAAAAATGGTCGCAAAGTTCTGAACCTGGGGATAACATGTTCAAATTTGTGGATAAAAATCACTGTTTTAAAGTGATTTGAGGGCGTCTGTAATTCAGGTTAATGATTTATGTTCTTGCGTATGCCACGAAAAAAAATTACAGACAATTCGGATGTGGATAAGTATTGTATGTTAATTAAACAATTGAAGTACCATTTTTTTTTAGCAAACTATGATTTAAATTGCTTAATTACAATCTTAAAATATATTATGTACAATACTTTCGCAGACGCGCTTTTATCACTACCTAAAATGACGCTGGGCTGCCGCCCTAGTTTTGGAAACTTCATCCGCCCTTTGGAATCATCCAAGTGAATAATAGCCGTTCTACACAAGTAAAAGACATCGTAAAAGACTATACTTTCTCCACGATTATGCATAAAAAAAATTCCTCCATTGGGAATCGAACATTGATCGCCCGCGTTAAAAGAGTCAAGTATCTATTACTGAGCTATTTACCACATTTATTTACGAAAATTAGCGTGATTTCTGATAATCATAGAATGTGATTGGCTAACGAGAGTGAATTCTTTTTCATTCTTCACTGGTGTGAAGAATTTATGTCTTTGTTTAGCTAAATATGTAAAAAGAATTTGGCATTTTTATATAGTCGTGGAGAAAACAATCAGAAACGGTGAAATAAAGACACGAAAACTCTAGTCATCATAATTATTCGGAATTTGCATTACAAGGTCAAGTAATATTATGACTCAATTAGATTCTGCCGTTGATGCAAATATTCGGTATATTTCAATCAATGATACGATCGGCCTTTAAAAAAAATTATTTACACAAAACTAGTTCAAAGTACTTTTATAGTAAGTAATTAAAAAATGTAATTTGGTCATGGTAACAAAATCTGTATTATATGTAGGTTGAAATTGAATTAAAACTGTCGGGTGAGGATATCATAATTATATATAATTTCTCCTGTAAAAGAAAATAAAGTTATACAATACTTATATAAAGAAAGATCCTAACATAAATATTTAAGTGGCATAACCGCATAACGCGAGTATATATTTAGGTATTCATTTAAAAGTCCCGGGTTCAAGTATTCTTTTACTGGCAACATTGTTAAGAATGTACACGAATACTAGCATAATTACAGAATTCTATCATAAAAGTCAGGTTACACACTACTTGAGTACGACCGTTCGCAACGACCCCTGATGCCTTGTACGAAAATGGGGTCGTATATTACCGTAAGGTTGTCTATCTTTATTAATATTTCAATCAACGGTACTACATTGATTTCTGAGATTTCGTATTGTTCCCCATTCAGCTATCTTCAATCATTTGGACGCTAGGGGGCGTTTCTCGAATTTGGTCGATTTCTTTAATGCTCCATAACTTTCTTATTTTTAAAGATAGGTGATTTTGGAAAAATCTTTCTAGAGCACTTTTTTGCGTAGAATCCATCGCGATAAACAGTTTTTATACAGGGTGTTTGGTTTTTGTGTGCAACCCGAAACTACATTTTTTCATACTGACCACCCTATATATTTTTGGGTTTTTGAAAAGAGAGTGAAATTTCCTAAATTTTGATGTATCACTTGTTATATTTCTGTTAAATATATTTTTATACCTACATTAAAATATTTTGTTTGTAGACATCTAGGTTTCCATTGTTAACAAAAGACGGCAGTATAATTTAAAACGATAACGTCTTAGTTATCTGAAAATTTTTATTAACTCCAAATATTTTTAATTTGAAATAACAATGTATAAGATGCAATATTGCAAATAATATTCAACATGAATATAACAAGTGATACTTGATACATCAAAATTTAGGAAATTTTATTCCCTTTTCAAAAACCACGAAATATATAGGGTGGTCCGTATGAAAAAATGTAGTTTGGGTCATACACAAAAATACCAAACACCCTGCATAAAAACTATCTATCGCCATGGATTCTACATAAAAAAGTGCTCTAAGAAAGTTATGGAGCATTAAATAAATTCACCAAATTCGAGAAACGTCCCCTAGCGTGTAAACGATTAAAGATAGCTGAATTCTGTTTGCCCCAGTGATTTTCTCATTAAAATTGAGCTCCAGACACCTTTGTCCATTCTTTTCTATCTCTTTAAATAAAGGGTGTTACCATAAGAAAGTGTCTAATTTGAACCACAAACAACATATGAGTGGTACGTGGTGAGTTCAATAACGAAAAATGGAAATGATTTTTGCGGAATTCCTAAAAACGCTGTCAGTTTTGACCTACCTATATAAATTCACATATGTTATATATTCTTGAAGGAAATTTATTCTAGTATAAAATGAACGAGTGAGGAGCTAGAAGAAATACGATGAAAACGCGAGTCTCAAAGCTGCTCCCCTCCTCTTGTATAGGCGGCAGTCGGCGCGGCGGGACGTTATTTTATCTTGATCAGGGGACCTTCTCCTATACATTTCCAAAGGAATTGGTAATACATGAATTAGTTCCCCTCTGACTCGGGAGATCAAGAAGGAACCAAAAGCTGAGAGAATAATCATAATATGCAGGGCTGTGAGAAGATGGAAGAAACCCACTTCTTACCTTGTGTTACTCTAAGAAGATCCTAACTTTTTTAAGAGAACTACACATTCGGAGAGACCAATTTTAAAGTGGAGAGTACGAGAGAGAATCCACGGTCACATTATGGAGATCAAGCAGGAACCACTTCTGAGAGAATAATTATAATATGTGAGGGTTGTGAGAAGAAGGAAGTCATTCTAAGAAGATGCTAACTTTCTTAAGGGGGAACAAATCTTTAAACTGGAGAGCACATGAGACCCCATGAGTACCTACACTATGAAGACCAAAAAGGAACCATCACTGAGAGACTAAATCATAACACACTGAGGTTGTGAGAACCCACTCCCTACCTTGTGCCATTTTAAGAAGATCCTAACTTTTTACTGGCCCAAATTTAAACAGGAGGGTACAAAAAATCACCCGTGGCATGCTACGGAGACCAAGCAAGAACCACCTGAGAGAATAATATGTGGGGATACTGTGAGAACGACTCCTTACCTTGCGTTATTCTAAGGCACAGAACACCTTAATATACAAGTTTTTCTGTATAATTAACAGTGGTGTAGTCGTAAATTTTCCAGTGTGGGAACGCTCACCATCTTCTGAGAATTGTGGAATTGACTAACATCGGACGGTCCAGAACGGTCCAGAATTCCCAAAACACGGGTTCTTGGAAAAAGCAGAGTGGGAACGCCGTTCCCACGCGTTCCCGCTCCACTACGCCACTGATAATTAAACATTTAATAAAAAAAAGACCCTACCTTGTAAATGTAGTATTTACATTGAAACATATAGATGGGATAAATATTGAGGTAAAAATTATAAAAAGTAATGGACCCCTGAGGTACTCCACAATTGTTAACAATGACCGACAAGGTATTTGATTGCTCGTATCATGCCATATGTGCCCTAATTTAATGCAGTAGGTGAGCTAAAATTATGCGTGTCCATAACATTTCTTTTATAAAAACTCCTAAAAGAACCAAGTTTGCAGAGCATACCATGGAAGTACTCTAATAATAGTAAATAATAATAATAATGATAATAATAATAATAATATAAAAGTTGTATGCACAAGAACAAGTGTATTTGTAATTTATATTACCTTGTTTGCCAACTATTGAGTTTAGATCAATTTCCTCTGACCACAAACAGACGGGACGTACATAGTCTGTCACCTCAACTGGAATCTCTAACTTAACAATAGCAATATCGTTACTGTACGAAGTAGGATCATAATTGGGATGAGGTGTAATTTCGGCCACATGTCTATCTTGCATTCCGACAGTTGCAAATCGCTTAAGATAATACTTGCCTAAAAAATTGACTTGAACGAATTCGAAATAAATTAAAAAACGAACCTAAATATACAACTAAATTCTTGGGTTGTAATGCCACAACTGAACGTCTACGTGTTACGCAATGTGCAACGGTAATCGTGTGCAAGGTGGTAATTAGCGACGCACCACAAATGTACGATAAGTCGATATCTTTAGCATAATATAGTGCGGCATGCCACGGAAACTCACCCTCTTTGGTTTCCGTTCCGTACGTGATTAACGGTCGTGGTTGCGTCTAAGCAATCGGATACAATCTCTACAATATTAACAATTACGATTCGCCTTACCACAATGGTACCACAATTTTTATTATAAAACAAACTTTTATCGGAACGATTTATAAGCGTCACATTGCTCGGTCCGCTTGTCCACAATTGCAATTCCTCGGTCGTCGCATTTTCGATATCGTCCTCCTCCGGACAGACCGTTTTCGCATTTAATCTAAAGGAGAGTAATCTAGGTATCGGGAATTGTGGATCATAATCGATAAAGAAACGTACGATATGTGGAGTGTTCGCTTTTAGTACAAAATTACTATTTTTAATTAAATACTCTTTGTAATTGGTACCATTAGGTACCGGTTCTCCGAACCAATTCTGAAAACAATGACATAAGTATCAGTGGTACAAAGTTGAATAAATGGTACAAACTTACGCCCAGTTTTAATGATGGCCGATCAAAGACCAGACGCAGCCAAACTCCATTCAAATTAGTATCACTTAATAACGTGATTAGGCCGTACCAACGATTGGGAGTTGTGCTTCTCTTTTCGTAGACAAACAATCGAGGACATGGTGACAAATTCTGTGATTTGATTGCAACGATAACTAAGAAGAGAATTGTAGTGTTTTGTTTCAGCAACATAGTAGAACTATAAATAACAATTATAAAAAAAGCGGCATAAATAAAGTTGCACAACCTTCATTTTTTGTTAGACTGTGCAAAGGTTAAGGTCAAAGACCTAGAAAATTACCAAGTTTTATTTAATTACAAACAACAACAATACTACATTTAAATAAAATACTTAATCCACTTCAAGTACGATGTAATATCAGTAACGATTGTATATTTAAATGGGTCACACTTTGTGCCCTTTTTAACTACCGATAGTACACCTCTCAAGTACCAAATACCGCCTCTTATAGTTTTTCGTGCCGAGAGATATCCTCCACCGGCATCAGCATTGCACACAGATGTCCCACTTCGAAATATCGTACAGAAGGTATCGTCGGAAATTGGATAACAGAGCTCTTTCGATACAATTTGCATTTCTGCACGTGTTAATTTCGAATAAAGCTTCCCGACCTCGTCCACACCCCATCCAACAATTACACCTTCCTTATCGACATTCTCGCCTTGCCACAAACATATCGGACGTACGTAATCCGTTAGGGTGACGGGCACGCTCAGTTTTAACATGGCTATATTATGAACCGATGTGGTCGAATTAAATTGGGGATGAAATACGATATCGCTTACGCTTCGATCTTGTATTCCCAAACTCGAGAAGCTACGTAAATTGTATTTGCCTAAATACACTAACAGTTCGTCCGGGAAAATGTTAGTTGAAGGATTTTCATATAAGCATTGTCCCGCCGTAAGTACGTACTCTTTTGATATTAAAGTACCACCGCCAACAAGTACCAAATCGGCGCTGCTTGTATGATAGACGTTGGCGTGCCATGGAAATTGGCCCTCCACCGTTTCGTGACCGTTAAGAACGTTCGGTTGTGCCTACAATTATCAAAGGTATTATTATCGAAATTGTATAATCGAACGTGTATACGGACAGCCACAGTTCCGCATTCGTCAAGCGATGATGAGGACAGCGATTGTTCGCGATTAGGATTAATAATGCCGAAATCGCCGATGAAGTAGTCGTCGTCATCGGATATTTGTAAGGGAGTGTTGGGTTTACGTGTTGTCGATCTGTAAAAGTATACACATATACCTAAGCATGATTCGGAATGTAACAGATTATGAATTGACTTGGTGTAATGTACCGAAAAAATTATACATTTTGACAAGCCCAATGAACTGGAAGACCAATGACAGTAAAAGTGTATAAGCCGAATGGATCGGAATATTAATTACAGTAAAAGTTTGGAAGCCTATTGAACTGGAAAACTAGTTATTGTGAAAGGTTGGCAAGCCTAATGAACTGGAAGATCAATTACAGTAAAAGTATGGAAGCCTAATGGACTGGAAAATTAGTTATTATGAAAGGTTGACAAGCCTAATGAACTGGCAGACTAATTAAGTAAATACTCTACAGGCCTAAAGGGCCGGTACATTCATTCCAGTAAAAGTTTGGAAGCCTATTGAACTGGAAAACTAATTATTGTGAAAGTCTACAAGCCTAATGAACTGGAAGATCAATTACAGTAAAATTTGAAAGCCTATTGGAGGGGAAAACTAGTTATTGTGAAAGGTTGACAAGCTTAATGAACTGGAAGACTAATTACACTAAAAATCTACACGCCTAATGGACCCGAAAATTAATTACAGTAAAACTTTGGAAGCGTAATGGACTTGATAACTAGTTTTTGTGAAAGCTTGATAAGCCTGATGAACTGGAAGACTACACACCTAATGGACCGGAATATTAATTAGCAACCGTAAAAGTTTGGAAGCCTATTGGACTGGAAAACTAATTATTGTGAAAATTTAAAGCTTAATAAACTAAAAACTAGTGATTGTGAATCGTTGACAAGCCCAATGGACTGCAAGACCAATTACAGTAAAAGTCTACAAACCGAATGGATCGGAATATTAATTGCAGTAAAAGTTTGGAAGCCTATTGGACTGGAAAACTAATTATTGTGAAAATTTAAAGCTTAATAAACTAAAAACTAGTGATTGTGAATCGATGACAAGCCCAATGGACTGCAAGACCAATTACAGTAAAAGTCTACAAACCGAATGGATCGGAATATTAATTACAGTAAAAGTTTGGAAGCCTATTGGACTGGAAAACTAATTATTGTGAAAATTTAAAGCTTAATAAACTAAAAACTAGTGATTGTGAATCGTTGACAAGCCCAATGGACTGCAAGACCAATTACAGTAAAAGTCTACAAACCGAATGGATCGGAATATTAATTACAGTAAAAGTTTGGAAGTCTGTTGGACAGGAAAACTAGTTATTGTGAAAGTTTACACGCCTAATTGACTGAAAACTAATTATTGGGAAAGTTTACAAGACTAATAAGACTGAAAAATATTTTGACAAGCCTAATGAACTGGAAGTTCAATTACAGTAAAAGTCTATACGCCTAATGGGCCGGAATATTAATTACAGTAAAGTTTGAAAGTCTAATAGACTGGAAAACTATAGTTATTGTGAAAGTTTCACAAGCTTAATATTGGACTAAAAACTCATTATTGAATATTTTTTTCTGTAAAATGGACGCTGTAAACGTTGCGCCTTGCGTCACTGTTCCCGAAACAATAATGTCGAAATCGTATGAAGCAATCGAAAAATTGTTATAGTTTACACGCCTATACGGACCTCAATATTAATTACAATAAAAATTTAGAAGCCTAATGGACTGGAAAACTGATTATTGTGAAAGGTTGACAAGCCTAATGACCTGGAAGACTAATTATGGTAAAAGTCTACATGCCTAATGGGACGGAATATTAATTACAGTAACAGTTTGGAAGCCTAATGAACTGGAGAACTTGTTATTGTGAAAGTTTGACAAGCCCAATAGACTGGAATGCTAATTATTATGAAAGGTGGAAATTAATTACAAAGATAGTTTTCAAGTTCTAACAAGCTTAATAGACTGGAATTGTAATTAGAGTGAAGGTTTACAAGTCTAATGAAGTAAAACCTAATTAGAGTGAAAACTTACCAGGCCCACGAGCTGGCACAGGTACTAATTATTAAAAATTTCAAGTACTGACAAGTCTAATAGATCAGAATATTAATTGTGGTAAGAATTTAAAAGCCCGCTTGTCTGGAATATTAATTAGTGACAGTTTACAAGCCTAGTCGATTGGATAATAATCACAGTGAATATTTACAAAGCAAATGAACTAGAATACTAATTATGGTTAAAATTTCAAGTGTTGACAAGCCTAAAAATAAAGTGGAATATAATAGTTACAGTAAAAGTTTGGAAGTTTAATGAACTGGAAACTAAGTACGAGTGCCATGATGGTTTTCAAGTTGCAACAAGCCTAATAGACCTAATTAGAGTGAAAGTTTACAAGTCTAAGAAACTGATTCCAGTAAAAACTTGTCAGGCGTACTAATTACATATTTTAAAAGTACTGACAAGTCTAATGAACTGGAATAAAAAGTTTGGAAGTCTAATGGACTGGAAACTAACTATGTAACAAGTTTACACGTTCTGACTGGTCTATGAAACTGATTACAGTAAAAACTTACCAGGCCATGGCATACTAATTATATTTAAAAGTTCAAGTACTGACAAGTCTAATGAACTGGAATATTAGTTACAGTAAAAGTTTAGAAGTCTAATGGAGTGGAAACCAATTACTAAATGGTTTACACGTTCTGACATGCCTAATAACTGGAATTCTAATTAAAGTGAAGGTTTGCAAATCTAAGAAATTGATTACCGTAAAAACTTACCAGGCCAACGGACTGGCATACTAATTACATTTAAAATTTCAAGTACTGACAGACAAGTCTAATAAACTGGAATATTAATTACGGTTAAAAGTTTAAAAAAAGCTTATTTGTCTGGAATATTAAGAATAGTTAAAATTTCAAGTTCTGACAAGGGTAATGCAAGTTTGGAAGTTTGCAAAGCTTAATGGATCGGAATATAAGTTACAGTGACAGTTTACAAGATTAATGTATACCCCTAGAAACAAGGGGCTATAGATTAATGTAATGGAAATATAAATTATAGTTAAAATTGGAAGTGTTGACAAAATTAATTACAATAAAAGTTTGTAAGCCTAATAGATTGGAAAACTAATTATTGTGAAAATTTGGAAGCCAAAAAGACTGGAAAAATAATTACTCTACTAATTAGTATGAAAGTTTACAAGCCGAAATGAACTATAATACAAAACAATCCATTGTTGTGGAAGGTACATGTAAAAAACTAGACAAAAGCATGTTATAGAAGAACTTACGGTTTAACTGTGGACGTCCGAATAGTCATCTGCTCACTACTTTGAAAACGAGATGCCACAGTTGTGCGAGTGCTCAAATTTTCTTCCGGACAAACTTCCCTACTGTTAAGTTTAAAGGATACCAATCTAGGTACTGGTCGGTTTTCATTGTACTGCGCATAAAATCGTATCGGATAAGGAGTGTTCGCTTTCAATGTGTAATTCCGATTCTTTATTAAAAACTCGGTATTTTCCTGATCCGCTCGTACCTCGCCGAACCAATTCTAAAAGGTTTTAGGTAATTACTAGATTAAAATGTTCGCCGTTACGTGTTACTCCGATCTGTTGAAGTTCCCTATCAAAAATCAAACGCAGCCAAACGCCCTCTAATTCACTGTCACTTAACAAGGTCACAGTACCATACCATCTATTAGATAACGATGTGTTTTGTTCGTACACAAACAGTCTCGGACAAGGAGATGTGTTATTTAGAGTACTAACACAAGAAATTAGAAACGAGAAAACGAATACACTTTTAATTAATACCATGATTTACAGTCAACTATTCGACCATGTTTAATATGAGAAAAATGAGAGCAAAACTTGTTTTTAAGAATGTATCAAAACCACAAGTTTCAACGACCCAAAGGTTAAGGTCAACACCTCCGATTAAATTGAATTTCTATTTCGCAATAATACTACGAATCCAATCCAAGTATTTAGCCGTATCCGTAAACACGACATAATTTGAATAATCACAGAAATGTGAACGTAATGCTATGCTAATTGAAACCAAACCACGTAAATACCATCTCATCGTATCCTTAAGTAGAAAAACCATACCTCCACCGGAATCTCCATTACAAACTGATGAACCTAAAATTTCACTATTATCGCCATCCGGGAATTAACCATAAAAAATGTAGAAGTAACCATTTTTATATCCCGCACAGTACGTCATATCGGTGGTGTAATGCGAGTAAAACAACGGATTCGATTGAATGCACATTCCCTGCGTAACTACCGGCATCGTTATTTGCATTAATCGGTCGGTAATCTTCCCGTACTGATCGTAACCCCAACCGACGACTTCGCCTGAAAATGACAACCCCTATATTAACTATCGAGTTCGACGTCGCCTCTTACCGTGTTCGCCTACAATCGAATCCAAATCACGAGAGTGTGGCCATAAACAAACCGGACGTACAAAAATCGTCAACTGGGCCCTTTTCGCCAACCTAATCAGTGCTATGTCGTTGGCATATGTATAGGAATTATACTGAGGATGTCGTTTGATCTCGTCAACAGCATGATCTTGTACACCCGGATTTGAAAATTTTGTTAAGTAATATTTACCTTTAAAAGGGAAAACGAGAGTCTTAGACACGATTACAGAGGGGAGATTAAAGAATTGAAGGAGAAGAATGAGAATTTGGAAGGGGAATACAACAAGTGGAGAAGAATAGGAACAAAATTGAGTAATTAAGAGAGTATTCATTCATACTAGGAATGACGAAGCCCTCAAAGAGTAGGTATAGAGTCTACATTCTGAGGCTTCAACTCGCAGGTTGGAAGTCAAAACTATGCAGTCCAATGTCAGAAGTCTAAAATACGAAGGTTAAAATGAGGAATGTGGAGTCAAGAGTTTGAAGATCTGAGGTTTAAAATCTTAAATTTGAATAATAAATAAAATAAATAAATAAAGTATTATTATTATTATTATTATTATTATTATTAAAGAATAAAGTATAACATATTACAGTTAATATGCGGAGTATAAATTCTGAGGTTTGAATACTGAATTCTCGAGCCAGAAATGAGAAGTCTCAAGTAAGCAGTCGGGAATCTGAAGTACCGAAACATATGAACTACAAAATAAGAAGCCCCAAGAATGCAGCCTGAAGGCTTTGTCAGGAATGTGGTGTCAAGAGTTTGAAGCCTAAAGTCTAAAATACTTGGCAATGCAGTCTAAAATAATTAGTTCGAAGTCTAAATCTGAACAAGTGAAGAATAAAGGTTTGAACCCCAGATCCTCAAGTCAGAAGTCTGAATCCTGAGTTCTATATTAAAGTCCAGAATCTGAATTCAAAAGTTTGAAGCTTAAACATGGAATCATGTGGAGTACGAATTCTACACTCTAAATTCTGAGGTATGTGAATTCTGAAAACTATATCCTCAGGTTTGAAGTCTGAAGTATGTGGCTTCAAAACTAAACTTAGAGACCCCAAGTATGCAGCTAGCAGCTTGAAGACTAAATTACTAGAGTCTAAAATCATTCGTTTGAATTCTGAATCTGGAGTTTTAAATCAGAAGTCGACAGTTTGAAGTCGAGGTACAGTGCTTCAAGTGAAGAGGCTGAAGCTTAGTGACTGATGTCTGAAATCTGACGCCCCAATCAGGAATTGTGCAGTCTGAAGTTTATAGTCGATAGTTTGGAGACTCAAATCTAAGAAGTTTGAAAGTTCGAATTTTACAATTTAAAGTTTGGAAAATTAGTTAGAAAATCTACAAGTTTTTTGTGTCTCTTCCCAATTGTTTTGAGAATTAGTTAGTTGAAGGAAAGGAGCAGAGCACTGATAAAAATACATAAATTAAGGCAAGAAAAGATAGGAGAAACCATATACAAAAGTCAGAAGGAGAAATAACAGAAGATGTAAAGCAACGAAGTGATCAAAACAGCAAAAAAAAGTGTGTGGAACCATAATAGAAAGGGAAACAAACAGTGTATTGAAAAGGTGAGAAGAGAAAGAAAAGAAAAAGTGTAAAAGGCAAAACTCAATAAAAATAAAAACATATAAATGATAGAATAAAGTAAAATTCATTTACATTTACTACAATATACAAGACCCTAATATTCACGGTACTACAAATAATAAAAAAAGCACTAAAGGAGAAAGAAATATACCTACAGCTCCACTCAGCAAACAAGATAGTCGGAAAATATGTCAACTAAAATAATGTATTTGAAATTTTTGACGCGGCAAATTATTTGTCCAATCATATTTGAGAATTCTAAGATGTACATTCACACTCACAGCTGAAAGTAAATTATTACAGTTTACAGCTGACATTTTCCGGGTGCGTTTTATTACTTAATCCTTTTACTGTGTTACTCTTGTTTGTTAAAATCAGTCTTTCTGATCACTTCTCATGCAGCATACAATACATTTATGTGTATCCAACAATACACATTTAAATTAAGCGCCCAAATATTTTTTTTCGGATTGTACCTTAAAAGCTACTATAGCGCCGGTATCCCCTCTCCAACTATCTTGTTTGCTGAGTAGAGCTGTATATATGAGCTTTACAGACACAGAGAAAGCCTTAGACTCAATCAACCGAAATAAAACATATGGAGGAGCCTATGAATCATAGTATTCTCATATCGATGAATTCTCGAATTGCTCATGTTTTTAAGTTCTCCAAATCTTAAAATCTCTAGAATTCTAAAACACATCTTTTAAAGTGAAATTTCGGAATTCAATATTAAAGCTACCACCGCACTCACTTTCAATTCTTTAAGCCATGGAGACAAACTACCCAGCCGACATCAAATATTTCAACATTTTAAGGTTTTAAATTGGAATGAAGTGAAAGTGAAGTACGAAGCATTTTAAAACTATCTTAATACTAGATCCCAAGGTTTCAAGATGCTAGGATCCTAGGATTGTATCATTAAACATGACAGTTACGATTTCTACATTTCAAATTAATAAGGTTTCTGAAACTTCTACAGAATTCTACAATTTCAAGACGTCTCACGTCAATAGTTCAAAATTGCAAGTTTTCAACGATTTCAAGAATCTGAAGGGTTCGAGATTTGGCGATGTTGAAATTCTACAATTTCAAAGAGTACAAAATTCCAAAAATCAGTGCATTCTACAATGTTTATAACTTTAAAACCCCAAGATTCAAAGATTTCAATATTCCATAAATTTGAAATATTGGTTCGTGTGAATTGATCATTCAAAAATAGCAGTCTAAAGATTTTAAAATTAATAGTATTTGTTTATTTGTGGTTTTTGGTGTTTTCAGTGTTGAGCTTTTCTATGGCACTTTGGAATTTTAAAATTGAGTTTTCGGAATATGAACAATTAGAATGTTTCAAGCTTCAAAATTTACATTTTTTTTGTCATTCTCAAATTTTGGAATCTTAAAACATTTATATCAGAACCTTAACGTCTTTAAATACAGGATAGTATTAACTTTGAAATTCCATTGTGGAATAGGGACAACTCCTGAGTTTCAGAATCTTAGAACCCTAAAATCTTGCAAACCTTTTAAAAACATGTCACTTTGGCACATCAGCGTTTTGTAATCTTGTATTTCAAATTTTATATTGCTTATAAATCTTAAATTCTCGCGATTTTCAGACTTACAATATTGACTTTTGAGGTCTTTTGACCTTAATAGACTGATAATTTAGTATCTTTGTTGCAATCTTTTAATACTGAAACTCAAGAAAAGTTTTCACAATATTTTAAAGATCTAAAGATCTGAAAATCCTAAAACTTTTTCAGAATATCAGTAATAAGTCAAGAATATGAATTCAAGAGTTTGAAGCTTAAATCCGGAATCATTGGTTTGAAGTCTGCGAATCTAAAGTTTAAGGAACAAAGTATGAACTATAGATTTAACATGTGGGTACGAATTCTATACTCTAAACTCTGCATTCTAAAAACTAAACCCTCAGGTCCAAAGTATGGTAGGTACCTTCCAAACTAAAATCAGAAACCCCATGTCTGTAGCCTGAACACTGAAATGATTGGAGTCTAAAATCATTAGTTTGAATTCTGAATGTGGAGTATTAAGTCTAAAGTTCAGTGTTTTGAAGCTGATAGTGACTGATGTCTGAAGCCCCAATCTGGAATTCTGAAGTCTAAAGTCTGAAGTTAATAGTCTGTAGTCTGAAGAATGAAGTGTTAAGACTGAACTCTAAAGAGTTTGAATTTTACAACCTAAATGTTGGAAAAGATTGGTCATTTAGTATCTTTGTTGCAATCTTTTAATATAGAAACTCAAGAAAAATTTTCACAGTATTTTAAAGATCTAAAGATCTGAAAATCCTAAAATAACTCGGCATTTTAAAATCTTGAAAAATTGGTACGAACTGCAAAATAAGAAACCCCGACAATGGAGTCTGAATGGTTTAAGCCAGGAATGTAGTGTCAAAGAGTTTGAAGCTTAAAATCTAAAATTCTTCGCAATGCAATGTAAAATAATTAATTCGAAGTCTGAAGAAGTGAAGAATAAAGTGTTAAATTTGAAGGTTAGTATGCGGAGCCAGAAGTCTGAATCCTGAGGTCTATACTAAAGTCCAGAATCTGAATTCAAGAGTTTGAAGCTTAAATATGGAATCATTAGTTTGAAGTCCGAATCTGAAGTTTGTGGGGAATCAAGTGGGGAAGTATGAATTCTACACCCTAAATTCTGAAATCTAAATCGTCAGGTTTGAAGTCCAAAGTATGTAGTTTCAAAACTAAAACCAGAAACCCCAAAGACTAAAATGACTTGGAGTCTAAAACCATTAGTTTGAATTCTGAATCTGAAGTTTAAAGTCAGTAGTCAACAGTTTGAGGTCTTAAGTCCAGTGTTTCAAAGCTTAGTGACTGATGTTTGAAATCTGAAGTCCCAATCTGGAATTCTGAAGTCTAAAGTCTAAAGAATTTGAAGTTTGAATTTTACAAAGCTAAAGGTTGGAAAATTAGTAGGGTGGTTTGGGCACACAATAACCGAAGGGAGAGAGGAGCATGGGAGAGAGAAGAGCAGGAAGACCTTGGTCAACACTGGAAGAAGTGCAAGATAGGAACAGATATATAAAAATCAGTAAGTACCTAAGTAAACCCGCATGTTGCTCGGATTAAGGGTATCGGTTGTTTTTGTTCTTGTAATACAATGTGCGACTGTTATTACGTAAGCGGACGATATCAGCGCACCCCCACAAATATACACTAGGTCGAACCCTTTCGCACGATACAGTGCCGCATGCCATGGATATTCGCCTTCGGCTGTCGGTTTACCGTGGGTAATTAACGGTTTCGGTTTCGGCTGAAAAGTATTATCAGTCGTTTTCGAAATCTGATTGTTTCCGTGGTCGAAAAAATAAGAATAAAAAAATGGGTATAATTGCCTCTTAGATCGTGCGATCTAAAAGTTGGACTCATCTCTTTTTGTTTTTATTTATTTTCGAAACTTACTATAACCGTGCCGCATTCGTCTTCGAAATTACCCTGATTCGGTTTGATGAATGCGAAATCGCTGGGATAGTAATCGTCTTCTTCATTCGATGCTATCGGCGGTCGAAAGTCGAACGATCTGTAAGATTAGTGTTGTACGTTAAATTAAGGAAATATATTCGACGATTACGATTTGTTTAGTAAGTTAGTGGTCGTTGTTTCTGGACAGAGAATTTTGTCGTTAAGACTGAATGATGTTAATTTAGGAGCGGAAGAGCTGTTGTAGTTTAAATAGAAACGTATAGGCTGAGGTTTGTGAGCTTTTAAAGTAAAATTAGTATTTTGAATTAGGTAATCTTTATTGTTAGTCGTCGATACTTCACCGAACCAATTCTGAAAAAGGGAATTTGTAGCCAAAGTTAGTAACGGTTGGAAACTCACCCCGAGTTGTAAGGACGGTGCATCAAATACCAAATACAGTCGGATTCCTTTTATATCCTTCGGACTACTTAGGCTAATTACACCATACCATCGACCCAACTGCATGTGTTCGTAGACAAACAACCTTGGACAAGGGGATGTTTCAAAACCTTCCCTCGGGTTTATTAGAATAAAGAAACTAATTACAAGAAATGATTTATCCATGATTTGTACTAAGATTCCATTCTCCAAAAGTAATTTAAAGCTTATTACATGGTAATTAAATTTGCATTTATTGAGCAACTTTACCTTAAAACATAATTAGTGAGTATAACCTTGAATTAAATTTTCTTTTTCAAATTGGCCGCATTTTCATTGGTGCAAAAATGGTAGCGTTTACACAGTTTAGGTGTGTAATATAAAAAAAATAAAGCCTTGTTTCCACGTTTATTTAAATTTTGGATTTTCATTTTTAGCGTAGCCACGCGTAGCTTTTAAACCTTCTTAAGAAATTTATATAAACTTCTTACCAATATATGAACATACAAAATACACCTTACGTAGTATCACGTGCGATTTTATTTGGGTTGGCAACAATCGTCGTCGCCCGTTTACACGTTACTTGTTAATTGATGATTAGATATCTAGTGACTTTATTGATGATTAAAGTCACTAAATATTCTAAAGTACCGCAACCTTATGTTCCAATGAGTTAGAGAGAGAAAGCTAATTTTAACCCCAAAATGGCGGAAAAATGACATCTGTGTTTGACATATGATGAAAATTAGTATTTTACTCTTAGACCATTGGTCTAAAATTTTACTATTACTAAGTTTGACGTTTGACGCTTGGTTTGAAACGCGGCAATTTGAAAAACATCATAAACTTGTAGTTTTCCCATAGACAGGCTCGTCTTCTTATTCTTACACACTACTTGCTGTATTTTTTAGTTATCCTTTTCTGTGATTTAAATAACGATTCTAAATGAAGTATTAACACGACAAAATAAAATGTCAATTTTAAATTCGTTTGGCAAAGTCCCAAATTTTTTATCTTTCAATTAAAACTGTACCTTTTAATAACAATGACAAATAATTTTTAAGAAATGTATTGATAAGTATCTAATGTTAGTTTAGTTTTTATCAAACACTTCATAAAGTCATTAAATTTTCTAGCGACTAGGTCTTCAATATTTGAAATTGCCGCCAAAATTTTAACCCCAAAATGGCGAACGTTGCGGTACTTTAGAATATTTAGTGACTTTATTGATGATATCTGTTAAGCGACCCCTAGACGGTCACTCAGGACTGACAGTCTGAGTGATCAATCAGAGTGTCATTCCTGACTTCAATCAGAACGCCCCTACATTTATCAATCAAACTGTCGGTCTGATGCCGGCGATGCCGCCCCACTTCTCTGTGACCTTTTATTTTGTTTGCTCACGCCTATAGTTTGAACGTAAAGTGTTCAACTTTTTTGTAACGTCCTTGACTGTAGCTGTAGGTTTATTTCTTTGTAAATTCTTAGAAGTGTTTCTAAGGCTGTTTGTTTTTTATACTTATTCATATAGCTTGGAAGTACTTTATTCCACAGTTCAGGTAACGACTCGTAGGTTTCTATAAATTGTTTTAAAGGATCACTCTCACAAACGCTTGCTGGCGTTGGCACGTCGTCATCATCTGCGTCTACTACACTCCCATCACCTTCCCAATCATCGTCCTCTAGATTCTTAATCAACACGTTATCCACCAACCAAAACAAACAAACTTGCAAAGACTGAAGAAAAGAATGACGGGTGTTCATACATCATCAGTCGGACTGTCAGTCTCCCCTCTGCAGTCGTGATTGAAGCTCGGATTTAAAAATATTTGGAAATCCATCATTCCATTCTTCAGTCTATCAGTATTGACCTCACACCTTCAATCAGAATGTCAATCATCGGCGTGACTGTCATTCCGATTGACCGTCTAGGGGTCGCTTTAAGGTTTAGACCATCGACATATAGAAATGGACTGCGCGTGGTTATGCTAAGCCGGGATACTGCAGGTGAGAGAAAGGGTAAACGTGGAGGCCTAGTTCTAGTTTTATCTGTCGCGTATCTATTGGTCGCTGCATTCCCCTAGCTTTATCTGTTGCGTATCTATTGGTCGCTACATTCCCATGAAAATGCAGCATCCAATATACGCGACAGATAAAGCTAGAACTAGGCCTCCACGTTTACCCTCTCTCTCACCTGCAGTATCCCGGCTTAGATTAACCACGCGCAGTCCATTTCTATATGTCGATGGTTTAGACCACGAACTTCATAAATAAAAATGGACTGATAATCACATGTATTCGAAATGACACCTTACAGCGTCCGCCATGATGAGCGCAAATTCAACCGCGAAAATTTGAAATCTAATTCGGATCACGTAAAAAAATACTTTTATCAGTTCATAGCTGAAATTCACACTTGAATTTGATAAAACCAATATTATAAACAACTTTATTGTCTTCTTAACTGTTAAAATCTAAAGGTATTTAAGGCTAAAAATTTTCAGGTTATATCACGTTTGACACAAGAAAATAAAAATTCAATCAACTGCTAGCAGAGGTACCAACCATAACCAATCTACAACACAAATATGCAAATGTTACCAGAATGTTACTAATATTTGCGCTCATCATGGCGGATCCTTGGTGGCGTCAAAAGCGAAGAAGTAGGCATATGCTATTAGCAGTCCATTTTTATTTATGAAGTTCGTGGTTTAGACACACAAAAATAAAATCTGAACGACCGCGCACTGGATTTCTTAAAACACTAGTAACCTAAATAGTCATGGTATTCTATGAAATAAATGACGATGATATTTTTATTAATGACAAGTAAGTGTATGCCTCAGATTTTATTTTTTTGTGTCTAAACCTTAACAGATATCATCAATTAACAAGTAACAAAAAAAAATTACTATGGAATGCCTCTTTCTGAAACTATTGTTTTGAAAGTTATTGGCCTTAACATTAAAAAGTTTTTGACTGGTTTATGCCGTGTTATCCGTGTTTCGTACACTAATGGTTCACTGATAATAACTAATATCACCTTAAAAGATGACCTACATCTGTAAGGAGTACAATACAGAATATTATCCAAATCGATCCAAGCGTTCCGTCGTTATGGATAAAATAACTTTTTTTTAAAGAACTTTGAAGCTGAATACTAGCTAAACGAAACGTAATTGTATATAGGTAAGTTTAGTTATATCGTCTTATTTTCGAACCAGGAATCTGTGGTTAAGCGATGTCCACGCATTTCAGGGACACCCTGTATAATAGAAAGAGAGCTAAAATAATGGGCTTTTCGTAGGTATGTACGTTGGGTTGCATATCACTTTGTTTACATTTTTGTCCTAAAAAAGTAAGCCCGTCTTACATGGTCAAATTTCTACATGTATTTCCACATGTTTACATGTCGCACCCTTGCGACAAAAGTGACACAACTCAAAAAACGTGATATTTGAGTTAACACCGTTAAAGTTACTTATAAATCATTACCCATCGATCAAGAAAACCGTATTAACCTAACTTCATCCTTTGCCCACATGGTGGCAGTTGTGTCGTTTTTCACGTTTCACTTTGCTATGATCCATTCTACTAAAGTGTTGCATTATCAGTTGGAACTCGAATTTTGTAAGTGTAAGTGATGCCTACTGGTGTACAATATTGTATTATTTCGAATTGTGTCAGTTTAGTTGGGAAAATTGAAGTCATCCTTATAAAACATTTAGTGTTGTGACAGTTTTGTAGATATCATCTCATCAATAAATTGCATCAATTTGAATTGTGACATTTTTGCTGACTAAATATTTTATCCTATGTTGGGTCCGAAAAAAATATAAAACGTCATAAGTCAAAAGGGCAGTTTTTTAAAGGGTTTAAAACTACAATAAGTAAAATAACTTTATTTTCGTTTACTTTAACATAACATTAGGTCAATTAATTCATTCTGACTCTTGGAAAATATCATCTTAAGTAGGAACTAGTTTTTTGCCATTTCTGAAAAATCAAGTTTTTTGAGTTATGTCAATTTTGTAGCAAGGGTGCGATGTATCTCTGTTTTACATGGTGATATTTTTACATATACTTTTACATGAAATTTATTTTTGAAGGTCATTTTCGTGTATTTTTGGGTATTCTAGGAAATTTACGACTAAATTTTTCCTCCACTTTTGTAAAACTGTTTTGTTCATAAGTAAGTTTCTGTCACTGAAATGTAATTTAATTAGAGTTCAGTGGTTTCTGTCTAAATTCATAGTATCTAGTTTTGTGTTTATTATAATAAAAATTAATAAGCATCTTTTTACTGTTATTGTATATTTAAAATTACAAATAAGCCTGTGGATCTAACGCCAGACTTCCTGGTTTCTTTTTCTTATCTACCCATTTTTAAATCCAGCATTTCCGGTTTCTTACTTTTTTTCCTTTATCAACGCCATTCCATAGCGAAAATGTATTGTATCAAGTAAAAACTTTATAAATACTTATCTTACTTCACGTTATTACGACTACCTACACTCTCTATTTGACAACATAACTAAAAACAGTAAAAACTCTATTTTCTACATTTTATTTTAATAAAATCTGTATCGGGGAAATCAGAAGGTTTTACACGTAGAAATTCATGTAAGAATACATGTAGAAATTTGACCATGTAAAGCCCGCTGTAGTTCAGACTATTGAAAGACGGAGATAAAAGAATTCGTTTTTCCCTTGTTTATTTTTGTAACGTTGCCATATAACTAATTTAGTGTTTTCAAAGATGCAGTAGGTAACATTATCTTCGAGTGTTAATTTTTTATTAGACATTTCAACCAATCCCAAGCTTTTTTGGAAGTTTGTTAACTCCAAAAGAGGTTCATCGAGAATTCCTACCTCAGTCACATACTCACATACAACAATAAAACTTATGACAACCCCGAATCTGTATTACAAGCGTTTCAAGAATTTTTTAGCAGTGTTTACGTACCTGCCACCGATCGCGATGTCTCAACCTTCTCTGACATTAACAATTCGCCTACTATTACAATAAGTAACATTACAGCCGATGAAGTAATGTTAGCCGTTCGTAAGCTAAAAAATAGTTACACTGCTGGGCCAGATCAAATTCCAGCCTTCATGGTAAAAGATTGCGCGGCTGTGTTCTCTATTCCTTTGTGTCACATCTTTAATGCATCTCTACGTTCCAAAGTTTTTCCTACGATCTGGAAAGCCGCTAATATTTGCCCTATTTTAAAAAGTGGAGAGCCTAGTGAAGTCACCAACTATCGCCCGATTAGTATATTAAATAACTTCGCGAAAATTTTTGAGATCATTATATACGCTCGCATTTATCCTAAAATAAAGAGAACGATATCAATCCACCAACACGGGTTCATGGAGAAGAGGTCTACGGTTACGAACCTAACGTACCTATCTCACAAGATAGCGAATGAGCTAGACAATAGAAGGCAAGTTGATGTTTTATATACAGACTTCAGCAAAGCGTTCGACAGTGTTCCTCATGATATACTTATCGCAAAAATGGAGAGTTTTGGATTTAGTTCTTCACTTCTTGATTTCTTCCAATCGTATTTAGACACTCGTGTACAACGGGTTGTATACAACAACCATATGTCTGACACTATTTTAGCTTCATCAGGAGTGCCTCAGGGATCGAACCTAGGACCGTTACTATTTATTTTGTTTATCAACGACCTGCCGAGCGTAATAGTCAGTGACAAGTTATTGTTTGCTGACGATCTGAAAATATTTTCATCAATATCTGCTGAATCTGACTGCCAATTTTTGCAGGAACAATTAGACAAAGTGTTGGAATGGTGTTCTTTAAATTGCTTGCCGCTAAACAAAGCCAAATGTAAAGTTGTCTCGTACACTAGGAAATATCAACCAATCCATTATGAATATGTTCTTGGTGCAACCTTACTCACAAGAATGGAAGTGATAAAGGACTTGGGTATTAATTTCGACAGCAAATTTACGTTTTCACAGCATATTAGTACCCTTACACGTTCATCACTGTCTACCCTTGGGTTTATAATAAGAACCTGTAAATCATGTTTTAACAGCGATATTCTTAAAACTTTGTTCTTTTGTCTCGTGCGTAGTAAGTTAGAATATGGTTCTATAATTTGGTTTCCCATTTATAAACAACATATAAATAGGATTGAGGCTGTTCAAAGAAGATATTTGAAGTATGTATGCTTTAAAGAGGATGGTGTTTACCCTGTAAGAGGATATAGTTATAACTTGTTATTAAATAGATTTAATTTTTGTTCCCTAGAACATAGGAGACATATCGCATGTATAGTGTTTTTGTATAACTTGCTGAACAACAAACTTGACGCACCTAACCTACTGTCCTCAATAAATATCTCTGTCCCTAAATATCATATACGCAACCACGCCTGCTTTCACTATGCTAAACCACGCACAAATGTTTTGTTTAAATCTCCCGTCATAAACTGTTGTAGAATTTATAACACGCAGTATGCACAAGTCGACTTATTTAATTGCAGCCTACGTGAAATATTAAGTGATAGTAATTAACATTAACATTATTATATTTTATTTTAAGTTAGTCTTTTCTCTTTTCATTTGCATTTTATATATAGTTAATTTGTCGATAAATTCTGTACACTGCTTAGGTAGTTTCAATAATTACTTTTGTAATATAATTGGAATCCTTTTCTGTTGGGCAATAAATATATTATTATTATTATTATTATTATTATTATTATTATTATTATTATTATTATTATTATTATTATTATTAAGCAGATTTGAATTGCACACACATGACAAAATTTCTTTTGAATTAAAAGGTATATTTGAAACCAAAACAATAAGTCCGCAAACAAGTTTATCGTTAAAGCAAGAAAATCAAATGAATGGACAGGATAAATGTCCAACACCGTGCAATAAAAACGGCAAAATTTTACAGGGAACTATTTTTTATCGAGTTACATTACTTCGTTAGCCCTCTACTAGGGAACCGACAGTTACGCCACAGAATAAAGCACAAGTGATTCAGAAGAGACACTCGGCTAAATACGTGTTGCACATTTTCTTATCGCGCGACTAACCGCTCCGCCTTCTGGGTGTAGAATTATAACGAGCGCTTTGAATGCTTTGATACATTATACATTTCAGCGTATGTAGCGTACAGTGACTTTATTACAAACAGTGACGACAAGCGCCATATTAAGAGGCAAAATTGTGGGCGGGTTTATATGAACTCAACGGTGGTATCCTAGCAACTTGCTAAATCAAAATAAAAATCACACGCTGATCAAAGGTAAACACAGTCAGGCCGCCATTAAGATGCAAAATATACCACGGCCAATCAAAATCGATACCACGCTTGTCGTCACTGTTTGTAATACAGTCACTGTAATGTATTAGCGGTGTCCGCAAATTTTAAAAGGTGTTCTGATTTTTAATAGGCGTAATAAGCGTAAAACAATCAATTGGTAATTCAATTAACTATGTATTTATTAAAACAGAGTACAGAGTTTAAATGGCACCAAATATGTAAAGGTGGAGGATGGTGCGCTACTCCAAACTGCACTAACACCAAAATCGCATAAAAATATGAATTTTTTTCGATTGTCTAAGGATAACAAAATGTAGGTACAAAATAAACTTTTTTCTACACAGGTTAAAATGAGGGATGGGTATCGAGCAACAAAACATCGATTACTGAGAATCGATTACTATTTTTACTAATTAAACGATACTCGATACAAAAATTAAGCGACGCTAAGGAAATCGATTAGAATGAGAATATTTTATACATTGAAATAATATGCTAACAGAGGCATAAAAGGATCGCATATTAAAAATTTAAAGCTTATTAAGGTATCAAATTTATGAAACTGTGCTTATATTTTATTAATAATCATATAAGTACCTACACATCTTTAGATACCTACCTATACTTCGTAAATCGTAAATTACGTGCTTTTTCTGCATTATTGATTTGAAGTAGGCAATAACGAAGAATTAAAAATTAAGTCAACGTGAGAGTAGCATGTGGTAGTATGCTGGAGTTACGGTTACCTTCACTTTGAACTCTTATTGCGACAATTCTATCGGAATTAGTTTTACGGTGAACCGCCTATCAAATGCGAAAATGTATAGCAAATATTTTTCGTTTATGACATTTTTTCATACGATTTCAAATTTAGAAAATAATGCCAAAAACTACAAACCACTCCTCTTTTTACTATCCTTGCTAATGCAACAGACAAGGAAGTTTGACAAAAATGGGCGTGGTTGCCCCGACGAAACCGCCTTGCACCGGCAACATAACTTCAAAGGTGCCGACGGGGAGTGTCGCTTCTGAGTCACTTGTGCTTTATTCTGTGGTTACGCTCTAATGCTGCGGACTAACTTTTATCATGACGCTGTTTTCAAAGGACATTGCTTCCCTTACCTATTATACCTAGGTACTCTTTGCAAGTACATTTACATACAAAAATAACATCAGTAAGTACCAGAAAACAAGTATTATGGTTTTATGACATGAAAATACAACAAAGGTTAGAAGTGACCACTACGGGGCATAAACAAAAGTACAAGTTGATGGTGCTCAGGAGTGGCAAATTCAATATATCTCTCGCCGACACCGGTGCATAACAAGTATCGCATTGAACGTTAAATTGAAATCTGGCATCTCCATCCATGAACACACTCTTACATATCAAAATTATACATAATTCAAAACAGAAGAGATTGTGTTAGTTAAACCCACCCCTGGGTTATGGTAGCAGGCTCCCTGGTTTCGAGAGTCAAGCCTAAAGTTGAAAGTCGAGAAATAATCAGCCAGGTTAAAATTATTCTTTGTCAATTGATGGAAATGCCAAGTAATTTAATCAAATATTAAAAAGGTGATGCAACCGGGTCTTCGGCAGACATCTTATGTGAACATTAGTACATGAGCGCCTCGCCCTGGAGTGCATGTTGTTGATATATTTGATGACAATATAAGCAAATTTAAGCGAGAGTGCTGTAGTATCCACAGTTGGGTTACCTATATTTTAGAGATCCGACAACATGTACAAAACGAAAGCTGAAAAGTAGTGGCAACATCGATACTTTTGTTTGTACTCGGAGATCCATTTGGCGGGGGATTTTTATGTAAGGCGTCCTAACCTTAACTTTCAGGATCATCTGAATCACTGAATTAAAACCGTGAAGTAGTAAGCATCGTTTTCATTTGTTTTATTTTTGGTGACTCCATTTTTAGTGCTATCTGCAGCCAGGTGATATGCTTTCGATTATTATGTTATCGTGGGTAGAATAGTAGATCTGTCTTATGTAATAGCTATTTGTTTTCATTTTAAATATGCGTTTGAACTCATGGCATTTCCGACATTTAATCTAATGTGTGTAGTTAGTAAAAATATGAAACAACAAAACTTTAAAAACAGACAGTCGAAAATGGGGAATACCCACGTCTGATCTGACTTCGATTTTTATTATGATTTTCTATTTATGTGTATGAAGTATTAATTGGGGGACATTCCAAATGAGTTTAAATTGAACATATTATGTATTAAATATTTGTGGATAAACAGAAACGATGGCTCTATTGTACTCGAAACCGTACCTAACGGTGTCCTTTATGTATCTTTACCTGAATTTGAACCCTTTTGTAACTTGTAAATATCTATCTTTTTAAACTTGCTGGACCTTTTTATTTTGATATGCAATGTATTTTATTTGGTTTTGATTGTTTAATTTAATGTAATGTAATTTTCTTTGTCTCACCATGTGTACATGTCGTTTCTCAATAAGAGCCACACACTTGTTGGAAGCTTAAATTTAGTTTCAAACGTACTCCGTCATGTATGTAAGCGCCTTGATGGATCTATAACTAATGCCTTCTTTCTCCCGTGTAGAGTTGGATGTTGGGCTGTATTAACAAAAACTAGCAACATTCTTCTCGAAATTCAACTTTAGCCGATTAAGGTCGTAACCAGGTCAGTCGGTACCTTTCGGGGGGGCCCGAATAACTAACTTCTTATATGTGGTTTTATATGTTTTGTGTACGTGGTAGTTGACAAACCAGGGGGGAGTATAAGTAGTGGGTAGTTCCGTTTGTGGCCTTGAGTACCGAGTGTACATTGGTTTTGCTTTGTATTACTTATATAACTGAATTTGATCATTTATTGTGCCATATAAACCATTGCTGCATAAAGTATTTAAAGATGATCGAAGAGTAACAACAATGAAATTGTAAATGTTTTATCTTGATATTATTTAACAGTCTTGCTGCTATAATTTTGTGTTTGAATCGATATCATGTACCTATGTAATTATGTCAAAGGAGGAGTTTTTTTAGTGTTCGCACTTTTTCTCCTCCGCTCCTCTGAATCGTCAAGTAACTGTCAATAAATGAATGATTTTGGTACAGTTAATGTTGGTTTTGTTTCTCCTTCCCGATCATAGTTCACGACCAGTGTATCCGTACCTATTACACGATAGAGGGCCTGTTAGACGATCACGAGCTTATGTCATTTGGGGGTTGCTGTGTTTTGGAGGGAAAGTTTAAATTTTGTCGGCCATGTTTAGGGTTTCCCGCTCACATTTGAAGATTTTTAACGTAAGGGGTGAAGTTAGCTTTTCGACTTTTATTTTATTTTAGTTAGGGCTAGGGGGGTACATTACATCCTAATATAAATAAAGTTTGAAAAGTTTAAATAACAGAGCAGCAATTTAGTTTCAGAACCTTCTTGCACTCATGTGATACTAATAAAACTTTCGCCCACAGACCATTAATATTGGTCTGTGCTTGCGCCCCTTGAAGATTTAAATCACAGACCACTAACCATTTAAATGCTTCCCGAAAGCTTAAATTACACAGGAACAATTTAGTTTCAGAACCTCCTTGCACCCATGTGATCCTAATAAAGCTTTTGCTCTTTAGATGAAGTTAACAGTTTTTCGAAAGCTTCACTTACACAGGAACAATTTAATTTCAGAATCTCCTTGCACATGCATTCATGTGATATCCCATTGAACTGTACCTGGACGACCCTTATTCTCGAATCGTACGACACGATAGCGTATACGCTATCATATAAATAGCGCGTGAAATTTCCGAAAGTGTATTCTCGAATTTCGTATACGCTAAATCACTCGTTATTTTAAAAAATTTTATGCGCCTTGCAACGAATGGTCTAAACCTAAACCACACGAAAAGTAAAGCGCGTATACGCTATTTTAGGCATGTTTTCATTTTTCATGTTGAAGTGTTACAACTTTCCCATAGTTGATAAGTTCAAATTCAAATTGTATTAACTTTTGTTTGATATAAACTTACTTATATAAAAAGTAATAAAGGGCGAAAGCAAAAATAATTTCAGCATTTTCTATATCTTCAAGGTTCTTAAAAAGGATTGATGATTATTTTTTACGTAATAGCGTTGATTGAAATATTAATAATTTCAATCAACGGTAATAGGTAATATAACTTATACATCAACAAACGCTGCATGGAATTCAGTTAGGTACATTATCGTCCCCTATTACACAATTTCAACAGGAGACATTAATGACAAAATTTTGTCGTCGTCTTCTGTTAAAATTTCATCATTTGGTCTTCCGCCACCAGTACGACCATAATGGCATAATGGTCTTGAATTAATTTGGTGCTTTTAGATTTGGCCCTTGTTTGTAAGTCTTGCTATGTCTTAAAATATAATTACATATTTTAATTAATAATTTTTAAACCCACCTTTCTCCATTGTTTTTATACCCTGGAATTGCATTTAACGTTTCTGAAGTTTGCATCCACAATTGTTGGGCCTTCTTATGCGTAAAAGTATTTGTGAACTTTCCTGATGTTAATTGTGAATTTAATTGGATCGATTTTATAAGGGCTGATTTTTGAGAAGCGCTCATTTTTCCGCAGCGTGATTTTACGTCCATGATGTTAACGACGAAAATATTTTTAAGATTATACAGGGTAGACCATTTTAAGTGATACACGCGAATATCCCGAAAAGGAGATTTAAAAAAAAAATGTTTCAGACAAAAGTTTTGTGGCTTTGAGGGGGAAAGATGATGACATTATCAATTTAATTGTAGATGGCGCCACTTTAGAGATGTCATCATGGGGGCCATTTATTTAAATGGGAGTTGATTTTTCTTTCCAAATGAAAGTTGTAGCTGGAAATAAGACGAATACAATGGTTTTTCGTTTTTTGTAATCGGATCATTTTTCACTGAGTTACGGTGTTCCAAAGTTTATAAATTAAGTTAAAGTTTCCACAATTCCACCTCCCATAGTGTACGTATTTTGTAACTCTACACCACTCTGCATTTCTCTCCCCTCTCTGTGTTGTTCCTATCCGTTATCTGGACTGATTCTGTTTGATAGGCAACCAGGTCCAGGCTGATTGACACGCATTTTCCCCTGCTTAGCATTACCCACGATGAACGACGTGGACGTGACGGGGTTCTCATCCCTTTGGGGTGCTTGATTAGCGTGAGTCCCTTTGCCTCACACCATTCGGGGTGCTTGATTAGCGCGAGAGGTGCAGAATTACAAAATACGTATACTATGGGGGTGGAAACTTTTACTTAATTTATACATTTTGGAACACCGTAACTCAGGGAAAAATGATCGGATGAAAAAAAACAAAAAAATGTTGTATTCGTCTTATTGCCCCTTACAACTTTCATTTGGAAAGAAAAATCATAACTCCCATTTAAAAAAATGGCCGCCATAATGAAATCTCTAAAGTGGCGCCATCTACAATTAAATTGATAATGTCATCATCTTTCCCCCTCAAAGCCACAAAACTTTCGTCTGAAACATTTTTTGAAAAAAAATCTCCTTTTCGAGATATTCGCGTGTACCTATCCCTTAAAATGGTCTACCCTGTATACATATGTACCTATCAATAATTAGAAATATTACCTTTTCCGTTTCATTTCATCTATAATGATGCCTAGTAAAAGTTGGCAAAGAATTCATGCAGATTTTGCTGGTCCATTCTTAGAATCCATGTGGTTAATAGTAATAGACGCGCATTCCAAATGACCAGAGGTGGCTCGTTTGACAAAGACGACCACAGAGGTAACCATTAAGTGTTTAAGGAGTAGTTTTGCGAGGTTTGGACTACCGGAACAGATTGTCACGGATAATGGTCCCCAATGGATCTCCGAAGAGTTTAAAATATTTTGTAAGAACAATAATATCAGACATATTTGTACTGCACCCTATCATCCAGCTAGCAATGGGCAAGCTGAACGGGGAGTCCAATCCTTTAAAAAGGCATTATTAGCTAGTAAATTTGATAACGGCGAAACAGACGAAAGGTTGTTATCATGGTTGTTAAGCTATCGTACTGCACCTAATGCATCAACAGGCAAACCTCCTTGCGAACTCATGTTTGGAAGGCAATTGAGAACAAGGATATCTTCAGTTAGAGATTCTTGTACATTACCAAAACAAAATCTTAGTAAAAAACAAGTCAGACAGTTTTTGCCGGTTGATGCAGTGCAGGTTGCAATGTATGACGGTGCACAAAAGTGGTTAGAAGGGAGAGTTGTAGAACCAGTAGGGAATGTTATGTATAAAGTGCAGACGTCTAAAGGCAACCTGACTAGGAATATTACACAAATGCTACCAAGCAACACACATAAAAAAGTTAATATTGTACCAGAAACAAACACTGATGAGAAGGTAACAATCACTAATTCAGATGATAACATAGTTGTTAATGATAAAAATCAATCAGATACAATTGTACTTAGACGTAGTAGTAGAGTGGTAAAACCACAAAAAATTTTTGATATGTAAAAACAAAAAGATTCTGTATTGATATATGTTTAAGATAAGTGTGGAGGGATGTAGTGTCGTGACGGGAAACACCGTAGCTGGTGGCGACACCATATCAGTATGTTGTTAGAATGAAGTTGTATTAATGTACTCACGTTGTACTCAGTTATTAATAAATGTAAAGTCTAAAGTTAATCTTTATTATACTTATGAAGAAAGTTACAACAGACTGGAAACTAACTAACAAGATGGTTTACACGTTCTGACTTAAATTCTAATTAAAGTGAAGGTTTACAAGTCTATATGAAACTGATTACAGTAAAAACTTACCAGACCAATGGACTGGCATACTAATTATATTTAAAAGTTCAAGTACTGACGAGTCTAATGAACTAGAATATTAGTTATAGTAAAAGTTTGGAAGTCTGATGGACTGGAAACTAATTACTAAATGGTTTACACGTTAGGACATGCCTAATAACTGGAATTTTAATTAAAGTGAAGGTTTGCACATCTAAGAAATTGATTACAGTAAAAACTTACCAGGCCAACAGACTGGCATACTAATTATATTTAAAATTTCAAGTACTGACAGACAAGTCTAACAAACTGGAATATTAATTACGGTTAAAAGTTTAAAAGCTTATTTGTCTGGAATACTAACAATAGTTAAAATTTCAAGTTCTGACAAGGGTAATACAAGTTTGCAAAGCTTAATGGATCGGAATATAAGTTACAGTGAAAGTTTACAAGACTAATGGAATGGAAATAAAAATTATAGTTTGTAAGCCTAATGGATTGCAAAACTAATTATTGTGAAAATTTGGAAGCCAAAAAGACTGGAAAAATAATTACTCTATTAATTCGTATGAAAGCTTACAAGCTGAAATGAACTGTAATACAAAACAATCCATTGTTGTGGAAGGTACATGTGAAAAACTAGACAAAAGCATGTTATAGAAGAACTTACGGTTTAACTGTGGACGTCTGAATAGTCATCTGCTCACTACTTTGAGAATGAGATGTCACAGTCGTGCGAGTGTTCAAATTTTCTTCCGGGCAAACTTTCCTACCGTTAAGTTTAAAGGATACCAATCTAGGTACTGGTCGGTTTTCATCGTACTGCGCATAAAATCGTATCGGATAAGGAGTGTTCGCTTTCAATGTGTAATTCCGATTCTTTATTAAAAACTCGCTATTTTCCTGACTCGCTCGTACCTCACCGAACCAATTCTAAAAGGTTTTAGGTAATTATTAGGTTAAAATGTTCGCCGTTACGTGTTACTCTGATCTGTTGAAGTTCCCTATCAAAAATCAAACGCAACCAAACGCCCTCTAATTCAATGTCACTTAACAACGTCACAGTACCATACCATCTATTAGATAACGATGTGTTTTGTTCGTGCACAAACAGTCTCGGACAAGGAGATGTGTTATTTAGCCTAATGGATTTGAAAACTAATTATTGTGAAAATTTGGAAGCCAAAAAGACTGGAAAAATAATTACTCTACTAATTAGTATGAAAGCTTACAATCCGAAATGAACTGTAATACAAAAGAATCCATTATTGTGGAAGGTGCATGTAAAAAACTAGACAAAAGCATTTATAGAAGAACTTACGGTTTAACTGTGGACGTCCGAATAGTCATCTGTTCACTACTTTGAGAATGAGATGTCACAGTCGTGCGAGTGTTCAAATTTTCTTCCGGACAAACTTTCCTACCGTTAAGTTTAAAGGATACCAATCGAGGTACTGGTCGGTTTTCATCATACTGCGCATAAAATCGTATCGGATAAGGAGTGTTCGCTTTCAATTTGTAATTCCGATTCTTTATTAAAAACTCGGTATTTTCGTGATCCGCTCGTACCTCACCGAACAAATTCTAAAAGGTTTTAGGTAATTATTAGATTAAAATGTTCGCCGTTACGTGTTACTTCGATCTGTTGAAGTTCCCTATCAAAAATCAAACGCAACCAAACGCCTTCTAATTCAATGTCACTTAACAAGGTGACAGTACCATACCATCTATTAGATAACGATGTGTTTTGTTCGTACACAAACAGTCTCGGACAAGGAGATGTGTTATTTAGAGTACTAACACAAGAAATTAGAAACGAGAAAACGAATACACTTTTAATTAATACCATGATTTACAGTCAACTATTCGACCATGTTTAATATCAGAAAAATGAGAGCAAAACTTGTTTTTAAGAATGTAGTTTCAAGGACCCAAAGCTTAAGGTCAACATCTCCGATTAAATTGAATTTCTATTTCGCAATAATACTACGAATCCAATCCAAGTATTTAGCCGTATCCGTAAACACGACATAATTTGAATAATCACAGAAATGCTAATTGAAACCAAACCACGTAAATACCATCTCATCGTATCCTTAAGTAGAAAAACCATACCTCCACCGGAATCTCCATTACAAACTGATGAACCTAAAATTTCACCATTATCGCCATCCGGGAATTAACCATAAAAAATGTAGTACTTAAGTAACCATTTTTATATCCCGCACAGTATGTCATATCGGTGGTGTAATGCGAGTAAAACAACGGATTCGATTGAATGCACATTCCCTGCGTAACTATACCGGCATCGTTATTTGCATTAATCGGTCGGTAATCTTCCCGTACTGATCGTAACCCCAACCGATGACTTCGCCTGAAAATGACAACCCCTATATTAACCATCGAGTTCGACGTCGTCTCTTACCGTGTTCGCCTACAATCGAATCCAAATCACGAGAGTGTGGCCATAAACAAACCGGACGTACAAAAATCGTCAACTAGGCCCTTTTCGCCAACTTAATCAGTGCTATGTCGTTGGCATTTGTATAGGAATTATACTGAGGATGTCGTTTGATCTCGTCAACAGCATGATCTTGTACACCCGGATTTGAAAATTTTGTTAAGTAATATTTACCTTTAAAAGGGAGAACGAGAGTCTTAGACACGATTACAGAGGGGAGGGGAGATTAAAGAATTGAAGGAGAAGAATGAGAATTTGGAAGGGGAATACAACAAGTGGAGAAGAATAGGAACAAAATTGAGTAATTAAGAGAGTATTCATTCATACTAGGAATGACGAAGCCCTCAAAGAGTAGGTATAGAGTCTACATTCTGAGGCTTCAACTCGCAGGTTGGAAGTCAAAACTATGCAGTCCAATGTCAGAAGTCTAAAATACGAAGGTTAAAATGAGGAATGTGGAGTCAAGAGTTTGAAGATCTGGGGTTTAAAATCTTAAATTTGAATAATAAATAAAATAAATAAATAAATAAAGTATTATTATTATTATTATTATAATTAAAGAATAAAGTATAACATATTACAGTTAATATGCGGAGTATAAATTCTGAGGTTTGAATACTGAATTCTCGAGTCAGAAATGAGAAGTCTCAAGTAAGCAGTCGGGAATCTGAAGTACCGAAACATATGAACTACAAAATAAGAAGCCCCAAGAATGCAGCCTGAAGGCTTTGTCAGGAATGTGGTGTCAAGAGTTTGAAGCCTAAAGTCTAAAATACTTGGCAATGCAGTCTAAAATAATTAGTTCGAAGTCTAAATCTGAACAAGTGAAGAATAAAGTGTCAAATTTGAAGGCGAGTATGCGGAGTATGAATTCTAGAGTACAAAGTTTGCTGAGGTTTGAACCCCAGATCCTCAAGTCAGAAGTCTGAATCCTGAGTTCTATATTAAAGTCCAGAATCTGAATTCAAGAGTTTGAAGCTTAAACATGGAATCATGTAGAGTACGAATTCTACACTCTAAATTCTGAGGTATGTGAATTCTGAAAACTATATCCTCAGATTTGAAGTCTGAAGTATGTGGCTTCAAAACTAAACTTAGAGACCCCAAGTATGCAGCTAGCAGCTTGAAGACTAAATTACTGGAGTCTAAAATCATTCGTTTGAATTCTGAATCTGGAGTTTTAAATCAGAAGTCATTTTGCAATTTAAAGTTTGGAAAATTAGTTAGAAAATCTACAAGTTTTTTTGTGTCTCTTCCCAATTGTTTTGAGAATTAGTTAGTTGAATCTTAAGGTCTAACGTTTGCAATCTGTAGTCTAAAAATTGAAGTCTAGAATTCAAAGTTCAAGGTATGAAGTCTAAAGGTCGAAGTCTGAGTCAAGAGCCTATATAGTATGATGTTTGATCATCTGGAAATGGAAAGGAAAGGAGCAGAGCACTGATAAAAATACATAAATTAAGGCAAGAAAAGATAGGAGAAACCATATACAAAAGTCAGAAGGAGAAATAACAGAAGATGTAAAGCAACGAAGTGATCAAAACAGCAAAAAAAGTGTGTGGAACCATAATAGAAAGGGAAACAAACAGTGCATTGAAAAGGTGAGAAGAGAAAGAAAAGAAAAAGTGTAAAAGGCAAAACTCAATAAAAATAAAAACATATATGATAGAATAAAGTAAAATTCATTTAGGTACATTTACTACAATATACAAGACCCTAATATTCACGGTACTACAAATAATAAAAAAAGCACTAAAGGAGAAAGAAATATACCTATACAGGGTGATTCATTAAGAATGTCCAATCTCTGAATTGTAGATTCCAGACCTCGAAATATGATGATTCTGCCCAACATGCCTTATACAAATATTGATAGTTTCCGAGATACCGGGTGTTTAAAGTTTAAATATGAATTTTGATTTTCGCAATAACAATTAATTAATGTGATTAAAAATAATAGACAAGGGTTATTTGATATGAAGAGATCTTTGCGAAAACGGATCATAAATAATAGTTTATTGTTGTTACACATTTAGAGAATAAATTTTTTTTTTTAATTAAAATTTATTGAACTGTTTAGAAGCAAATAACTCGATAACTGATCGAGTTACACGAATCAAACAAGAGTAACTTTTTTTTGTAGAATCTAACGCTTTTCCATATTTTATTATTAGTTTGCTAATAGTTCAGCCGAAAAAAATTTTTGCTTAGATTTACTAAACACAACCAAGTATAACTAGCGCCCTCTATTAGCAATGCTAAATTAGAGTCCAAATTGGCAATCCTCATGCAAAAAAAGGTAAAACTGCCAATTTTCAAAAAGAAATTGTGAAAAAATAGAAAGTTATTGCGAAAATCAAAATTCATATTTAAACTTTAAACACCCGGTATCTCGGAAACTATCAATATTTGTATAAGGCATGTTGGGCAGAATCATCATATTTCGAGGTCTGGAATCTACAGTTCAGAGATTGGACATTCTTAATGAATCACCCTGTATATGAGCTTTACAGACACAGAGAAAGCCTTAGACTCAATCAACCGAAATAAAACATATGGAGGAGCCTATGAATCATAGTATTCTCATATCGATGAATTCTCGAATTGCTCATGCTTTTAGGTTCTCCAAATCTTAAAATCTCTAGAATTCTAAAACACATCTTTTAAAGTGAAATTTCGGAATTCAATATTAAAGCTACCACCGCACTCACTTTCAATTCTTTAAGCCATGGAGACAAACTACCCAGCCGACATCAAATATTTCAACATTTTAAGGTTTTAAATTGGAATGAAGTGAAAGTGAAGTACGAAGCATTTTAAAACTATCTTAATACTAGATCCCAAGGTTTCAAGATGCTAGGATCCTAGGATTGTATCATTAAACATGACAGTTACGATTTCTACATTTCAAATTAATAAGGTTTCTGAAACTTCTACAGAATTCTACAATTTCAAGACGTCTCACGTCAATAGTTCAAAATTGCAAGTTTTCAACGATTTCAAGATTCTGAAGGGTTCGAGATTTGGTGATGTTGAAATTCTACAATTTCAAAGAGTACAAAATTCCAAAAATCAGTGCATTCTACAATGTTTATAACTTTAAAACCCCAAGATTCAAAGATTTCAATATTCCATAAATTTGAAATATTGGTTCGTGTGATTTTAAAAATAATAGTATTTGTTTATTTGTGGTTTTTGGTGTTTTCAGTGTTGAGCTTTTCTATGCACTTTGGAATTTTAAAATTGAGTTTTCGGAATATGAACAATTAGAATGTTTCAAGGTTCAAAATTTACATTTTTTTTGTCATTCTCAAATTTTGGAATCTTAAAACATTTATATCAGAACCTTAACGTCTTTAAATACAGGATAGTATTAACTTTGAAATTCCATTGTGGAATAGGGACAACTCCTGAGTTTCAGAATCTTAGAACCCTAAAATCTTGCAAACCTTTTAAAAACATGTCACTTTGGCACATCAGCGTTTTGTAATCTTGTATTTCAAATTTTATATTGCTTATAAATCTTGAATTCTCGCGATTTTCAGACTTACAATATTGACTTTTGAGGTCTTTTGACCTTAAAAGACTGATAATTTAGTATCTTTGTTGCAATCTTTTAATACTGAAACTCAAGAAAAGTTTTCACGGTATTTTAAAGATCTAAAGATCTGAAAATCCTAAAACTTTTTCAGAATATGAGTAATAAGTCAAGAATATGAATTCAAGAGTTTGAAGCTTAAATCCGGAATCATTGGTTTGAAGTCTGCGAATCTGAAGTTTGAGGAACAAAGTATGAACTATAGATTAACATGTGGGTACGAATTCTATACTCTAAACTCTGCATTCTAAAAACTAAACCCTCAGGTCCAAAGTATGGTAGGTACCTTCCAAACTAAAATCAGAAACCCCATGTCTGTAGCCTGAACACTGAAATGATTGGAGTCTAAAATCATTAGTTTGAATTCTGAATGTGGAGTATTAAGTCAAAAGTCTGATGTCTGAAGCCCCAATCTGGAATTCTGAAGTCTAAAGTCTGAAGTTAATAGTCTGTAGTCTGAAGAATGAAGTGTTAAGACTGAACTCTAAAGAGTTTAAATTTTACAACCTAAATGTTGGAAAAGATTGGTCATTTAGTATCTTTGTTGCAATCTTTTAATATAGAAACTCAAGAAAAATTTTCACAGTATTTTAAAGATCTAAAGATCTGAAAATCCTAAAATAACTCGGCATTTTAAAATCTTGAAAAATTGGTACGAACTGCAAAATAAGAAACCCCGACAATGGAGTCTGAATGGTTTAAGCCAGGAATGTAGTGTCAAAGAGTTTGAAGCTTAAAATCTAAAATTCTTCGCAATGCAAGCTAAAATAATTAGTTCGAAGTCTAAATCTAAACAAGTGAAGAACAAAGTGTTAAACTTAAAGGTTAGTATGCGGAGTATGAATTCTAGAGTCTAAAGTCTGACTTTTGAACGCTGGATCCTTAAGCTACAAGTCTGAATCCTGAGATCTAAATTCAGAAGCACCAAGTATGTAGTCTGAAGACCAGAACCTGAATTGAACAGTTTGAAACTTAAATCCTGAATCATAATGAATCTGAAGTTTGGGAAATAAAGTGTGAGACCTATAGATAGGTTAATAATGGTGGGTATGAATTCTATACTCTACATTCTGGATTTTGAAAACTAAATCCTCAGGTTTGAAGTTTCCAAACTAAAATCAGAAACCTCATGTCTGCAGCCTGAAGACTGAGATTACTGGAGTCTAAAATTATTAGCTCCGAAAATGCAGCTTGAAGGCTTCAAGCCAGGAATGTGGTGTCAAGAGTTTGAAGCCGAAAGTCTGCCATCCTTCGCAATGCAATGTAAAATAATTAATTCGAAGTCTAAATCTCTGAAGAAGTGAAGAATAAAGTGTTAAATTTGAAGGTTAGTATGCGGAGCCAGAAGTCTGAATCCTGAGGTCTATACTAAAGTCCAGAATCTGAATTCAAGAGTTTGAAGCTTAAATATGGAATCATTAGTTTGAAGTCCGAATCTGAAGTTTGTGGGGAATCAAGTGGGGAAGTATGAATTCTACACCCTAAATTATGAAATCTAAATCGTCAGGTTTAAAGTCCAAAGTATGTAGTTTCAAAACTAAAACCAGAAACCCCAAAGACTAAAATGACTTGGAGTCTAAAACCATTAGTTTGAATTCTGAATCTGAAGTTTAAAGTCAGTAGTCAACAGTTTGAGGTCTTAAGTCCAGTGTTTCAAAGCTTAGTGACTGATGTTTGAAATCTGAAGTCCCAATCTGGAATTCTGAAGTCTAAAGTCTAAAGAATTTGAAGTTTGAATTTTACAAAGCTAAAGGTTGGAAAATTAGTAGGGTGGTTTGGGCACACAATAACCGAAGGGAGAGAGGAGCATGGGAGAGAGAAGAGCAGGAAGACCTTGGTCAACACTGGAAGAAGTGCAAGATAGGAACAGATATATAAAAATCAGTAAGTACCTAAGTAAACCCGCATGTTGCTCGGATTAAGGGTATCGGTTGTTTTTGTTCTTGTAATACAATGTGCGACTGTTATTACGTAAGCGGACGATATCAGAGCACCCCCACAAATATACACTAGGTCGAACCCTTTCGCACGATACAGTGCCGCATGCCATGGATATTCGCCTTCGGCTGTCGGTTTACCGTGGGTAATTAACGGTTTCGGTTTCGGCTGAAAAGTATTATCAGTCGTTTTCGAAATCTGATTGTTTCCGTGGTCGAAAAAATAAGAATAAAAAAATGGGTATAATTGCCTCTTAGATCGTGCGATCTAAAAGTTGGACTCGTCTCTTTTTGTTTTTATTTCTTTTCGAAACTTACTATAACCGTGCCGCATTCGTCTTCGAAATTATCCTGATTCGGTTTGATGAATGTGAAATCGCTGGGATAGTAATCGTCTTCTTCATTCGATGCTATCGGCGGTCGAAAGTCGAACGATCTGTAAGATTAGTGTTGTACGTTAAATTAAGGAAATATATTCGACAATTACCATTTGTTTAGTAAGTTAGTGGTCGTTGTTTCTGGACAGAGAATTTTGTCGTTAAGACTGAATGATGTTAATTTAGGAGCGGAAGAGCTGTTGTAGTTTAAATAGAAACGTATAGGCTGAGGTTTGTGAGCTTTTAAAGTAAAATTAGTATTTTGAATTAGGTAATCTTTATTGTTAGTCGTCGATACTTCACCGAACCAATTCTGAAAAAGGGAATTTGTAGCGAAAGTTAGTAACGGTTGGAAACTCACCCCGAGTTGTAAGGACGGTGCATCAAATACCAAATACAGTCGGATTCCTTTTATATCCTTCGGACTACTTAGGCTAATTACACCACACCATCGACCCAACTGCATGTGTTCGTAGACAAACAACCTTGGACAAGGGGATGTTTCAAAACCTTCCCTCGGGTTTATTAGAATAAACAAACTAATTACAAGAAATGATTTACCCATGATTTGTACTAAGATTCCATTCTCCAAAAGTAATTTAAAGCTTATTACATGGTAATTAAATTTGCATTTATTGAGCAACTTTATCTTAAAACATAATTATTAATTAGTGAGTATAACCACAGCTTAAATACACACAGCTAGCCAACTCTCGGCGGCACCTTTGATGTGGCGGTCTACGAGTAAGCGAGACAGAAGCCTTGCTGTCTCTGTCGCACAGAGGGGAAAAGTCAGGGCCGGATTAAAATGATTATTTATTCAATCTTCCTGACAGTACCGTAGTAGTAGGTAATTTTAAAATTTATTGGATTATGATATTTTTTGAATCTACAGTCCTCGCCAGGAGTGTTTACCGCTACGTCATTAATGCCTGAACTAGCTATCCAATTTGTTTATACTGCCTTCAGTGCCTTCTCATATTAATCAGTGAATTAAATAAAAGATGGTGAACATTCGCAGTGCATTTGACGAAATCGACATACGGTATTGAATAAGCAAATGTAATAGAAAGAGTAAACCTATAAACACGAAATCAATTTGTGCTTGGGTATATCTGAGAAGACGGTGAGAAATATCAAGTTTCGAGCTGCAGCTAACCCTGTTTTAATTTTAACAAGTACGGGTAAAAACGACCACGCAAGAAACTAAAATCAGACGATCTACCTGCAACATATCCAAAATGGGCATAAGGAATACGTTATCCAACATGTATGCACAAAGTGAGTAATATTACATCACAGTTTCACAGTGTTTTACAGATGTTTGACGTAGGTACTACATTTTGTTTACAGAAAAGCATGCCACAGTTGCAAGTTTAAATACAGAAATTCGTAATAGCCACATATTTAGTAAGCGACAGAAGTCTTCACCGTGCAATCCAGTCGCTAGGATTCAAATTAAAAAAAGACTCCAACCGTAGAGCTTTATTGGAAAAAAGTTACATTGCAGAAATGCGAATTAAATTTCTTAAGCAATACATTAAAGAGATCAATTCACCGAATCGTCTGCAAGTTGTATTATTATGGATGAAACTCAATGAAAGGTGGATCTAGTCGAAAGGAAATCCGGGACAATCATGGCAGAATGAAGACATTAGGAGTGTATGAAAACCTGAAGGCTACGATGGCAAGAGATTCATTGTTGTTCACGCTGGATCTGCCAGAGGATTTGTACAAGGTGCTGCTCTATTATTTCCACACTATTCAAAACCGAGCTGTATGGTCTAATTAAGTAACTTTAAATACAAAAAAGGTATGAAGTAAGTACATACATGAAATAATTAGAAGCTATGGACACGAAGTATTAAGTTTACCACCACATCACTGCGAGTTTAATGCCATAGAATTAGAATGGGCGGCATGGGCACACACAAAGGGATATTATGACAGGCATATTGGACGAGATGGCTATAAAGATGAAAACGTAATTGCTATGTGGAACAAAGCTTTACAGCAGTGTGATGAGACTGTATGGGCTAATAGTGTGCGACATACTAAAGAAACCATAAAAGAGTGGTATAAACAGGAAGAAATGTTGGACGTCGCAGTTGACGAACTAATTATTAACGTGGGAAACTGTTCTGAAAGCTGAGATGTAGAAAGTGACTCCGATTAGAAGTCTTAGAACACTTTGACAAGCAAGTTTCTACAACTTACAATTTGTAATAAAAGTGTATTTCATATTTAATACAATTTCTATTAGTAATGTATTTCAATCATGTAAGTACAATATATTTTGTCGTAAAATGCTGTTAATTCACACATTTCCTATGTAATGTTCAACATTAAAAATGTCATCTTCGTACGAATAAATATGTACTTCCATTTTATTTATTCATGTAACTTAATATGCATTTTGTGTAATTACAGTATAATAATGTTACCATCATATTGTTGCCCAATATTACTGAATTGGTAACAATAAGAAATTATGATTATGAAACGTAGTAGCCTTGCGAGGTGTAAATAATGCAGCTCGACAGTTGAGTTCTTCGATGCAAATTGTTTAACCTATAAATTGAATTCTATAATTATCAATTGTTTAATTGTTTATCAGTAACTTACCACACAACCATTCTCCTACTTTTATAGTTCCGCTGCAATTACCTATTAAATGTTTTCATTTTGTTGAAAATTGCTGTTTGGATTAGAACCTACATAACCTGCAGACTACAAAAATAACGTACCGAGCACCTGTTCAATTTCAAGGATACTGTTTTGGTAATAAAATAGAGTTGTGCAGCTTACATTTTTAATAAGTCTTATATTATGATATATGATATTATATGATGATGTCCTGTTGGTTTTTTGTCACCCATTTTATTAGAGTTTACAAAACAAAACTTAAAACAAAGTTCTACAAATCGTAAGTACGCCTATGATTGCTAAGGCAATTCCCGACCGCACGTCAAAGACATCTTTTCCCCTAAGAGGCGGAGCATAAAGCCTGCGCGAAGGGATCGACGCAAACCGTTCCCGCCAAGAGAGTGTTATAGCTGTGTGTATTTAAGCTGTGGTATAACCTGGTATAACTTTGAATTAAAAACATTTTCATTGGTGCAAAAATGGTAGCGTTTACACAGATTAGGTGTGTAATATAAAAAAAATAAAGCCTTGTTTCCACGTTTATTTAAATTTTGGATTTTCATTTTTAGCGTAGCCACGCGTAGCTTTTAAACCTTCTTAAGAAATTTATATAAACTTCTTACCAATATATGAACATACAAAATACATCTTACGTAGTATCACGTGCGATTTTATTTGGGTTGGCAACAATCGTCGTCGCCCGTTTACACGTAGGAACTTTAACACAATTTAAGTTACAAAAGTAAAATCAGAGAGGGAAATATTTAAAAATGGCAGCTAAACTAAACTTTCCCCCCAAAAATTAACCTACCTTAAATTTAAATAAACACAGTTTATTTTAAATTACCCGAGAAACCCCACCTAAACCTAGCACGTGATCGCTGTTATACAGGGTCCAGTAAATAAAATGAATGGATTTCCAAGGACTGTAATAGTAGTTTACGTAACAAGTCCCGAAAGTGACCTTTTACTGGACAAGTAGGCAAATTACAGGACGAGCCGCAGGCGAGTCCTGCAAGCCTGCGAGTCCAGTAAAAGCACTTTTGGGACGTATTACGTACAATATTTTTTTTAAAATCGTCCAGAAACGGGAAGAACAATTGACCATTCTAGGCCGGAAAGTAAAAAATGAGTCCGGTAAAGTAAAAATGAGTCCGGTAAAACTTTTACCGGACTATCACAATGACTTTCCGGCTCAGTCCGTCAAAATGACATTTTCTAGCCTAAAAATAATCCGGAAACTACTACTTTCTGGCCGATTTAAAAAAAATAATAAATGACGACATTAACCAAAAGTTTGTGTACTTATTGATAAATGTTTACAATATCTTAAAGTTTATTTGTGAAAAATGACGTCTTCCAAATGACGTCCCTCGTTTGCGATAGGTACAGTGGCCAGTGGGTTAGGCGATCGCTGAACGACTTGCTTTAAGGTAAGTTTTCACAACAGCGGACGGCGGATATTTTTTCTGCGGATTTAATATGATTGGTTGAAAATATTCAAAACGAGAATGGCACGAATGTTTTGCGGATATTTTAACATTTTGCGGTGTCTCATTTCGTGTTAAGATATTTTTTAACTTTTTAGCGGTTTTTAATGATTTGGCGGTTTATTGCTATTTTTGCCATTTGAAAAGTGGGGTTATTTCATGTTGTAATAAATAGGATAAAGAAAATAGAAAGGATAAATAAATTTTATATGGTTTTCGCGTATTAAAGAGGTGTATGTAGGTAATAGAAAATGAGTTAATAATTAACATAATATTTTTCGGTGTCAGTCAATCGCATTTCTTCTATGAGATTATGAAATGATCCTGGAGTTTTTCTATTTAAAAATATCTTTCTAACCCACCCACATTTTCTTTTGATTTTGGAAAATGCATAAATAATACAATCAAACAAATATTACGAACTTTTATTTTCATTTTCAATACATCAAATTTTCCAAACAAATTTTTGTCATCTGGAAGTTTGAGAAGTTTGTCAAAAACAGAAAACAGCACTAGCAGATATAAGAGGTAATAGTATAAAATAAAATGTTACTAGAATTCACTAAATACGCACCGCGTTTATGAAAACTATGCTGGGAGTTGAGATCATCCTCTAAGCGGAATTTAATTCCGCCATCCGCAATCCGCTATTGTGAAAACTTACCTTTAATCTCTCAATATTCTCAGGTGTTCTAACACTTCTTGGCCTACCAGGAGGTTTCTTTTTCAATGTTGAACCAGTTGCGCGAAAAGCAGCTATCCAACGAATAATCGCATTGCGATTTGGCACTGCATCCAAAGGGCGAAGATTAAAATAGGGTCTCTAATTAAAATGCAATCTGAACGACCTCTCTGCGTTTTAATAACGGAACCGCCATTTTTCAAATATGTTTCAACAGCCAACGCACGATGTTCACCTGACCAAGGCATAATGGGTACTGAAACCTGAAACTTTATGAGTTAGCGCACTCACAAAGCCCCACTACATTTTTCTACCCCCAACCATATAGCAACAATGGTCGCCGGAAATCCATTCATTTTTTTGCCGGACCCTGTATGTATATAGGGACCTTAGATCCTATATAAGTGTATATGGTCTAAGATAAGGACTCTAATCGCAATCGTCTAGCAAGTCCCCCTATTTTGCAAAAGACAAGAATATACCTACACCGGCAGTGAACTATAACCGCGGGGGAAAAAACTGTGAAGAAAACTTCTCGTTTACACAATTAAATTAATTATAGTAACCATCAATTAAATTAATTATAGTAACCATCAATTAAATTAAAGCACCAGACAATTGACGTAACATGAAAGTTAAAATTGTTGAAGGCCTTCAATCAATATTAATACCAAATGTTGCAATTTACAAATATATAATTATTACAAGTACCAAACGGGTATATAATAGAAAGAGAGCTAAAATAATGGGCTTTTCGTAGGTATGTACGTTGGGTTGCATATCACTTTGTTTACATTTTTGTCCTAAAAGTAAGCCCATCTTACATGGTCAAATTTCTACATGTATTTCCACATGTTTACATGTATCTCTGTTTTACATGGTGATATTTTTACATATACTTTTACATGAAATTTATTTTTGAAGGTCATTTGCGTGTATTTTTGGATATTCTAGGAAATTTACGTCTATAAATTTTTCCTCCACTTTTGTAAAACTGTTTTGTTCATAAGTTTCCGTCTAAATTCATAGTAGTTTTGTGTTTATTATAATAAAAATTAATAAGCATCTTTTTACTGTTATTGTTATATTTAAAATTACAAATAAGCCTGTGGATCTAACGCCAGACTTCCTGGTTTCTTTTTCTTATCTACCCATTTTTAAATCCAGCTTTTCCGGTTTCTTACTTTTTTTCCTTTATCAACGCCATTCCATAGCGAAAATGTATTGTATCAAGTAAAAACTTTATAAATACTTATCTTACTTCACATTATTACATTGAACTGTACGCTATATACGCAACAGCGTATAGTTCAATGTACGCTACATAACGTATACGCTATAATTGCGTAGGATTCGAGAATAAGGGTCCTGGCCCCTTATTCTCGAGTCGTACGACACACTATAGCGCATACGCTATCCTGAAAATAACGCATGAAATTTTCAAAAGTGAATATACTTTCGAAAATTTCATGCGCTATTTACAGGATAAGCGTATGCGCTATCGTGTCGTACGATTCGAGAATAAGGGGCCTGTACGCTATAAGCAACTGTAAGACCCGCCGTACACGAGCCGCATTTTGCAGTCGGACCGACCACAAAATTGCGGTCGCGTTCCGGCGAACTGCAGTCGGCCATAAGAAATACTGTACCAGCCGTACACGGGCGTTCACTGCAGTCGAAACGCGCGTCTGTAGTTTCTTATGGGGCGACCGCAATTGTGTGGTCGGTCCGACTGCAAAATGCGGCTCGTGTACGGCGGGTCTAAGGGATACGGACAGATCCAATGGCGTTGAAGCTGACAAAGACAGATGCGGAGTAGGTACTTCTATCACCTTCTAGCTTGTTGCGGTAGTAGAGGAGACGAGAGAGATACCTGCCGGCTGCCGCAACGTATTTTTTTAACCCGACACCTGCATTTTATGCGCCGTCATAGTTGAGTGCAAAAGAAAAAGATAGAGATACCCATTCGTTGAGGGTTGCCTAACTTGGCTGTGGATTCATGTGTTGTGAAGTATCTAACAATCAATCATAAACCAGTTTCAAATAAAAATTTCTCTTTGGATGTAGTTTTAAAAGCTTCTCGACAGCTTGAATTTTTAGCAACAATTTAGTTTTAATACGCAATTACATTCATGACCTCAATACAAATTTTGCTCAATCTGAAGTTTCAAAAATAACTATATCGAGACAATTTAGTCTCTGAATGAAGTTTTAGAAGGATTTAGTTACAACACCGTCCTACCACAAAATATTATCCTTCTCCACTTCTTATACACTGACCACTTATCGATATTTAAACTTTACCATAATCAGTAATAATAATAATTTTTAATAGGTAACATTTAGGTTTTTAACATAACATAAAAAGGTACATTTCAAAATTTCACACTGTCAGTGGTGATAATTGTCTCTTTAATCCAATTTTCGTATTTACTAACATCTGTAAAGACGACATACTGTTGTGGGCCACATTTCAATTGATGCTGTAAGACGACACTAATCGTAACGATCCCTCGCAACTGCCAAATCCCAGCATCGGTAAGAAACACCATACCACCACCGGAATCGCCTACACACTCAAGTGTATCTGAAAAATTAAGTGTTACATAGTAAATGTCAACCAAAGATATCGTGTCTTACCTTCAACAAAACTGGCACAGTAAGTCATATCGTTATTAAACTTAACCGAATAATTTGCGACCGACACATTACAGATGTCGTCAGTTTGTATGGCCATTTCGACGTGCATTAATTTCTCTTCTATTTGCCCCTTTGGATCGAAGCCCCAACCGACTACGCTACCGACATTCGTACTTACGTCATCCTTCCATAAACAAACCGGTCGAACGATATCTGTAAACTCTATCGGATTCGTCATTCTCAAAATTGCGATATCGTTGGTGTTCGTCTCCGGTTTATAATCGGGATGCGTTACGATCTTGGAAATGTATCTCGTGTGGGTACCTTCTTGAGTCCAATACTTCAGGTAGTATTTACCTAGATATGCGATTAAACGATCGGGATTGACGACGGTTTGAGTACTTCCCTTGATCACACAGTGGGCGACGGTTATTAAGTGATTGTCGGATATTAGGGAGGCGCCACAGAGGTAGGCGATGCTGATGTCCTTGGTGTAATACAGTGCGACGTGCCAAGGATATTGACCTATTTGAGCAATTTGCGTTTGAGGTTTTGCGAGTTGAACCTGTAAGGCGATTAATTAGATTCAGATGTGAGGTGATGGACGAAGGACTTACCGAAACCGTGCCACAAACGTTGTCCGGAATTTGAGGCGTTTTGTGAAGCGATATAAACAGCGGTGGTTCGTCTATATTGAACCTAAACACATAGAAAGGTAATCAACTGTTTTGTTTGTTGGGCCAAGGAATCGGGTGTAAATGAAAGCTGCTTGCTGAAAGAACGTCATAGGGGCGTTCACTTGGATGCGGGTGGGAACAAAAAGCATATTTGTCCCCCCTCACAGAGTACAAAGAAACCTCCTAAGTGAGGCTATCAAAATGACGAAAACAGCGAACAAAACCATTAGAGCTTTATGATCAAGGTTTGAGAGCGTTGATCAGACTGATCATTACTATATACGCAGTGTGGTAGAAGAGAGCCGAAACATAAGACTAGGTAAAACGCTCACAGTTGTCCTGGCAACCCTTATATCAGTGGACAACAAGCTGTTCAGCCTTGTTGTTCAATGTTTTTGTTGATTTTTAAGTTTATGCTCAGTCCAATGGCTACACCATACTAAAAATTCCATAAAGAGTAAAGCAAGGCTGCCATAATCAATGAAAAACAAACTGTTTAGCCTTGAACATTGTAGAGAGGTTCGATCCTCACAAAGGGAGTGTGATGAATATTAGTAGGTAATAAAATCGCTACTCCCCCTTAACAATTAATTTAATAGATAAAGATGAAAGTTGATTATCTGATTACATTGATGGTCACATTTGCGACATGTTTCGGGTTTTATACTAAACCCATTTTCAAGCGAAGGATTACATAGTAGCATGTAAATTAAAAGCAAAGGGAAAAACAGTCGTACTAATAGATAATTATAAATATCAAATTTAAATGTTGAATGGCAAGTTTACATATCGATGGGTTTTTGACAAAACAACGTAAACGACAAATTGTTAATTTTACAGGAATCCACTTTTTTTAATACAAATGTTATTTCTAGAGAAAGTAATACTAAAACTTGTATTATAATATTTTTCATCGTTAGAAATTGATTAGCGACATTAAATTAACGAGAATCCGGCATTTTAAGTAAATTATGCTGCTTACAATGTTTTGTCGGGAAAGTGTAATTTAAAATTTGTAACTTAAGATATACATACTACAAACAATCATTATTATAAGCATTCTGATGACGTCGTGTTTACGGAATATGACAATTATCTTAAGCGCCTAAATAAATAACGTAACCGACAACACCTTGAAGGCGCTTGCGATTATCTGTCAGTACCGGATATACGCATACGATATTTAAGGGACTAAAATTAAAAACATCGGCGTTTACGATATTATATATTTTGAATTTTAACTGTCAAAATGAGTAATTCACATACGCTGCTTTGCAGAGACCTGTAGTTTAACGTAAGCTACCATTTGGTCCAAAAAACGTATAAATGAAAAAAGTGTCGCTTACGATGTTTTGTCAAAAACCCATCGATATAGTTTAAAGGGGTCCCAAAAGGGAAACCCCAGAACAAAAAAGAAGAGTGGGAAGTGAAGAAGAAATGTTCTTTTGAGCCAAGAAAAAGTAATAAATAACACCTAAAAGAATGATGTGGGTCAATGGAAATGATTCTAGACAAAATAAAGAAATCGTTCGGCAAAAAACGAATGAGCAAAAAACGCTAACAGAGACCCAAAACTGATGGTTCTATTACAGAAGGGGGAGTAGACCGTCAGTCAGACAAAATAAGGGGAAAAAAATAATAATGGAAAAAATCGAAGAGCTATAAACTAAAAGAACAAGTAAAGATCCACATATTGTGAAAAACTAAGAAAAACAAAAGAGAACACTACATCTTTAAAGGAAGTATAGTAGTGATAGCAAAGGACGCTGTGGAATAGTAAAAACAGATAATATACAAAGAAAAACAACTGCCGAAATATTGAAATAGAAGAAAAGGTCAATGAATGCTCAAAAAAGGGATGTAGAGTGCATGGAATATGCGAGAACGTTTGACTTCGGGACTTTGTTAGGAGTAGTTAGTAGGTAAACATACTAAAAATACCCGCCCCTGGAGGGTGAACTTAACGGAGGAAGGGGCCGTTTTTTGGTTTTTCGATTATATCTCGGAAACCGTGAACTCTACAAAAAATCGATCTAAATGAAAATGACAGCTAATTAAATTTCCTATAAAATTGTTTCCATACATCATATACGTAAACATATGCCATACATAGGTATTTGTCGAATTTTCAATAGTTTTGGAGATATACATACCTATACATTATCGAATATCGATTATTTTCGAAAATATCATTTTTACCTTTTTCATTTAGGTACATTACGTCCACCGTTACCGATATATAATAGAAAAAACCAAAAATGGCCCCTTCCCTTCCTTAAGCTCACTCTCCAGAGGCGGAGACTTTTAAAATGATCTCCTGTACAGCACACTATACTGTAGTGGCGTCTCCTTGGGGTATATTACACAGGGTGTTTAAAAAAGATGCGGCAATATTAAAGGGGGCGATTGCCCAGGTCATTTTAAAAAAAGTTCCTATAAACATAGTTCCGCAAACGCTTCGTTACCGATCTACAACGTGTTGAAGTTTAATTTAAAAAAAAAGTAAAAATTAGATTTTTCCAAAACGGCTTGAGATATCATAATGAAATTTTAGGCGTGTTAATAACTGTCAAAACTAGCCAAAACGTCGGTCTAACGAAGTACACCGTGTTGTTTTAAACTGATACATCTACTTCTCAAGAAGGCTCCAAAATATCCCTAGGAGACGCTACTACAGCATGACTTTTAGTATGTTTACCTATTAACAAAAAGTCATCAAGTCAAAAATTCTCGCATATTCTATACAGTCTACAATATATTCATTGACTGGACTACGACAAACAAAACGAGAGGAGGACCTTAGGCAACACAAAACATCAAACAGAGAAACCAAGCACCTAAGCAAGGAGGCGTAAAAAACTGTTCTGCAATACATCAAAACAGAAGAAGCACATATAAAAGATGAAGATGGAAATATTCTAACAGAAGAAATAGACATTATGGAAAGATGGAAAATTTCCGCCGTGCAAGTCAATACACTTCACTAGCCTTCTTAAATTTTGAGTACCTAACGACAAGGCCGTAGATATGGGAGGGGTTTAGGGGGTTCAAACCCCCCCTCTATGACTAGGGCTTACAATACCGGAAGAAATTTTGAATACCAGTTTTCGGTATTAAATCAAGTGAATCCCGAGATCCCGGTATTAACTTTTTTACTGCTCAAACTATAAAAAGGATATAAATATATAAAATGTAAATTAAATAAATCAACATAAAATTCAAAAACTTCGTATTGAAAATAGAAATTTGAAATAAAAAATTGAAATTCAAAATATTAATGCTAATGAATCCTAAATTATACTTAACTGGAAAATTCAAATTTCAAAATTTGAAACACAAGATATTACTGCTACTTAAAGTTAAAAAGTTTAAATTAAATTCAAAATTGAAATTGGAAATAATAAACTCGCATTATAATTTTGTAAATCCATAGTTCAAAAATTATAAAACGTAATAAAGAAAAATTGGCAGTGCCATTTGAAAAATCAAGTTACCGTTTATAGAAATTTTGTCAATCGACGCAGTAATTTCTCCGAACACTAGAAGATTTCGGATTTAACCGTCCGGTTTATGCTAGTACATTTCACATTTTAGTAATATCGCATCGTCACGGCCTTCTAAGCCTTGTGATCTCTGCGATATTCAATTTTTTGAACACATGCGGCCAAACGATTCATTTTAAGTACTATGTGTGACATATAAAGTCGCACTAGAACTGACCAAGGGGGGTTCAATTTAAAAAAATGCAACTTTGATATAAATCATCATAAACTTTGCGATTCAACTGAAAATATTTTAGATTTATAGCCTTACCATATCCCATGAACGAACTTTCGAAATGTTCCATAATAAACCCACAGTCTTTCATCCACACTCTATTGGTCCACTCTGTATACTATACATACAATATTTGGCACCAGTTTCGAAATCCCGAAATTCCGGTATTGTAAGCCCTACCTATGACAAAACCTACTCTACTATATAATAACATATTCGTTAATAAAAACAAACAACAAATAAATGTTTCAGTCCAGTTTCATATTTTTTTACCTCGAACCCCCCTATCGCCAACGCCTAGCTACGGTCCTGCCTAACGATATGAAATGAAGCATGCCTTATATCGAATACTTGTAGCATGTAAAATCGTCTTAAGTAAGTCACAAATAATCGAGAGGCATTGACGATTTATTCTTTTGTTATTAAGATTAAACATTCTGTAGTGTCTTCATTTTGTTGCAATAAATTTTAAAATTTATCTGGACCAAATTCAAAAGAGTGTATAACGTTGAATTATCTCCGAAACTGTCGAAAATAAAAACATTTTTCTCCACATCCTTATCCAAGCATATGTTGCACCTTCCTCCTGGAACACCCTGTATAGTGCATTAAAAAGAAAAACAGAAATATACAAAATACCATACGAGGAAGAAATGAGAGGTTCCTCACCAAAATCGATAGAATCAGAAATAAAGAGGTAGTGAAACAACAGGATAGAATAATGTTCAGTAGATAGCGTCATTGCCGCTTTGGAATTTTCGGTTTTTAAGACGTCATGTCAGTTCGGGAAATTGTTGTTACCTACGTGGAAATACTGTACCGAAATTATCACATAATGATTTATTGCAACGTAGAATCATTATATTTTTTCTGCTCAACAACTTTTATATGTAGGTACTTACTGAAAATTTTTCGATATAGCTTACAGTTTTTTAAATAATAGTGAAAGAAGCAAAATACACAGGAATTTCCACCGTTTTTTATCAAGTTTCCCGGACGTTTTTTTTCCCCGCAAATTTGGATGTACCTATAGTAATGCCTAAATCTAAATATCCGGTTTGGAGGGGTAATTAAAAATTTCGACTTCAGCCGTTCGTTGACTGGACTATATGAGGACGTTTCTACTCAAAGTGGACAACGTAATAGAGGCTATAGAACTCGTCAAAACTATAACACGTTTTTTAAAATAATTTTCTTCATTTTGCCTTTTGTTTTCGAATTATGGACCTTTCTTTGATTTTTTATATCTCTGTATTTCCATTATTTGTAGTCGGATTTCAAAAATCTAAGTTCTTTGGAATCAACAGTTTAACATCTACAACGTTTGTTCAAAACTTTTTTACAAAAAACAGCAAAATGGCGGTCATTTTAAATTTTGGATATTGAATAGCACAAAATCTACTACTCTAAGTACCTACTACTATAATTTAAAATGACCACCATTTTGCTGTTCTAAGTTTTTTGTAAAAAAGTTTTGAACAAACGTTGTGGATGTTAAACTCTGTGGATTCCAAAAAATTTTTGAAATTCGACTACAAATAATGGAGATAAGTATAGAGATTTGCAAAAAAAACAAAAAAAGGTCCATGATTCGAAAACGAAAGCCAAAATGAAAAAAATTACTTTAAAAAAGTGTTAGTTCATGTTAGTAGAAACACACTGTATAATGCTACTTATTGAACAGTAGGCGGTAACTCTAAAATTAAGTGCTTAACAAACAAATTTTTTTAAGAAACGGTCGTTTTCCGGGACGCATTTTTTTGATTTTTCCTATCGTTTCTAAAAAATTTTCCCCCGAAATGGGGATAACCCCGGATTCTAAACTGTGTGTACAAAGTAAAAGAATAAAATAAAGCAATAAAGGAAAGTTGTGCCGTGTAAATGATGTAGAATGAATATGGGAACCAGGACCCAGAACTCGAGCAAGGTAAAAAAAAGATAGGATGAATTACTTACTCTGTAGTTGAGTCATCCGGCCCTATTACATTGTTCTTATTAACAATTTCGGGAGTAAATTGATAGTTTTCTTCAATATTCGTAAATAGATGCTCCGTCGTCGTACTCGAAGGTGTCGTGACCACATCTTCGGGACATACCATTTTCCCATTTAATATTAATCCGACCAACTGCGGCGGCGGTGCACTAACGTTGTATTTAACAAAAATTCGAACTATTTTCGGCGTGTGACTTTTTAAGATAAACTTTGAATCACGTATCAGATATTCGGTCGCGGACTGTTTAAATACGTCACCGAACCAATTCTGTAATTAATCGATTTTGTTAATTGCGAAAAAATGATAATATAGGTGTCAATACTTACTCCCAGTTGAATAATTGGACGATCGAAAAGAACGCGTAACCAAGCTCCCCTCAAATTAGAATCACTTAATAGGGTGATAATGCCATACCATCGATCGTGATAAGGGCTGGATCGTTCGTAAACAAATAGTCTTGGACAGGGGGAGACTTCTAAGATGACATTTCCGCCACTTTTCGAAAGGGCGAATATAAGAAAAAGTATACAGTTCCACAGCTTCATATTTAACAACTGAAAAATTTGGACTTGGAAAAGTTGTTTTAAACAACACCCAACATCATTAAACTGTGATTAAATATACATAACGATTTAATGGTTTAATTAACTTCACATTACAAATTGAACTCTTTACTTAAAATATTATCATTAAGTTAATATTTAGAAAATTCCTTAATTATCATTAGAAATCACTTCCTTAATCCAACCAAGATATTTCGCACTATCTGTAAATACCACATAATGCGACGTGTCGCATTTAAATTGATTCTGTAACGCAACACTGATCGATACCAAACCTCGTAATTGCCAAACCTGTCCCTTCGACGTCTCCCTGGGAAAGACCATTCCTCCGCCGGAATCACCATTACATACGGAGCTACCGTTTCGAAATCCCGCACAATATGCGTACGGCGAGGCGAAACGTGAGAAAAATTCGGGAAACGACATAACGCAAGTTTCGTACGAAACGACGGGCATTTTCGTTTGCATTAAGGTCTCCGTAACGTTGCCGGTCTCGTCGAAACCCCATCCGACAACGGTACCTACAATATATAGGTATAATTAATAATAATAATAATTGATGATCTATTTAAATACATATTTAATTAACAAATGGAATTACAAGAACTTCGACTGGCAAGGTGGATATTTTCATTGTGGAAGAAGAAGGTAAAAAACATTATGTAGAAGTAGCCCCAAAGGAAACATTAGCAGTTCCGAAATTTTAGTTAACTAACAAATAAGAACGGCACATATCAATGTGAATTGTGACTATAAACATTACTATAAACATGACTATAAATAAATTTAAATTACAACGTTATATAATTGGGAGGGTACAAATAATTTAATGTTTATAGTCACTTTTATTAAAAGTTCATAAATGCACTAATCAATAATATAATAAACAGAAATGATTGGATGTTTTGAGTCGAGTTCCATTCTTCCGCCTATGTTCGCCTAGGTCTTCCTATTCTCTTATTTTATATTTTTATTATGTGCATAAAGCACCGCAATGGTCTTCAATTTATTCCTCTATCATTCCTTGAGAGTGTTGAACAAGCAGGTGAAGATTTGTTCCTGTTAATGTATTGTATCAACCAAGCCAAAAGGATTTGAATGGACTTCATCCAATCCTCAACTAAAGCGAAAGCCCATTTGGTTTCTCTTCCACCAACTAAAGCAATGACTTAGGAGTCTCGAATCCAGACTCTCGATTCACAATAATGGACTTGGACGAGAGAAGACGATGGAACGCTCCACCTTACACCCTAAATTCCATCTTTTGCCGTTGTGCAACTGGTGTGGATGTCGTAAAACAGGCATTCACTACTCTCCAGCTTGTGCCTGCCTTAACGGCCCACCAGCCTTCGAGGATGACGATGAAGAAGACGATGATATCGACACCTTGATTTTTTCGTACAGCGAAAATAGTTCATTCGTGTAACTTATCCCGATGACGTCAAGTATGCATTAAATGACGACATGACAGTCGTCTGTAATTTAAAGCAAAAATATGAGCGCTAATACCAACCTTTCTTTATTTGCAAACAATGAACTGTATAGTAGTCAGTGAACTCTATAATAATAGAGTTCACTGATACATAGTAGTATACAGTTCATTGTTTGCAAACAATGAACTGTTTATTTAGAGTTCATTGTTTGCAAATAACATTATGATATGTACATTTGACATTTACGGCATTTAAGTTAAGTTGGTATCAAAACTGTTCGTACAAGAAAACGAAATTTGTTGTTGGTTGATGTTATCCTTGTTAGTTACTTGAGTTAACAATGGGATGTATGTCTCCTAAACGACACTCTTGGAATAATACGTTAGCTAATCATGTATAGGTACATTGTATTCAATATGTAGAAAAGGATAGTCATACACAAGTGCGCGTTTGATTCATCGTTCAATCGGGATAAGTTAAACGAATGAACGAGGTCTATTTGTATGTATTGTATTTTCAATCTTCTTATGTAAATATCTAAAGCATGATTTCCATTTTTTCATTCATGTATTTTCATGTATAGCCACAGAATAAAACACTGTTTTATTCTGTGGTATAGCTAAGGTACAGGGTAGACCGTGCGAGGAAAGCTGGATTTATAGTGTCGGTATCGGTATGCAATAAGAAATAAGAAATAAGCGGTAAGGAAATGAACCTATGGATAACCTGTATATCATTTATAGTAGAAATAAGAAATAAGCAATAAGCAATAAGAAATAAGGAATTGGTTCAATTTTATTTCTTACCGTTACCGTTACCGAATCGGCAACAGTCGTATACGATGTAAGCTTACGAGTTAAGAAAAGACAGATGACATCAATATAAATCAGGTGTTAAAGAAATATTTGAGTCATTTGAGTGAAATATATCTCTTATTCAAGAATCGATGGGAAAATATTATGTCAAGTTGATTTTAATTTTACAATCGTACATTAGGTAACCTAAGAATCGTACCATAAACACAGTAATAATTTAAATTAAACCCGCAATGCGCATGCCTACTCTGTTACCGTTAAAGAACTATAAATGCGTTTTTATTTCTTACTGCTTATTGCTTATTTCTTATTTCTTATTGCATACCGATACCGACACTATAAATCCAGCTGAAGTCCAATATTTCATTCAATATAATACGAATTAAAAATTGTAGGATAGGAACCATTGCATATTTAAATATTTATAAACATACAGGGTGCTTCGAATAATCGGGGCTCCATGCCGACCTGTTTTTTGAAATGGAACACCTTATATTGATGTCATATTGCGAGTGCTCTATGTCCACATTATTGTTTTTTGTTTTAAATGCAGCGTTCCCCAGTTATGAATTTTTTTCATGGAAAAACATGGTCTGATTAAGAAACGCTTAGGGTCGTTAGTTTTAAAATTATTAGTCAATTTTTGGTACACAAATTAGTAAAGGTCGTTTCTTAGTGAATATACAAATAACTATCCATTTGATTGTACAGGGTGTTTGCAACAATACGTAAAGTTCTGTAAATTTCGAATAGGAAAAGCTTTGTTATTTTAAATGGACAAAAATGTGGACACAGAGCACTTTAAGAGACCAATCGGAATATAACATCAAATATAAGGTGTTCCATTTCAAAAAACACGTCGGCACGGAGCCCCGATTATTCGAAGCACCCTGTATGTTTATAAATATTTTACAAATATGCAATAGTTCGTGTCCAACAACTTTTATTTAATCCGTATATTGAACAAATATTGGACTTACTCGCACTAATAGGCTACCCTGTATAAGTCATATACATAATCATGTACAAACCACATACATATGTAAAGTGACCACACGTCCCGATTTTGGCGGGACAGTCCCGCTTTTTGGATGACAGTCCCGCGTCCCGCCAATTTTTTAAAATGTCCCGATTTTTAGAAAACATCTGCATTTCTTATTTTAAATGTACTGTAAAATTAAACGACCGGATTTTCTGAAAGAAGTCAAAAAATTTTTATAACAACTGCTCGGAATATCTTGAAGAATGGACAGTTCAATTCGAAGATATCTTTAAAATCTATATTAACCGTAAAATATAATGTGACCAATTCACGTGAGAAATTTCACATTTTACTAAAGGATCCGAATCTATTGCAAAGTAAGTATTCACTCGGATCCAAAATATGACTGTGAAAGAAATTCATAATTTTTTTAAAATAAAAAATGTAAATTAATCATTTATAAATACATTAAATACATACAAGTATAATGAATGTACCTATACACAATTTTTTTTTGAATTATTGGTCTGCTTTCATAACTGAATTATAATTCTCATTTCATCCCATTTGTCCCGCTTTGTCTCAATCAAAATGTGGTCACTTTATACATATGTCATCATATGAGTGGTACATGGTAAGTTATAGCTCTCAATAACAATAACGAAATATGGAAATGACCCGTTTATTGGGGAAATCGCGGTTTTTAGTAGAAGAAATACGATCAAAAACGTGAGCCTGAAGGGTTTTTTTGGAAATCTCAAAAACTGACGGTGCGTTTCTTCATAATTATGTATAGAATCAAAGTTGTACTTAGTAAATTCAATAAGTTTTCATTTATATGTAAAGAATTTTTTGCTAGGACCGAAGTAAAAAACTGTAAAATGGAACCTTCAAAGCCGCCCCCTCCTCTTGTGTAGCCGGCAGTCGGGGGGACGTTATTTTATCTTGATCAGGGGAGTTTCTTCTATACATTTGCGAAGGAATTGGTAATACATGAATTTGTTCTCCTACTAGGGAGATCGAGAAGGAACCAAAGCTGAGAGAATAATCATAATATGCAGGGTTGTAAGAACACGGAAGAAACTCACTTCTTACCTTGTGTTATTCTAAGAAGATCCTAACTTTTTTAAGAGAACTACACATTCGGAGAGACCAATTTTAAAGTGGAGAGTACGAGAGAGAATCCACGGTCACATTATGGAGACCAAGCAGGAACCACTTCTGTGGGGGTTGTGAGAAGAAGGAAGTCATTCTAAAACGATGCTAACTTTCTTAAGAGGAACAAATCTTTAAACTGGAGAGCACACGAGACCCCATGAGTACTTACACTATGAAGGCCAAAAAGGAACCATCACTGAGAGACAAAATCATAACACACTGAGGTTGTGAGAACCCACTCCTTACCTTGTGCCATTTTAAGAAGATCTTAACTTTTTTACTGGACCAAATTTAAACAGGAGGGTACAAAAAATACCCCGTTTCATGCTACGGAGACCAAGCAGGAACCACCTGAGAGAATAATAATATGTGGGGATTCTGAGAACGACTCCTTACCTTGCGTTATTTGAAGGCACAGAACACCTTAATATACAAGTTTTTCTGTATAATTTAATTAAACATTTAATAAAAAAAAAAGACCCTACCGTGTAAATGTATTATTTACATTACAACATAGATGGGATAAATATTGAGGTATAAATTGAAAAAAGCAATGGACCCCCTGAGGTACTCCACAATTGTTAACAATGACCGACGAGGTATTTGATTGCTCGTATCATGCCATATGTGACCTAATTTAATGCATTAGGTGAGCTAAAATTATGCGTGACCGTAACATTTCTTTTATAAAAACTCCTAAAAGAACCAAGTTTGCAGAGCGTACCATGGAAGTACTCTAATAATAGTAAATAATAATAATAATAATAATAATAATAATAATATAAAAGTTGTATGCACAAGAACAAGTGTATTTGTAATTTATATTACCTTGTTTGCCAACTATTGAGTTTAGATCAATTTCCTCTGACCACAAACAGACGGGACGTACATAGTCTGTCACCTCAACTGGAATCTCTAACTTAACAATAGCAATATCGTTACTGTACGAAGCAGGATCATAATTGGGATGAGGTGTAATTTCGGCCACATGTCTATCTTGCATTCCGACAGTTGCGAATCGCTTAAGATAATACTTGCCTAAAAAATTGACTTGAACGAATTCGAAATAAATTAAAAAACGAACCTAAATATACAACTAAATTATTGGGTTGTAATGGCACAACTGAACGTCTACGTGTTACGCAATGTGCAACGGTAATCGTGTGCAAGGTCGTAATTAGCGACGCACCACAAATGTATGATAAGTCGATGTCTTTAGCATAATATAGTGCGGCATGCCACGGAAACTCACCCTCTTCGGTCTCCGTTCCGTACGTGATTAACGGTCGTGGTTGCGTCTAAGCAATCGGATACAATCTCTACAATATTATAACAATTACGATTCACCTTACCACAATGGTACCACAATTTTTATTGTAAAACAAACTTTTATCGGAACGATTTATAAGCGTCACATTGCTTGGTCCGCTTGTCCACAATTGCAATTCCTCGGTCGTCGCATTTTCGATATCGTCCTCCTCCGGACAGACCGTTTTCGCATTTAATCTAAAGGAGAGTAATCTAGGTATCGGGAATTGTGGATCATAATCGATAAAGAAACGTACGATATGTGGAGTGTTCGCTTTCAGTACAAAATTACTATTTTTAATTAAATACTCTTTGTAATCGGTACCATTAGGTACGGGTTCTCCGAACCAATTCTGAAAACAATGACATAAGTATCAGTGGTACAAAGTTGAATAAATGGTACAAACTTACGCCCAGTTTTAATGATGGCCGATCAAAGACCAGACGCAGCCAAACTCCATTCAAATTAGTATCGCTTAATAACGTGATTAGGCCGTACCAACGATTGGGAGTTGTGCTTCTCTTTTCGTAGACAAACAATCGAGGACATGGTGACAAATTCTGTGATTTGATTGTGACGATAACTAAGAGGAGAATTGTAGTGTTTTGTTTCAGCAACATAGTAAAACTACGAACAACAATTATAAAAAAAGCGGCATAAATAAAGTTGCACAACCTTCATTTTTTGTTAGACTGTGCAAAGGTTAAGGTCAAAGAGCTAGAAAATTACCAAGTTTTATTTAATTACAAACAACAACAATACTACATTTAAATAAAATACTTAATCCACTTCAAGTACGATGTAATATCAGTAACGATTGTATATTTAAATGGGTCACACTTTGTGCCCTTTTTAACTACCGATAGTACACCTCTCAAGTACCAAATACCGCCTCCTATAGTTCTTCGTGCCGAGAGATATCCTCCACCGCCATCAGCATTGCACACAGATGTCCCACTTCGAAATATCGTACAGAAGGTATCGTCGGAAATTGGATAACAGAGCTCTTTCGATACAATTTGCATTTCTGCACGTGTTAATTTCGAATAATGCTTCCCGACCTCGTCCACACCCCATCCAACAATTACACCTTCCTTATCGACATTCTCGCCTTGCCACAAACATATCGGACGTACGTAATCCGTTAGGGTGACGGGCACGCTCAGTTTTAACATGGCTAAATTATGAACCGATGTGGTCGAGTTAAATTGGGGATGAAATACGATATCGCATACGGTTCGATCTTGTATTCCCAAACTCGAGAAGCTACGTAAATTGTATTTGCCTAAATACACTAACAGATCGTCCGGGAAAATGTTAGTCGAAGGATTTTCATAAAAGCAATGTCCCGCCGTAAGTACGTACTCTTTTGATATTAAAGTACCACCACCAACAAGTACCAAATCGGCGCTGTTTGTATGATAGACGTTGGCGTGCCATGGAAATTGGCCCTCCACCGTTTCGTCACTGTTAAGAACTTTCGGTTGTGCCTACAATTATCAATGGTATTATTATCAAAATTGTATAATCGAACGTGTATACGGACGGCCACAGTTCCGCATTCGTCAAGCGATGATGAGGACAGCGATTGTTCGCGATTAGGATTAATAATGTCGAAATCGCCGATGAAGTAGTCGTCATCATCGGATATTTGTAAGGGAGTGTAGGGTTTACGTGTTGTCGATCTGTAAAAGTATACACGTATACCTAAGTATGATTCGGAATGTAAAAGATTATGAATTGACTTGGTGTAATGTACCGAAAAAAGTATACATTTTGACAAGCCCAATGAACTGGAAGACCAATTACAGTAAAAGTCTATAAGCCGAATGGATCAGAATATTAATTACAGTAAAAGTTTGGAAGCCTATCGAACTGGAAAACTAATTATTGTGAAAGTCTACAAGCCTAATGAACTGGAAGATCAATTACAGTAAAATTTGAAAGCCTATTGGAGGGGAAAACTAGTTATTGTGAAAGGTTGACAAGCTTAATGAACTGGAAGACTAATTACACTAAAAATCTACACGCCTAATGGACCCGAAAATTAATTACAGTAAAACTTTGGAAGCGTAATGGACTTGATAACTAGTTTTTGTGAAAGCTTGATAAGCCTGATGAACTGGAAGACTACACACCTAATGGACCGGAATATTAATTAGCAACCGTAAAAGTTTAGAAGCCTAATAGACTGGGAAACTAGTTATTGTGAAAATTTGACAAGTCTAATGAACTGGAAAACTAATTACAGTCAAAGTCTACAGACCTAATGGACCGGAATATTAATTACAGTAAAAGTTTGGAAGCCTATTGGACTGGAAAATTAATTATTGTGAAAATTTAAAGCTTAATAAACTAAAAACTAGTGATTGTGAATCGTTGACAAGCCCAATGGACTGCAAGACCAATTACAGTAAAAGTCTACAAACCGAATGGATCGGAATATTAATTACAGTAAAAGTTTGGAAGTCTGTTGGACAGGAAAACTAGTTATTGTGAAAGTTTACAAGCCTAATTGACTGAAAACTAATTATTGGGAAAGTTTACAAGACTAATAAGACTGAAAAATATTTTGACAAGCCTAATGAACTGGAAGTTCAATTACAGTAAAAGTCTATACGCCTAATGGGCCGGAATATTAATTACAGTAAAGTTTGAAAGTCTAATAGACTGGAAAACTATAGTTATTGTGAAAGTTTCACAAGCTTAATATTGGACTAAAAACTCATTATTGAATATTTTTTTCTGTAAAATGGACGCTGTAAACGTTGCGCCTTGCGTCACTGTTCCCGAAACAATAATGTCGAAATCGTATGAAGCAATCGAAAAATTGTTATAGTTTACACGCCTATACGGACCTCAATATTAATTACAATAAAAATTTAGAAGCCTAATGGACTGGAAAACTGATTATTGTGAAAGGTTGACAAGCCTAATGACCTGGAAGACTAATTATGGTAAAAGTCTACATGCCTAATGGGGCGGAATATTAATTACAGTAACAGTTTGGAAGCCTAATGAACTGGAGAACTGGTTATTGTGAAAGTTTGACAAGCCCAATAGACTGGAATGCTAATTATTATGAAAGGTGGAAATTAATTACAAAGATAGTTTTCAAGTTCTAACAAGCTTAATAGACTGGAATTGTAATTAGAGTGAAGGTTTACAAGTCTAATGAAGTAAAAACTAATTAGAGTGAAAACATACCAGGCCCACGAGTTGGCACAGGTACTAATTATTAAAAATTTTAAGTACTGACAAGTCCAGAATATTAATTGTGGTAAGCCTGCTTTGTCTCGAATATTAATTACGGTGAAAGTTTACAAGCCTATTCGATAGGAATAATAATCACAGCGAATATTTACAAAGCAAATGAACTAGAATACTAATTATAGTTAAAATTTCAAATGTTGACAAGCCTAATGAACTGGAATATAATAGTTACAGTAAAAGTGTGTGTAAGGTATCGGGTTTACCAACCCCGACCGTAACGGTATTGCTAAAGGGTGAACGCTCTAAGAGACAAAAGAAAAGGTAAGGGTAGCGCAGCAGAGAGCAAAAAGATTATTTAAGAACACTTGGCTTAGATCTGTCGAACGCAGAAGTAAACTTCGTAGTAATAAAATATATTAATAAGCGGTAGTTGTTTTATTAACAATAAATATCTAACAGTGTGGAAGTTTAATGAACTGGAAACTAAGTACGAGTACCAAGATGGTTTTCAAGTTGCAACAAGCCTAATAGGCTGGAATTCCAATTAGAGTGAAAGTTTACAAGTCTAAGAAACTGATTACAGTGAAAACTTATCAGGCATACTAATTACATATTTTAAAATTTAAAGTACTGACAAGTCTAATGAACTCGAATAAAAAGTTTGGAAGTCTAATGGACTGGAAACTAACCACCAAGATGGTTACACGTTCTGACTGGAATTCTAATTAAAGTGAAGGTTTACAAGTCTATATGAAACTGATTACAGTAAAAACTTACCAGGCCAACGGACTGGCATACTAATTATATTTAAAATTTCAAGTACTGACAGACAAGTCTAATAAACTGAAATATTAATTACGGTTAAAAGTTTAAAAGATTATTTGTCTGGAATACTAACAATAGTTAAAATTTCAAGTTCTGACAAGGATAATACAAGTTTGCAAAGCTTAATGGATCGGAATATAAGTTACAGTGAAAGTTTACAAGACTAATGGAATGGAAATAAAAATTATAGTTTGTAAGCCTAATGGATTGCAAAACTAATTATTGTGAAAATTTGGAAGCCAAAAAGACTGGAAAAATAATTACTCTATTAATTCGTATGAAAGCTTACAAGCTGAAATGAACTATAATACAAAAGAATCCATTATTGTGGAAGGTGCATGTAAAAAACTAGACAAAAGCATGTTATAGAAGAACTTACAGTTTAACTGTGGACGTCCGAATAGTCATCTGTTCACTACTTTGAGAATGAGATGTCACAGTCGTGCGAGTGTTCAAATTTTCTTCCGGACAAACTTCTATACTGTTAAGTTTAAAGGATACCAATCTAGGTACTGGTCGGTTTTCATCGTACTGCGCATAAAATCGTATCGGATAAGGAGTGTTCGCTTTCAATTTGTAATTCCGATTCTTTATTAAAAACTCGGTATTTTCGTGATCCGCTCGCACCTCGCCGAACCAATTCTAAAAGGTTTTAGGTAATTATTAGATTAAAATGTTCGCCGTTACGTGTTACTCCGATCTGTTGAAGTTCCCTATCAAAAATCAAACGCAACCAAACGCCCTCTAATTCAATGTCACTTAACAAGGTCACAGTACCATACCATCTATTAGATAACGATGTGTTTTGTTCGTACACAAACAGTCTCGGACAAGGAGATGTGTTACTTAGCCTAATGGATTGGAAAACTAATTATTGTGAAAATTTGGAAGCCAAAAAGACTGGAAAAATAATTACTCTACTAATTAGTATGAAAGCTTACAATCCGAAATGAACTGTAATACAAAAGAATCCATTATTGTGGAAGGTGCATGTAAAAAACTAGTAGCATGTTATAGAAGAACTTACGGTTTAACTATGGACATCCGAATAGTCATCTGTTCACTACTTTGAGAATGAGATGTCACAGTCGTGCGAGTGTTCAAATTTTCTTCCGGACAAACTTCTATACTGTTAAGTTTAAAGGATACCAATCGAGGTACTGGTCGGTTTTCATCGTACTGCGCATAAAATCGTATCGGATAAGGAGTGTTCGCTTTCAATTTGTAATTCCGATTCTTTATTAAAAACTCGGTATTTTCGTGATCCGCTCGCACCTCGCCGAACCAATTCTAAAAGGTTTTAGGTAATTATTAGATTAAAATGTTCGCCGTTACGTGTTACTCCGATCTGTTGAAGTTCCCTATCAAAAATCAAACGCAACCAAACGCCCTCTAATTCAATGTCACTTAACAAGGTCACAGTACCATACCATCTATTAGATAACGATGTGTTTTGTTCGTACACAAACAGTCTCGGACAAGGAGATGTGTAATTTAGCCTAATGGATTGGAAAACTAATTATTGTGAAAATTTGGAAGCCAAAAAGACTGGAAAAATAATTACTCTACTAATTAGTATGAAAGCTTACAAGCTGAAATGAACTGTAATACCAAAGAGTATCTAAAATACGAGAAGCAACGCCATTAAAAACACCGTAGTTTAGTAAGGTGTGTTGCCTAACAAAATATTATCGAATTTACAACGTTTATTTGTACGCCACATACCTGAGGCGATAACTGTTTAATTACAAAAAGGACAACTACCTGGAAGTTTTGAAATTTAAAGCAAAGATATCTCAATGTTGCCGAATCTTTGTCACACAACTTTCTATACAAAAATCTGCAACCTTCATTATTATTGCCACCCGATATTTATTTTGGATACTTAGGTACTTTGTTTAAAATTTCGAAGCTTGTAATGAAATATTTAAAACAAAACAATATCAAAATAATAGTTTTAAAATTGTACCTATGAGTTCGTACAAAAAAACAACTTTTAAAATTTTTTACGTGATTTAATTTTTTGCTTTTTAAAGTTTCTAGGGGTTTTGATGTTCTTAAATTTTGTGAAAAAAGTTTCAAAGTTTTGTATTAAATTAAATTAAATTAAATGCCGAATTAAAAACAATTTATGGCAGTGCCAACTATTAACTTCTTGCAACCAATTGGGTTCTGAAATATTTACAATATTTATACTATTTACAATTAAATTTTTCATAAAATTTGAAGATGTTTGATGTTCTTTGAAATACGCATAAAAAAAATTTAACAATGTTGTTAGGTACTACTCTAACAACAGTGACCGACGGCTTTTTTAAAAACGTTTGCTCTCGTGTTAAAAGAAAAAGTTTGGAGTACCACAATTCTGTAACCACTTATCACAACATGCATTATAAGTGGGGAATCGAAAAAAACAGATACGTTCGCATTTCGGCGATTTAACTCGCAATTGATATACACACACGAATTAAACATAATGTTTAAAATAATTATGTAAACTAAAAATAAAAACAACAACCACCAAGAAGTACTTACGTCAACTTTATAAAAAAAGCTGAATAGTACTTCGGGGTAGGTACTTTAAAACAGGTAATTAAATAATTGTACACCTTATAATTCAACTAGGAATTTACCTGATAATGTACCGAGTTTATAAATAAATAGGGTTGTATGAGCAAAAAAACAAATCATTTAAAAGGAAAATTACAAATGTCATTGGTCTCGCGATGAGACAAATGCTCAAAGACAGGACACAGCGCAAAGGATTAAGATCAAATTTAATTAGGTATACAAAGAGTACGTAACATACATACTTAAAAAATGCAGTATGTACTTCAATATTAAAAACTCGGTAGAAAAAAGTTCAAAAGATATACAAAATATTAGAAAAAGACCGTGAGAGAAATTCTCGAGACCAGCTCCGGGTTAATGTTGGAATGTACCTAATAAATTTAATAACATTTTAATAATTAATGTAGGTACCTATTCCTTAAAATCTAATTATTGTACCATTTGTTCAGTACAATCAAGGCCTCCTTTAGTAGAGGCCTGGAACTGCATAACGTGACGTCACAGCTGACGATTCATTCTAGCATTGTATTTATATATTCTAGTAAAGTTGTGCGTGGGGAAAATGCGTGTTCAAGCAAGATACGGTAATTTCTAACTGAAACCGACAATCTATATGTGTTTTAAAAAGGGATACAAAGTCTTTAACAATTTTTACGTGAAAATCTGTAATGCCGATTGACGCAAATTGCTCCCTGTAGGGCTGCAGTATATTTTAAAAGAATCTAAATCTTTAATTGAACCCTTTTCTTTTGCCAAGCGGTCAGTTTATTTCTTCCTTTTGGAAATTTCCTTGGTTCTAATGTTAGGATCTTACGTTTTTTGGCAAATTAACAGTCATATCATGGGGACGATTTTCAAAAATCTTTGGATATGCATCGTCGCTTAATTTTAATTGCGCTCGTGGAACAATTAAAACGGTACCATCCTCTCTAACTGCCGGATCCTCGCAAATTACAAGTTTATCTACAAAATGTTTAATGCATATTCTTGAAGATTCTGTAAGTACAATATTTTTGCGATGAATTGCGTGTATCCACTTATTTCTTTTCTCTTCACCTTTCGGAAATCTAAATACCAAAACCTTCTCAGAATTTCTGTAATTGGTTCGGCAGCAAGGTACGCATCTAAAATGTTTTACCAAATGTTATTTAATGCCGAGAACTTTTGAACATTTCTTTATTCAGTGAATTAAGCGCCCCATACACAGAGATACAAGTGTTAAAACTTGCCTGCACAGATCTAGATGTGCGTGCAAATACGATTCTCAGTGGGCAAAATAGTCGCAAAACTGTTCAGTTCCAGGTGCGGCTCGAAGGGAATCAATTGAGGGTTGATTTTTAGAGCAAATGCGAAGTCAAACCCTTGTGTGTGTATGTGCCTGTTCACGCCAAGCCATTGGCCACGTGGTAAAGTGAAATAATTAAGGTTATTTTATTTACACAATTCTTCAACTTCAATTGCGTTCAAGCCCTCACGACAAACTGAAACAGCTATAAACACTCAAATTAAGCACGTAGCAATATTGCTGTTATACCGAAATGGATCGGCAATGGTGACGTCACAGCAGGAGAGGGGATGCAGTTACCGGCCTTCTATTTTAGGTGGCCTTGGTACAATCCTTGTTTATATAAACAAGGGTACAATTAACTTATCAGAGCAATCCAGCCATTAGTCATTAAGCAAACTAAATGTGGCAACCTTGCAAATACTTTTAATAGACTTACCGTAAAGATTTCTGTAAATTTTCAATGGAAGACAATATTTAAAGTACATTTAAAGGGACGTCTAGTTCTGGCTACGTCTACGCGAGGGCCCGATTGTGGAGTCCTAGCGGACGAGTTCTTATAGCCTATACGCATAAATCCTATACCACTGTTTCTCTTATTTTAGAATACTCTTTGGTAATACAAAAGAATCAATTATTGTGGAAGGTGCATGTAAAAAACTAGACAAAAGCATGTTATAGAAGAACTTACGGTTTAACTGTGAACATCCGAATAGTCATCTGTTCACCACTTTGAGAATGAGATGTCACAGTCGTGCGAGTGTTCAAATTTTCTTCCGGACAAACTTCTATACTGTTAAGTTTAAAGGATACCAATCTAGGTACTGGTCGGTTTTCATCGTACTGCGCATAAAATCGTATCGGATAAGGAGTGTTCGCTTTCAATTTGTAATTCCGATTCTTTATTAAAAACTCGGTATTTTCGTGATCCGCTCGTACCTCGCCGAACCAATTCTAAAAGGTTTTAGGTAATTATTAGATTAAAATGTTCGCCGTTACGTGTTACTCCGATCTGTTGAAGTTCCCTATCAAAAATCAAACGCAACCAAACGCCTTCTAATTCAATGTCACTTAACAAGGTCACAGTACCATACCATCTATTAGATAACGATGTGTTTTGTTCGTACACAAACAGTCTCGGACAAGGAGATGTGTTACTTAGCCTAATGGATTGGAAAACTAATTATTGTGAAAATTTGGAAGCCAAAAAGACTGGAAAAATAATTACTCTACTAATTAGTATGAAAGCTTACAAGCTGAAATGAACTGTAATACAAAAGAATCCATTATTGTGGAAGGTGCATGTAAAAAACTAGACAAAAGCATTTATAGAAGAACTTACGGTTTAACTGTGGACGTCCGAATAGTCATCTGTTTACTACTTTGAGAATGAGATGTCACAGTCGTGCGAGTGTTCAAATTTTCTTCCGGACAAACTTCTATACTGTTAAGTTTAAAGGATACCAATCTAGGTACTGGTCGGTTTTCATCGTACTGCGCATAAAATCGTATCGGATAAGGAGTGTTCGCTTTCAATTTGTAATTCGGATTCTTTATTAAAAACTGAGTATTTTCGTGATCCGCTCGTACCTCGCCGAACCAATTCTAAAAGGTTTTAGGTAATTATTAGATTAAAATGTTCGCCGTTACGTGTTACTTCGATCTGTTGAAGTTCCCTATCAAAAATCAAACGCAACCAAACGCCTTCTAATTCAATGTCACTTAACAAGGTGACAGTACCATACCATCTATTAGATAACGATGTGTTTTGTTCGTACACAAACAGTCTCGGACAAGGAGATGTGTTATTTAGAGTACTAACACAAGTAATTAGAAACAAGAAAACGAATACACTTTTAATTAATACCATGATTTACAGTCAACTATTCGACCATATTTAATATTAGAAAAATGAGAGTAAAACTTGTTTTTAAGAATGTATCAAAACCACAAGTTTCGACGACCCAAAGGTTAAGGTCAACATCTCCAATTAAATTGAATTTCTATTTCGCAATAATACTACGAATCCAATCCAAGTATTTAGCTGTATCCGTAAACACGACATAATTTGAATAATCACAGAAATGTGAACGTAATGCTATGCTAATTGAAACCAAACCACGTAAATACCATCTCATCATATCCTTACGTAGAAAAACCATACCTCCACCGGAATCTCCATTACAAACTGACGAACCTAAAATTTTACCATTATCGCCATTCGGGAATTAACCATAAAAAATTTAGTAACCATTTTTATAACCCGCACAGTACGTCATATCGGTGGTGTAATGCGAATAAAACAACGGATTCGATTGAATGCACATTCCCTGCGTAACTACCGGCATCGTTATTTGCATTAATCGGTCGGTAATCTTCCCGTACTGATCGTAACCCCAACCGACGACTTCACCTGAAAGTTACAACCCCTGTATAAAACCATCGAGTTCGACGTCGCCTCTTACCGTGTTCGCCTACAATCGAATCCAAATCACGAGAGTGTGGCCATAAACAAACCGGACGTACAAAAATCGTCAACTGTGCCCTTTTCGCCAACTTAATCAGTGCTATGTCGTTGGCATATGTATAGGAATTATACTGAGGATGTCGTTTGATCTCGTCAACAGCATGATCTTGTATACCCGGATTTGAAAATTTTGTTAAGTAATATTTACCTTTAAAAGGGAGAACGAGAGTCTCAGACACAATTACAGAGGGGAGATTAAAGAATTGAAGGAGAAGAATGAGAATTTGGAAAGGGAATGCGGGAGAATACAACAAAGTGGAGAAGAATAGGAACAAAATTGAGTAATTAAGAGAGATACTAAGAATGACAAAGCCCTCAAAGAGTAGGTATAGAGTCTACATTCTGAGGCTTCAACTCGCAGGTTAGAAGTCAAACTATGCAGTCCAATATCAGAAGTCTAAAATTCGAAGGTTAAAATGAGGAATGTGGAGTCAACAGTTTGAAGATCTGGAGTTTAAAACCCTAAATTTGAATAATTAAAGAATAAAGTGTGACATCTTACAGTTAATATGCGGAGTGAATCTGAAGTACCAAAACATGAACTACAAAATAAGAAGCCCTAAGAATGCAGCCTGAAGGCTTTGTCAGGAATGTGGTGTCAAGAGTTTGAAGCCTAAAGTCTAAAATACTTGGCAATGCAGTCTAAAATAATTAGTTCGATGTCTAAATCTGAACAAGTGAAGAATAAAGTGTCAAATTTGAAGGTTAGTATGCTGAGTATCAATTCTAGAGTCTAAGTGTGAGGTTTGAACCCCAGATCTTCAAGCCAGAAGTCTGAATGCTGAGTTCTATACTAAAGTACAGAATCTGAATTTAAGAGTTTGAAGCTTCTGAGGTCTCTGAATTCTGAAAACTATATCCTCAGGTTTGAAGTCTGAAGTATGTAGCTTCAAAACTAAAATTAGAGACCTCAAGTATGCAGCTTGAAGACTAAAATTACTGGAGTCTAAAATCATTAGTTTGAATTCTGAATCTGGAGTTTTAAATCAGAAGTCAACAGTTTGAAGTCGAGGTACGGTGCTTCAAGTGAAGAGACTGAAGTTTAGTGACTGATGTCTGAAATCTGACGCCCCACAGTCTGAAGTTTATAGTCGTTAGTTTGAAGACTGAAATCTAAGAAGTTTGAAAGTTCGAAGTTTACAATTTAAAGTTTGGAAAATTAGTTAGAAAATCTACAAGTTTTTTGTGTCTCTTCCCAATTGTTTTGAGAATTAGTTACTTGAATCTTAAAGTCTAACGTTTGCAATCTGTAGTCTGAATAGTTTGAAAATTGAAGCTAGAAAGTTTAAGGTATGAAGTCTAAAGGTCAAGGTCTGAGTCAAGAGCCTATAGTATGATGTTTGATCATCTGGAAATGGAAGGAAAAGAAGCACTGATAAAAATACATAAATTAAGGCAAGAAAAAATAGGAGAAACCATACACAAAAGAACTGAAAAAGTCAGATGGAAAAATAACAGAAGATGTAAAGCAACGAAGTGATCAAAACAGCAAAAAAAGTGTGTGGAACCATAATAGAAAGGGAAACAAACAGTATATTGAAAAGGTGAGAAGAGGAAGAAAAGAAAGAGTTTAAAAGGCAAAACTCAATAAAAATAAAAAAATAGATGATAGAATAAAGTAATATTCATTCACATTTACTACAATACACAAGACCATAATATTCACAGTACTACAAACAATAACAAAAGCACTAAAGGAGAAAGAAATTGAGCTTTACAGACACAGAGAAAGTCTTAAACTCAATCAACCGAAATACAGCCTATGGAGCAGCCTATGAATCACAGTAGTCTCATATAGATGAATTCTCAAATTGCTCATGCTTTTAGGTTTTCCGAATCTTAAAATCTCTAGAATTCTAAAATACATCTTTTAAGGTGGAATTTCGGAATTCAATATTAAAGCTACCACCGTACTCACTTTCAATTCTTTAAGCTGCCATGCAGACAAACTACCAAGCCAACATCAAATATTTCAATATTTTAAGGTTTTAAATTGGAATGAAGTGAAAGTGAAGTACCACACATTTTCAAACTAACATTCTTAATACTAGATCCCAAGGTTTCAACCTACTCGGATCCTAGAATTGTGTCATTAAACATGACAGTTACGATTTCTACATTTCAAATTAAAAAGGTTTCTGAAAGTTCTACAGAATTCTACAATTTCAAGACGTCAATATTTCAAAATTGCAAGTTTTCAACGATTTTAAGATTCTAAAGGGTTCGAGATTTCGTGATGTTGAAATTCTACAATTTCAGAGTACAAAATCCCAAAAATCAGTGCATTCTACAATGTTTGTAACTTTAAAACCCCAAGATTCAAAGATTTCAAAATAGCAGTCTAAAGATTTTAAAATTAATAGTATTTGTTTATTGTGGTTTTTGGTGTTTTCAGTGTTGAGTACTTGCTTTTCTATAACACTTTGGAATTTTAAAATTGAGCTTTCGGAATATGAACAATAAATTAAAATGTTTCAAGGTCAAAATTTACATTATTAGAATTGAAGAAACTTTTACCATCTTAAAAATATATCAGTTTGTCGAACTTGTCATTCTCGAATTTTGGAATTTTAAAACATTTATATCAGAACCTTAACGTCTTTAAATGCAGGAATGTATTAACTTTGAAATTGCATTGTGGAATAGGGACAACTTTCGAAATTTCAGAATCTTAGAACATTAAAATCTTGCAAACCTTTTAAAAACATGTCACTTTGGCACATCAGCGTTTTGTAATCTTGTATTTCAAATTTTATATTACTTACAAATCTTGAATTCTCTCAATTTTCAAACTAATTGACTTTTGAGGTCTTTTGATCTTAATAGAGTGACAATTTCGTATCTTTGTTGTATCCTTGTAATACCGAAACTTAAGAAGAGTTTTCACAGTATTTTAAAGATCTAAAAATCTGAAAATCCTAAAACTTTTTCAAAATCTGAGTAACTCGGCATTTTGAAATCTTGAAAAGTTGGTACGAATGGCAAAATAAGAAACCCCCGAGAATGCAGCCTGAAGGCTTTAAGCCAGGAATGTGGTGTCAAGAGTTTGAAGCTTAAAGTATGAAATCCTTAATAGGTAAGTAATTAGTTCGAAGTCTAACTCTGAACAAATGAAAGTTAAAGTGTCAAATTTGAAGGTTAGTGTGGGGAGTATGAATTCTAGAGTCTAAAACCCGAGGTTTGAACCCTGGATCCTTGAACCAGAAGTCTGAATCCTGAGGTCTAAATTCAAAAGCTCCAAGTATGTAGTCTGAAGACTAAAGTCAAGAATCTGAATTCAAGAGTTTGAAGCTTAAATCCTTGGTTTGAAGTTTGAATCTGAAGTTTGGGGAATAAAGTATGAAACCTATAGATTAATATGTGGGTACGAATTCTATACTCTAAATTCTGCATTCTAAAAACTAAATCCTTAGATCCAAAGTATGTAGTTTCCAAACTAAAATCAGAAACCCCACTGATCTCTGAAGCCCCAATCCGAAATTCTGAAGTCTAAAGTCTGAAGTTAATAGTCAGTAGTCTGAAGTTTGAAGACCGAACCACAGCTTTTTAAGCTGTGACTGAACTCTAAAGAGTTTGAAGTTTGCATTGTACAACCTAAATGTTGGAAAAGACTGGTCATTTAGTATCTTTGTTGCAATATTTTAATAGCGAAATACAAGAAGAGTTTCACAGTATTTTAAAGATCAAAAGATCTGAAAATCTTAAAATAAATCAGCATTTTAAAATCTTGAAAAATTGGTACGAACTACAAAATAAGAAACCCTGACAATGCAGTCTGAAGGCTTTAAGCTAGGAATGTGGTGGCAAAGAGTTTGAAGCTTAGAGTCTGATAAAAATAATAATTAGTTCGAAGTCTAAATCTAAACAAGTGAAGAATAAAGCGTCAAATTTAAAGGTTAGTATGTGGAGTATGAATTCTACAGTCGAAAATATCTGAGTCTGAATCCTGAGGTCTAAATTCAGAAGCCCCAAGTATATAGGTAGTACCGAATCTGAATTCAAGAGTTTGACGCTTAAATATGGAATCATTAGTTTGAAGTCCGAATTTGAAGTTCGTGGGGAATAAAGTATGAAACCTATAGATTAATAATGTGGAGTACGAATTCGACACTCAAAAATCTAACAACTAAATCGTCAGGTTTGAAGTTCAAAGTATGTAGTTTCAAAACTAAAATCAGAAACCCCATCTCTGCAGTCTGAAGTCTAAAATCATTAGGTTTGAATTCTGAATCTGGAGTTTAAAGTCAGTTGTAAACAGTTTGACCTTTGAAGACCAGTGTTTCAAAGCTTTAGTGACTGATATCTGAAATCTGAAGCCCCAATCTGAAATTCTGAAGTCTAAAGTCTGAAGTTAATAGTCAATCAGTAGTCTGAAGAATGGAGTATGAAGACTGAAGTGTAAAGAGTTTGAAGTTTGAATTTTACAACCTAAAGGTTGGAAAATTAGTTAGAAGATAATAGGGTGGTTTGGGCACACAATAACTGAAGGGAGAAAGGATAATAGGAGAGCAGGAAGATCTTGGTCAACACTGGAAGAAGTGCAAGATAGGAAAAAGATATATAAAAATCAGTAAGTAAGTACCTAAGTAAAGCCGCATGTTGCTCGGATTAAGGGTATCGGTCGTTTTCGTTCTTGTAACACAATGTGCGACTGTAATTACGTAAGCGGACGATATCAGCGCACCCCCACAAATATACACTAGGTCGAACCCTTTCGCACGATACAGTGCCGCGTGCCATGGATATTCGCCTTCGACTGTCGGTTTACCGTGGGTAATTAACGGTTTCGGTTTCGGCTGAAAAGTATTATCAGTCGTTTTCGAAATCTGATTGTTTCCGTGATCGAAAGAATAAGAATAAAAAAATGGGTATAATTGCCTCTTAGATCGCGCGATCTAAAAGTTGGACTCATCTCTTTTTGTTTTTTTTTCTTTTCGAAACTTACTATAACCGTGCCGCATTCGTCCTCGAAATTATCCTGATTCGGTTTGATGAATGCGAAATCGCTGGGATAGTAATCGTCTTCTTCATTCGATGCTATCGGCGGTCGAAAGTCGAACGATCTGTAAGATTAGTGTTGTACGTTAAATTAAGAAAATATATTCGACGATTACGATTTGTTTAGTAAGTTAGTGGTCGTTGTTTCTGGACAGAGAATTTTGTCGTTAAGACTGAATGATGTTAATTTAGGAGCGGAAGAGCTGTTGTAGTTTAAATAGAAACGTATAGGCTGAGGTTTGTGAGCTTTTAAAGTAAAATTAGTATTTTGAATTAGGTAATCTTTATTGTTAGTCGTCGATACTTCACCGAACCAATTCTGAAAAAGGGAATTTGTAGCCAAAGTTAGTAACGGTTGGAAACTCACCCCGAGTTGTAAGGACGGTGCATCAAATACCAAATACAGTCGGATTCCTTTTATATCCTCCGGACTACTTAGGCTAATTACACCATACCATCGACCCAACTGCATGTGTTCGTAGACAAACAACCTTGGACAAGGGGATGTTTCAAAACCTTCCCTCGAGTTTATTAGAATAAAGAAACTAATTACAAGAAATAATTTACCCATGTTTTCTACTAAGATTCCATTCTCCAAATGTAATTTAAAGCTTATTACATGGTAATTAAATTTGCATTTATTGAGCAACTTTACCTTAAAAATAATTAGTGAGTATAACCTTGAATTAAATTTACTTTTTCAAATTGGCCGCATTTTCATTGGTGCAAAAATAGTAGCGTTTACGCAGATTAGGTGTGTAATATAAAAAAAATAAAGCCTTGTTTTCACATTTATTTAAATTTTGGATTTTCATTCTTAGCGTAGCTTTTAAATTCAAACCTTCATCTCTAAAAGAAAATAGCTATTTATGATATGAGTGTTAAAAGTACTGTTTTATTTTGTGAGTGAAAAGTTTGCGAAACGAGCGAAGCGAGTGGAGCGATTTCACGAATTTTGATAATAAAATAGAAAAATTTAATACATATTTCTATATACTGACAATTTGCTGTGAAGTGGGCGTGTTAGATGACGCCGTATTACTATTATTACATGCTCTATGGTATTACCTTATACCAACAAACAATATTGGTTAATAAAAATTATTGGCCAGTGTTAAAAATATTTAGTGTTAATTATTAGTATGTTAATGCAACGAGCATGTAATGATGGCTATTAATACACGAGCACGAGGTAAGTTACGACACGAGCCGAAGGCGAGTGTCGTAAATCTTGTGCGAGTGTATTAATAGCCATTACATGAGAGTTGCATACACTATTTTTTCTACGACCTGTGTTAATTAAAAAAAAATTATTATAAAATTTAATTGAACATTGTACATTTATTTATTTGAACAAAATGTAACTTATAGGTAGGTACTACTGTTTCTTATCAATATTTATATTATGTATGGTACAATTATTGAAATGAAGTTGCGGAATTGCCTCCGTGGGAAAATTATTACTAGTACTTGCAGAATTTATATTAATTGTATTCAACGTTTGATTAGTTTGTATAGAATTTAATATTTTTTCTGACACGTTTATTTTATTTTGAATGGAGTCATCTATGTAGCTCTCAGCGACGGTTGTCGACTTCCAACCCCCATGCCGTTTGAGTGTAGTAATATCGCCTCCAGCATCTACCAATATTGTTGCAGAGCTCCTTCTAAAGCAGTGACCTGTGTAGAGATGCGGATATGGGAGGTTCAGATAGGTAGCTATTGTTTTGCCCATACTGCCAAATTTATTGATGCCCACGTTTTGAACTGTGCACTTTCCATGGAAATAATTATTAAAAAAATTTTGAGTGGTACAGATTTTTGGCCGGAGATCCATGTACTTTTTACATACATCATAATATTTGCCTGTTATGGTAAACTTCCTTGTTGTTTTGTTTTTGTGTCCCGTATCGTAACCAAAATGAGTGTTTTTAAATCACTTACATCATTAAATTTCAACGAATGCATTTCATGTCTTCGACACGCTCCCATAATACCAAAAATTAATACTACCTACAGTAAATCAAAAAAATTATGATCAGTAACAAATTTCAATTCACTTACTTACTTTTGTCAGAAGGTAATTACTGTCCGGTGCCTTATTAATAAAGGTTTTTATTTACAACCACATATGTAATGCTGACATTACTGACTTTTAAAAATTTTGAAAGTGTCAAATTATTTACATTTCTTTCCCTCTTCCACTTCCCTCACCCATTTCCCTCACTCGTTTCCCTCACTCGGTTTATCTTGTTTCTCGCCTCATTTAATTAAGCAAAATATTCTTGTAATATCTTTAGTAATATTTAACATCAACAAAAATAAACAAGAAGATTAACAATAATAATTAAAAATTTAACATCAACAAAAATAAACAAGAAGATTAACAGTAATAATAAGATTTACTACATTTATTTGTTGAAATTAATGGTCAAATTTGAATTATTGTACGCGTTAATCGATATTGTTAAGGGGCCGCCCTGATGATGTGTTTCACTCATTGAGTTTTCACTGCTGCAAAATCTTAATTCCTGACTTGTGTCAGGTCTTCTAATGTCAACGAAAGAAGATAAAGAGTTTGAATTGCTACAGGAAGACGATGGCAATGTCGTTAAAGATATCATATTTGCGGTTTTAGTTTGGTTGGCTACAGATACATCCACATAACCTTCAGCAACAGCACTGGATTTCCATCCCCCTAGACGCTTCAGCTGTAAAATATCAGCTCCGCTATTTACCAGCAACGTAGCCGCTGTTCGTCTAAAAGCATGACCTGTGTAGGTTTCCGCATTGGGAAGTTTCAAAAAGCTAGCAATATTGTACGGAAATTTAGATATAGAATTATATCCAAAGGGTTGATTTCGAGCTTTTCCTAATCGATATTGAACAAAAATCTTTCATTTTCAATATCTTTTCGTACCTGGATAAATTCTTTTACAATTTCTATCCAATTTGTGTTAGTTATCATAAATGATCTGCTCTTATAAGTTTTTGTATCCGGAATTTCTATGCAAATTTTGTTTTCTAAAATATTAATATGCGTAGTTTTCATCTTCAGTAGCTCATCACTTCGACATGCCCCAGACACACCTACTATATAGCCCAGTCAATAAAGGCCGAAAAGTGTCATTTGTCGCAACAAATTAGCGGAAAGCTGAATTTTTTATATGTGATACACAGTTATCAGACATGTATTTTCTCAAAAGTCCCCGCCTCTCCCCCTTGTGCTTCTCCCCCAATCACCCCTAACAGCTTACAAATGCATAGTTTCACTAGATTGCTTACAAGTTCTTTAATATTCATCGTAGAGAATTAATTTTTTTTTTATTTTGTTCCTTAATACCCATAAAAAGTATCTTATTCTTATAAACATTTCGCTAAAGTTGATATTAAGGGACCTATAAAACAACAAACACAAAAAAAAACGGTTTCTCGAAGCACGTGAATTTACTTTATTGCCTATATTTTTGTTGTTAATTAAAATACACAAAAATGGTTCAAATAAAACTTTTAGTGTGTATCTTTAGCTTCAAGTTGATGTGGTTCATTGCTTGTTTAAGTTTATCGCTTGGGCTTGGGACGTCGTCATAGACAGCGCTTGCACTCCGCTTCAGTGGTCCGACGTATACGCTTAGCCCAGTAAAATGGGAAAATTTGGATGAAATTAATGGTTATAGCTTTGAAAATTTGGGAACAGGCTTGTTTTGTGATCCCTTTGAAGTGTTCAAAAGTCCCTATCCGTACCCCCCCGCTGAGAGAAATGGGGGGCGAAAAAGTGTCAAAAAAATAGGATTTCGTAAATAACTGAAAAAGTATCAATTTTATCAAAAACAAAAACGTTAAGAAAGTTGTAGCTGACAAAATTCCGCACATTTTCATGTTTTATTTTTGTCTCTACGACCAATAGAAGCCGAGATAGATTTTTTTTAAATGTCGACTGTTTTGCGGCGAAACGTTAACACGTGCGCGCATCGCGCGTATTTCGCTTATATCTCGAGAATGGCCATTCGAAAGAACGAACGAGAAATTCAAAACTGTCACTAGTTGTTTATTTTGAAAATTTTGAAGGTTTGCGCCATAGCAACCAGTCGCGTAAACTAATACCGGTGACTAGATATGGAAATGTCAAAACAGAAAAGGACAAATTTTCTCATATTTATTTTATTTTTTTATTTTCAAAATAAAATATTGTCCCTACTTTTTAATTAATGATGTGGTTGTAAATAAAATCGTATACAAACCTCGGAGGAAAGTTTTCATTATTGTCTCGAGATTTAGTTAATCTCGACGCTACGCGTCTCGATTAACAATATCAATCTCTCGACAGTAATGAAACACTTCCCTACTCGGTATGTAATATACTATTATTTCATTTGGTGAAAACGTTTTAGATTTCTTTCCGTTATACCCTTCTGATTTACGTTTTAATAACGCGTGCAATTTTGGATATTGTGCTATATTAATTTGGTTTTTAATATTCAAAGTAGACTTAAGTATTGAGTAGCGTGTCCATAAGCTTGGCGATTTTATTTTATTTGATAGTTCTTCAAAGTAAACAATTAACACATTCTCAGAATACGAAGCAATATTGTTTTTAGTTCTCCATTCCATAAATTGATTGTAAAATTTTTCATAAATTTTTCTCGATTTTTCCGGTAACAAATTATTTGTTGCCACCATAGCTTTTTCCGTAATGTCGAGTGGTGTAGACGTTATTTCATCATCACTATTACTTTTATCACTCATTATTACAAGTTATTATTAATATATGCAATGCAAATAAAATTTTTCAACTTCTTGCAATGAACGAACAAAATTTTTGACAAATATCAACAACTCCTGTAACTATGGCGATCAAGTAAAATGCTTGACAGCTATTGGCTAATTTGACTCGTTTTATAATGAAAATCTGTATCGAAATGAATATCATTTAGATACAAGCTAAGCACACTTAATAAGTCGATTAAAGTATGGGAGTAGAAAATTAGTATATTATACACCAAGGTGGTGAAGACTGTTATTATTGACCGAGCACCAAGATTATTTCGCGAGGGGCTTTGCCCCAAGCGGAATAAGGTGCGAGGTCTATAAATGGCTTCACCACCGTGGTGTATATACAATTTTTTCCACTACTAGTCAAATTTAAGACACAAATTAAAAATAAAAAAATTTCTTGTAAAAATCAAGTAGGTAGCACAGGAATGCAAATTCCCATTATTAACCTAGGTGAATAATATAATAGATTATTGACCACTAGGTAGAGAAATTAAACTTCTCAGTTGTCTAGACTCTAGGATACGCAATAATTGTCAACTTCACAGCTAGTAGTGGAAAATAGTTATTTGCACTACAAGTGGCGGTAAGTGATTTTTTTTATTCGAGGTGGGAGTTTGTGCACCGAAGCGGAGCTGAGGTGCATAAACCCACCGAGAATAAAAAAGAAACTTACCTACGCGTTGTGCATTACGTTTTTCTCACTACCACAGGGATTAACTCTAATAATGTGTACAAAATATTTGGGTATTAGTACGTATAATTAAAAATTTACTGGCATAATCGAGTATGCTGATTGATTAGTTGCTGTAGTTACGACAAACAAACAAATTCAGTAGAAAAATTTTGATCAGAAATACGTTTTCTAATCGATACCATAAACAAATATTTGTGATCAATATAATGAGTGATTCGAACGAGGTTGTAGATTTTTTTGAAATTGAAAGTAGTGCTAATGCAGCTCGAGCGTCGTTACTGCCTGAAAAGTCAAAGGCTCGATATGAGCGAACATATACATATTTTAAGGAATGGTGTAATTCAAAGAATGTTAAGACAATTAATGAAACTGTGCTTTTGGCATATTTTAACGACAGGGCATCGAATCTAACGTCTCCAACCAGCTTATGGAGTGAATATTCTATGTTGAAATTAACGCTTTGTGCTAATGAAAATCTTGACATTTCAAAATTCAAGCAGGTACGTATCTAAGTATATCAGATTTTAATTTTGCTAAATGTATCCTACCATTTTATAGGTGATCTCATTTCTCAAGAGAAAAAATGATGGGTACCTATATTCCTAAGAAGGCTAACATTTTTACCAAGGAAGAGATAACGAGGTTTCTGTGTGATGCTCCGGACCACGCATTTCTATTGATGAAAGTTGCGATGGTTTTGGGAGTTGCCGGTGCTTGCCGGACCGATGAACTTTATCATTTGAATTACGAGGACGTTGAAATTAAACCTGACGTAGGGATTGTTAAGATTCTGCAATCCAAGAACAAAATCCCACGATCATTTGTGGTAACTGGTTGCAGTGAAACGGTTAATTGGCCCAAGATTCTTGAAAAATATATGAAGTTGCGTCCCTCTAATACCAAAGAAAGTAAATTCTTTTTACGTTATGGTAATGGTAAATGTGTACGGCAAGTAGTAGGCAAGCATACTTTATCCGCGATACCAATGAAAATAGCAAAATTTTTAAATCTGAACCACTGCAAAGACTACACGGGCCACAGCTTTAGGAGAACCTCCGCTACTCTTTTGGCTAACAGCGGGTCGGACGTCCTATCTTTGAAAAGACATGGAGGGTGGAAATCCAACACCGTTGCAGAGGGGTACGTTGGAGATTCTTTAACCCATAAAGTCCATGCGGCTAACAGCATTTCCTACGGAGGAACCGTTGAAAATTCTAGTAATGCAATTGATATAGTTAATAACGTTATTTCTGTTACGAACAAGGAAGAAAATGATGTTAAACAATTTGTAAAGATACCCGGAATTAACATTCAAGAATGTTCAAATTGTACTTTTAATATTAATATTAATAAATAAATGAGTCCTCTATTTAGGTATACATGACAAGTGTACATAGGCGGAAAGTGGTACATAGGCGGTAAATCGTTTTTTCACTCCTTAGATACCATATGTTTATGTATCTAAGTAACGGTTTTACTTTCCATTTCTGTCGTGTTTTTATCAAAGTAACGTTGATTTACCAAGGTGGTAGTGAGAAAACGGAATTTAGCGGCGACACCACTGGTATCATATGATTGCCAAGCTTGGAAAATTTACAATTATACGAGTGCGCATCCGACCTTGGGGCAATCTTTCTCCGTACGACCAGTACCTACCGTTCATTAGATTTTAAATCGAGATGCTATAAAAACTATTTGTAATTGCGGATCCGGATTTCACATAAAAATTTAATGTAATTTATAACAAACAATAAAACACAATCTATATTTTATTAGAAATAAAAATTATTACGTTTCTATTTGTTACATGCAAATTATATTTAAGATGATTTTGATTAAAACAATATCTCCAGGAACAACACAATTGTGGAAATCATGTAAGAGTGTTATATTCAGACGAAATGAAATAAATTGTTAATTATACGATTAATACCTACGTAAATAACGAAGATATTATATAAAACACTTCAAATTTACAATTGATGTTTTAGGTGCCCACTACTTTATTGAATATAGTCGTTGATTGAAATATTAATATTTCAATCAACGATATAGTTCATTCTGCATTTAGTACCAAACACAAACGCGAGTGGCGGTAATTTCCGATATCATACGAATTAATTTTATCATGAGTGATATTTTTAAAACATTAATTTTATCATGAGTGATATTGTTAAATACTCAAAGGAGACGTTTTAATAATTTCACTCATGATAAAATTAATGTTTTAAAAATATCACTCATGATAATATTAATGTTTTAAAAATATCACTCATGATAAAATTAATTGTACTATTTACATTTATCATGACTGATATCTTAAATAATTAATTTTATCATGGATGATATTTGTAAAACATTAATTTTATCATGACAACATTTTTAAATAGTGAAAATTAGATTACAGTTATATTTAAAGAAAGTCTGACAAAAGAGGCATTAAAAAGTAAAACGGCGTTCCATACGCGTTTGTATTCTCAATATGCATGTACAAGTATAACGCCACAAAAATTGTAAGTATATGTCTCATAATAAAACATTGATTTATTTTATTGTAAACGTTTTATTGACCTGGATCACAATGGATGTATGAATGGTGAAAGAGATAACCATCAACGTCGTATTTTTACCTGATTTACTTACATTTTATTCCCCGTGTTATCGTTTATACTAGATATGACGTTGCGTGCGAAAGAAAGAGACAGAAATACCCAGTTGTTGAGGGTTGCCTAACTTTGCTGTGGCTTCAGTGCCGCTTATGGACGTTTCCTTTCCAGTTGCGTATAGCGTACAGTTCAATGAGGTACGTATAGTATACAGTTCATTGGTAAACTATAACGAAAAGTAAGGTTATCATTGCAGTAGTACCTACGATTTTTTATGATTGAAGATTGAATCAAACTCCTTATAATTTCTTTAACGAATGTTATTTTAGGGATATCGGACATGTATCGTTTATCATAATCGTTTATTTACAATCTGCAAAAACCATAATAATAAGCTTAAGCGTATTCAACTCTCGAAGATTCAACTTTGACTTGGTTTCACGTTTGACATTTCATACAATAAAATTAGTAAAATACTGGTTTGTGATTGGCTTAGCATTTGCGTGACGTCATTTTCATTTTTTCCCTAGGGAAATAATGAGCTACTTTAGTCCCGCACAATGAATTCATTGGTCCCCCATATGCAAGTGAAAATCGTATGATTTTATACAAGGTATAGAAAAAAAATCATTATTTTAATTGTGTAGTTATAATGAGGGACTTATTTTTAGATCATATAAACTGTAGATCATATACACTTTTGGATTAGAGCATACGATGATTTATTCCTTTAATTTCTTACATAACCTCTTTTGACGATGTTTATATTATCACGTTTTTTTACAAGTTTCACCTCATTAACGTAGGTATTTATCTGTTTTAACATGATTTTAATGATTTCGTTGTGTATAGGAAAATGTCGGTCAGCAAGTTTCATTCACTTGCGGCTCCGGTGTCTGCAGGACCATCGGTTGGAGGACCGTATAGTGTCTTTATTCGATCGGTAATAAGAGACCACTTTCCCAGACCGAGCGAGCGAAAAAGAATAAAGCGGCACGGATGGAATAAACGTATGTCAACTGCCGCAGGTCAGAGGATCATAATGCGTAGAATTTTGAAAGGGAAGCATGTATTAACTCATTAAATCTTATAATGTATGTGTAAAGGTCTTGTAATTAAAATTTAGCTATGGTTGAGCGAATCCAATCTAAATGTTTGGCGACGTCCGTAAAAACGATATAATTGGAAGTATCACAAACGAGCTTTTCGTTCTGCAAGGCGACACTCAGCGAGATGACGCCACGTAATTGCCATATTATGCTATGACCGACGGTTTTCGAAAAGACCATTCCGCCACCCGAATCGCCCGTACATGCTGAGGTACCTACAAGTTTATGACAAAAAAGAGGTCTACGTACTATCTAATCATCTACTTACCATTCCTAAATCCTGCACAGTAGGTCTTATCGGATGTAAATCGTGAGAAGAAGTCCCGATTTGAAAATATGCACGTTTCAGTCGAGACGACTGGCATTTTCGCCTGCATTAATGTTTCTGTAACGTCCCCAGTCTCATCGAAACCCCAACCGACGACCGTACCTAGAAAAAGTGTTACGCTAATTAATGTCACGTTAAGATGTGATAAAAAACCAACCTAGCCGATTAATAATGGTATTCAGGTCGATCTCTTCCTCCCATAAGCATACGAATCGTACATAATCCGTAATTTCGGCGGGCCGTTGAAGGTGTAGTATTGAGATGTCATTGTGTAAGTAGGAGGCGTTATACTCGGGATGTACGGAGATCTTGACTACTCCCATGTTTTGTACGCTTTCGTCTTGTTTGTAAAGGTTGTATTTACCTAAATTGGTACCGGTTAAGCGAGTTCGGTTAACGTGCGATGTTTTTAATACCTAAATAGATCAGTAGAAGTTCTTGGTTGATGACGATGTTCGTTTTAGATTTGGTTACGCAATGAGCCGCCGATATCACGTGAGTACGCGAAATTAAGCTTCCGCCGCAGAGGTACTGCATGTTTGCGCCCTTATAGCGGTAGAGGGCGGCGTGCCAAGGCCATTCGCCTAAAATTGGTAAGATTTAAACAGTCGAATAATCTGAGACAGTCTTATTTTGTGTAAATATTGTATGTGGGACCAAGTTCAACAAATGATGGATGAATCCATGCCTGCCGGGATGGGAAAAGAAGCAGAAAATGGAGCAGAGGAGAAATAGTGAATAATAAGGGAAAAACATTCTATATTGACAATGATCTACATACAAATTTACTAGGGAAATAGCTAGAAGGGGGAGGGGGCTTTATTATAGCCAAAAAGTATTACAGAAAAATGAAGAGTGTAGGAGTAAAAAGGGTAACGACTACCTACCAGATGCAACAGTAAGAAAGGAAAAAAATTATAAAATAGCAAAAAATAGACACATAAGTTAAGAATAATAAAGTTAAGATAGAAATATTAAAAGGAGGTTGAGAGAAATCTAAGATGGAGGACATACATAGAAGGATTATAGAAAAAAGAAATAAAAGAAAAATGCAGAAACTACAATAAGAAATGAAAAAGTGGGAAAAATAATACGAAATGCGCAAAAGTTAATAATAATAGATGTAGGGTAGAGAGAATTTTGAGATCAAGAGGATACCTGGTATACAGAACCAAGGTCATCAAAAAAATCGCAAGGGAAAATGTATTTAATAAAATGAGATGAACTATCAAAAATGTAAATAATTTTCAAAATTAATTGAAGAAAACCAGGACATAAAACTGTAAAGAATAGAATCCGTAAAGTAAAATCTAAAAAGAAGAAGATAATAGAAGAAATTGTTAGTGGATGAAATACTTCAATGAACATACACTGGAATGGAAGATAGTGAATCTTAGGATGTCCCACATTGTCTTTCGTGAACAAACAGTAGTTCACGCTCTCTAAAACCAGTTATTGTTAAATAAGAAGAACTGATCTGTTGAAGACTTTGTACATTTAAGGATTCTAGGCTGGAAACCAAGAAACAGCATACCCAAGACAACCTTTAGACTACTAGTGGAGAAAGGAATCCGGACAGACCACTAGATATACATATAGGAAGGAGCATTCAAAGAGATATCCGGAAGAGTAAACAAAAACACGGGAGGAAATTAAATGAATGGCAAGAGGCGGAAAAAATGGAAAAACCTAGTAAAAGAGTTAATTCAACAACCCACTGACGACACGCAGAAGTAGCGGAAACCTAAAGCTTTTGAAACATCCTTAGAAAAGGATCCATATGCTCCATATGAGTGAAAGAAGAATATCGAAGAAAAAAGATTCTTTGATCATCAACAGTGCTCTTCAGACCCAGTTTTTGTGGTTGGCGAAGTAGGTTTCCTTTATGTATTTTCTGTATTAACCGAACTGACGTTGAAAATGATGCAAGAATTTTTTTCGATACTAAGAAGACAAAGAAAAAGATTGAGTGGATATACAAGAAATTAGAAGAGATTGAGCAAGAAGGCAGAAACTTCAACTTAAAACAAATTTACAACAAAATTATACTCCAGCGCAACAACAAAACAGCTAAAACCAAACGAATAAAAGACAAAACCTGCAAAATAGAGAATGGCCCACAATAGATGAGCGAAATATAGACGCAGTACAACAAAAGAAGGGGAGGAAAGGCAGTTAGACCAAGGAGAAAGTGACAGTCCCAAAGATGTAGAAATAAGGAAATTAAGAATTGGTAAAGGCAAGATTGAGGCAGAACTGCTAAAACATGGAGGACAATGTCACTTAATCAAAAAAATATGCAGACAAATGAAATGCCAAAGGACTCAAATCCCAATATACAAAAAAGGAGGGAAAGAAAACTGTAAAGACTACAGAGCAATATATCTGTTAAGCACCACCTATAAAATTTTGGCAAACCTAATGAACCAGAGACTAAAGACACACGCTGAAGGAAGGGGAATACCAGAATGGCTTCAAACCAGTTCGATCGACAATAAACGCCATACACACTGTAGGACAAATAATTCAAAATCAGTGGGAATACAACAAAGAAACACATGTCATATTTATAGATTTCAAAATGGCCTTTGACTCTGTCAACAAGATAACTAGAGCACGTAGAAATACTCAAATAAATACAAATACGCAAGTGAGGCAACAAAGAAATCTTGTAACAAATAATGGAGTGACACAAGGGGATTCCTTATCTCCAACCATATTCAACAAGACCTGTAGATCAACTAGACAAAGAAGCGAAAAAATGTGGTATGGAAATAAACGAAGTAAAAACAAAATACACAAAGGTTAGGGAAAGAACACACGAGCATGCACAAAACCACTTAAAAACACAAGAACACATATATGAGAGAGTCAACTGCTTCAATTATCTGGGAGTCACGATGTGACAAGCCATGGAGAACAAAGTAAAAGAGGAACTTCTGAAAGGAAACCAGGCATATGGCACAAATAAAACTCTACTAATAAGTAAGGCATTAAGTAAACCAACAAAGATAAAAATCTGTAAGACCCTGACACGACCCATCATAACCTATGCGATGGAAACAATAATAATAAACAAAAAAGAAGAAGATGAAGAGATAAGATTGAAAAAGAACAAAGAAATAGAAGAAAAAATTGGAGGAGAAAATATCAGATATATAAAACGCAGAGATTAAGATGAGCTGGACATATAATGAAAAGACAACCTAACGAGATGATAAGCAAGATTGTAATCTGGATTAATCTGTGCGGTGGGTACTCTTCGGAACCAGGAAACAAGGGAGACCAGGGAAAAGATGGAGAGATGGACTGGAAGAGGACATAAGGAGAAGGACAAAATGCAGAGATAGAAAAGAATAGAAAAAACCGCCAGGACCAACAATAAAGTGTGAAAAGAACTCAACAACAAGAGGATTGATCCACCTCAATAAATGGATTGAAAACGGCCTCACGTTAGCCATAATTCCAAGAATTGCATGGCTCAATGATGATGAAGAAAACACCAGCTTAGATCTTATTCAACTGCATTACAATTTGTTTACAAATACAGCACCCAAAACCGCAGCTTCCCAAACCCTTGCTTCAATTTATTTTGTGTAACTAAGAAAAAGTGAAGAAATCACAGGAAGGCAATGTTCAATTGTTCGTCGCTTCACAGTCATGCGACAGCAACCTGGAAGTGTACAGGATGAGAGGGATTAAGAAGAGCTCTGAGTGTTTCATGAGTTGCTCACGTTTCTCAAGAACAGTTTTGGAGAGCACGGATCCGTTGAAAGATACATTTTATACAGGAAAAAAGTTCAAAGAAGATGCAGAGTCTTTGATTATTGGTTTTTGTGGTTGGTGAAGTAGATTATGTTTCATAATTACTATCAGAGTAAAAATGCAAGGCCTCTGACTTTATGTGGCCGTATCGAAAAAACTGAGGGGTGAAATTTCTTCATTTTTGGGCAGTACATTAGTCATTTATACAGGGTTGGGATAAAGTATGGAACCAAGTAAATATCTTTAAAACGATAGGGACGATATTTATGAAATTTTGCAGGAAGGTTCAATATGACACATAACGCATCTGATGCCATATTTTTTGTTACTACGGCACTTCCGGTTTCACTGGAAATACCCTCAACTTTTTAAATTTAAATAGGACGCCCTGTATATTTTTGCACATTTTAATAGATCTTGTTTTTCCGAATCCGTACATACTAAGTTTAGTGGAAATAATTTGTAAGAACGTGAAATAAATTGAATTCATTATTTACTATCTAGTAGGTAACTTTTGCCTAACTAATGGTGAATCGTGTTAGACCACAATATAATTGCTTTAACCTTGTTATGTTACTGTCAATATTATTAATATCGAACGTTCAGGTACTGAGTTACACAAGATGCCGTTTTTACTTCCCGAGTACGAAGTAAAAGGGAAGTATTGTATTAGTGTTCCAAAAAAAAAAATTTGACCTATGGAAATTTTTACATATCTTTGCGTTTCTGAACACGTAGATTCAAAATATGAAAAAAAAAATTTTCCGTCTGTAGTCTGTCCGTACACATTCCTTGCAACGCTCTAAACTCAGAAACTATTAAAGTTATCGAAATGCGGTTTTGGCCAATCGATTGCATTCGGGCCAAGGACGAAAATGCTGATATTACCTTTGATGACGTCACTTCCGGTATAAGCAAAAATGGCGGCACTCATTTTTTTATAAGATGAAGTTGCAGCTTTTTTATGTAGTTTAAAAGAGTATTTTTTTCTGAATTCAGCAATATATATTGTGCTGTACTTATTTTTTGAAAACAGTGTTAAAAAAAATAATTTTCAAAAAATGACTGCAACGCTCGATACTCAGAAACTATTAAAGTTATCGAAATGCGGTTTTCGCCAATGGATTGCATTCGGGCCAAGGACGAAAATGCTGATATTACCTTTGATGACGTCACTTCCGGTATAAGCTAAAATGGTGGCAATCATTTTTTTATAAGATAAAGTTGCAGTTTTTTTATGCAGTTTAAAAGAGAATTTTTTTCTGAATTCAGCAATATATATTGTGCTATACTTATTCTTTGAAAAAGGTGCTAATACGAGGGAAGTCTCGTGGCAACTTGCCAGAATTTTTTCATTATAGCTTTAAGGCTAATAAATCAATTGGCCTCAAAAGCATCTCACACCGACAAAAAAGTATACACTTGTCAAATATATAAGTATCTACCACTCAGTTTCAATAATATAGCCGTAATTAATTTTTAAAGTCGAGCGCTTGTGCGATTTGAGTCATAATTAGCGCTTTTTCGCGCATACATTAATACAGAAAATTAACGATGTGTTGCAAAAATCTAAAACTGTACACCTTTTTGTAGGAATAAATGATCTTTTAAATGCACTTTATTTCATTAAATTATGATTGCTAATTACTGAGATACAAGCTTCTAAAGTCAGAGGCCTTGCATTTTTACTCCGATAGTAGGTGCAGGGAAAGAAAGTTTTCTCACATTTCAAAGGATTGTTTGCCATAATGTCAGGGGAACCTATTCTTATTGAATATTATAAATCAAGGGGAAGATTCCCTAAGGACCTACACTACAATCTGTTTTACAAAGACACAACCAAAACCAGACTGTTTCCAAGCTAATGAGTGTTAACGCTCATGTTTGGAAAATCATATTAAAAGCAGGCTCCTCCAATCTGTCCTTAATGTAATTTACGTAATTGAGAGAAGGTGTAAAAATAGGTGTGGTTTCAGGAAGAAATGGCTCAACTGTTCTTTGCTACACAGTCGTGCAACAAGAGTCTGGAAGTTTAAAAGATGTGGCAAGTACCTAATGAAGAAGTGACATTTGACAAAAACATTATCTCTTCAAATAAATTATGGCAAAAGTGTAGTTGATGGAAGGGATTGAGAAGTGAACACAAAAGCTTAGAATACATTTGTAGAAATAAGAGAAACATATGTCTACACATGAACAAATAGTAGCTCATGTTCCCCAACTAATCTCTCTTAAAAATATATTCTAACGGAAAGGTCGAAGAATTCTTTGATTATTAACACTGCCAGTTTTCATGGTTAATGAAGAGGATTTACGTTTCGTCCTTGTTGGATTCAAATATTAGATGTTTCAAACAATGACCTCACCTTGAAAATGAAGCAAGGACATAGGCATTTATCCTTATTTAACTGAATCAAGAGAAAGAATCCTGGAGCACGAAAACCTGTTTACTAAGGCAGCAGACACAACCAAACATATGTTGCTAGGCGTTTTCCCAAGCTAAGTATAATAACCTGCGGGCTTAAAACGTGTTTGCCAAATCCAGACAACAGGCAGTTCCTCAAATTCCTGCTTAAATTTATTCGTTGTAACCGTAGCAATGATTGTGGTCATGGGAAGACATGTCTTCGATAATCATAGGATAAGAGCCTGGAAATGTGTTAGAATATCCCTTCAAGTTTGTCAAAGAAATTCGATCGAATTAATGTTTGAAAAATTGATTAATTGATATTTTTGTGCCAATTACCTTCGGTGGTGCTCTGTCCGTACGTTATTAAAGGTCGTGCCTCGATTTGAACTGTTCCGCACGTATCGTGAGGTTGGGCAGGTCTCGTCGGTAGGGTAATAATGGGACGTCGTGTCGGCGAGAAGTCCCCTTCGAAGAATTCGTCCTCTGTACTCATCGTGACTGGTGCCTTTGTCTTAACGTGGCTTGTATGGAGGACGGGACTCGCCGTCGTGCCCGCCGCCGCACCGCATATAGTACGGCCGTTGAGTTTGATTTGTACGACGCTCGGTACACCTTCTTTCGGATCAAAACGTACAAAGAAACGTATCGATAACGGTGCACTTGTCGCGTCCAGAACTTGATTACGATTCTTGATGAGGAAATTTAGGTTGTCATCGGTCGTCGATTCTCCAAACCAATTCTGTAACTGAAAGTTTGTACCTAATTATGCGTGTGGATTTTATTTTTATTAACTACCCCGAGTAGGATTGCCGGTGAGTCCAGTTCGATGCGTACCCAGATTCCGTTTAGGGTGTGCGGTGTTGTTAGGGTTATACGTCCGAACCAACGGTCCTTTTCGGATTTGGATTCGTACGTGAAAACATCAGGGCACTGTGAGGGTTGTGAGAGTACGTAATCGAACACTAGCAATAGTGTTAAAAGCAACATTTCACTTCACGAAATGGTAATTGGAAGTAATTTAAGTTATTATACGTACAAGCTCGTTAATATATCATTAACGCTTTGTAATTAAGTTCATTTACGTAAAGATTGTCTCTAATGCTCTACATTATCTGTAATGAAATTGTAAACAAAATTTTTGTGATTAAATCCTTGAGCTTTGACCTTTAGGTTTTGCGGAGTGGAGAATTTTAGTGGAAATAGCGATTGTAATGACGGGAAATACCGCAATATGCAAATATCGAATTCGTTACAAATACTTGTTAAACAAGTTGAAGAATTTTCCCTCCATTTTTTTCATTTTGAATTGTAATACCGCGTGACCTACACCAATACCAGTGGCGTAACAAAACTGGCAGAATGCCAGTGGTGGCCACTTTCTGATTAAGTTATTCTAATCACTCCAAAAAAAAACGAAATTGAACATCATTATTTTGATATAGAATAACAGGATTAAAAATATAACATCAGCGATTCATTTTCATATTATAATGTATGTAAAAGCACAAGAGTTACTTAAATTAATCGACGTTGACACTCGCCTTACCTCAAGGAGTTGGTCCTGTGTTGTGTTGTTGTTTATCTTTAGCCTCTCTCCTCTGTCGTTTAGGTTACTCTGACCTTCTTTCCCAACACTGACAACTATCAGCCTCTTTCACGGTTAAGTCATACAAGCTGCCTCCAGGGGTCATTTAACTACCACCAGATCTTCGGGTGCTACCGTGACTGAAGCTGCAGTCTTACAGAACCTTACAGCAAGGAATCGTTGTTCTCACCCCTCCGCCTTCGAAAGTGGGGATAAAAGTTGTGCCTGATGGGGCAAAAAAACGATGGTCATATTCGCTTGGTTAGCTGACAGTTTACCCAGTGTCCTATGATGGCTATCCTCTTTGTAGTTGCGGAGTGGTACAACTTTGGTGGTACTGCTGCTACTGTCAATTGCAACTGTCTTTCTTGTTTCCTCCCGCCTGCCTGAAGCTTACTTTAGGAACTTGCAATGGATCAACCAGGCTTCCTTCCTCTTTGTTTTGTTGTTGCTCGATGACCTGCAGAGGTATTGCGAGGTACCCTGGGATACTTCCTGTTTAATAATCTTTATACTCAAGCGATTATTATGTTTATTAAAAGCATGACTACCTGATACATGAACGTTACAAGCATAAAGAGTTCAATGTTGTCGTCGCACTACCGCTGCTACTCTAATTGCGTCTATACAGGGTGATTCACGACTATTCCCTCGGTCTCTTGTGCCTAAACGGTACAAGATATCTGCTTCATTTTTTGGTGACATATGTAAATTGATAACGACTATTTTTTAAAATTATTTTCAATTATACAGGATGCTTCACAAAATTGTAATATATCAAAGTTAGGTTTTTTTAAATGCAACCCCCTGTATTTTATTACATTTTTGGATTATACGTTAAAAACTAAGTTAACTTTATTAAACGTTCCCTATACCGATCGCTTACACATTTTTGAGAAAATTGTGATTTTAAGGAAAATATTGAATTTAAACAACCCCTAATAACACGGAAACCACTTACTTTCAGTAACACAAATTTATATCGATTTATCTTGACCTTTAAGGCTTTCATTTGCACTACGTAGGATTTCGATTTTTTGTACAGGGTGTTTAGAAAAAGGATTCATGTTTTATATTTTTCAAACATCAAAAACTCACTTAACTTAAATGGAACACCCTGTATGTTTTTATTCTATGTTGAATAACTCTTCATTTTCTATCAAAAACTATGAGTTATAGATATGTCTAAAATCAACGATTAAAAAGTTATTAAGATTTTTCTCTAAAATTTGTATGGAAATGGTTTTGTTTGCATTCTAGTAGGCCATGATTTTTTTTATTGTAGTTGATAATTAGATATGGGATCATAACTTAATTAAAAATGAAATTTGTTGCGCGTTAATTGAGAACAAAAAGAAACCACCGCGAAATGAATCAATTTAATGTATATAAAAAGAATGCATACAACCAAACACGTAATAAATAAAAAATGTATATCACTATGAACTTAACTCCTTACACACTCTAGTACCAACTTCAAGGTTATTATATACAGGACGACTCATGATTTCATTGCCATCCTTTTAACAAAATTCATAACAAGAAGTAATCATTTATGGAAAAAATGGTATAGTAAATGCTCAATATGATGACCATTTTTTTCTATGCACAACCGCACTCGATTTTCAAAAGATCTAACGTTTTTCAGGATATCTGGTGTTATAGTAGCAAACGCATCCTTTATTGTATTCTTTATGTCATCA